>OY101448.1:98597326-98734826 GCA_956483635.1 Panzeria rudis
TTCTAATTGGCAGTGATTTTTACCCCCAAATTTTAAAATCTGGTGTTAAGAAAGATTTTCTTAACACATTAATAGCTCAGGAAACTGAATTCGGCTGGATGTTGACCGGACCCGTTCAAAATTCACATAGAACCCAACCCATAGTTTCATATTTCAGTTCTGTCGCGCTTGATAAAGTTTTAACTAAATTCTGGGAAATTGAAGAAATACCCAAAAAATCCAATAACTCTGAAGAAGAAATATCTTGCGAGGAGAATTATGTCACAACTACTCGTAAGTTACCCTGCGGCCGCTATCAAGTTGATCTTCCATTTCGTTACCCTCCAATTGAATTAGGAAATTCACGCCATATAGCAATGGCTCAATTTTTAAGAAATGAGAAGAATTTAATGAAGAAACCCGAACTTAAGATAGAATATGAGAGTATATAGACTTAGGTCATATGAAACCCGTTAAATATAACCCGAACATATCTTCAAGTACCCAATATTATTTACCCCATCATGCTGTTGTTAAACTAGATCGTGTTACGACTAAAGTTAGAGTGGTCTTTAATGCTTCTAACATTAACAGCTTAAATGATGCTTTACACACTGGACCTACCCTACAACAAGATTTAGTTGTACTCATCTTGAAATGGCGCTTTTATAAAATGTTAAACCCTACCCACACACCCTTCCAGATTTTAAGATTTTGAACTGCAAACAGTGACATTTGGAGTCAACTGCGCTCCATATTTGGCTATTAGAACCCTACACGAATTAGCCAAAGACATTCAAAACACCCATCCAATTGCTTCGAAAATTGTAAAGAACAATATGTATGTAGACGATGTTTTGGCTGGTGGGCATACGGTTGAAGAAGCTAAAAGTGCTCAAACCCAATTGATCACAGCTCTTGGCTCTGCTGGATTTCCTCTGCGAAAGTGAACTTCTAACACTAAGGAATTACTAAACAGTGTACCCGAAGAACACCTGCTTGATGTCGATTTGCTCACCCTACCCGATTCACACAATGCCAAAACATTAGGCATACGATGGAATGCGAAGGAAGACTCATTTTTCTTTAGTGTGCCAATAATTGAAAGGAAATCAGCATACACAAGGCGAACTGTTTTATCAGACATAGCTCGTCTATTTGATCCGGCTGGTTGGTTAGCGCCAATTGTTATTTCTGCAAAGATTATCATGCAGCAAATATGGCAAGACAATACAGCTTGGGATGAATGTCTAACCCCACTCACCCTAATTAAATGGCATAAGTTTTTGCAGTTCTATGACAATATTGAACAAATTTGTATTCCGAGATGGATTAAATTTTCACCTTCATCAAAAATCGAGTTTCATGGCTTTTCAGATGCTTCTGAAAAGGCTTACTCAGCAGTTTTGTATGCTCGAGTTACGCCCATAGACGGACCTTGTACGTAACCCTACTTCTCGCTAAAACGAGAGTTGCACCCATCAAAGTAATCTCGTTACCAAAACTAGAACTTTGTGGTGCGGTGTTGTTAGCCAATATTACCCATAATTTAATAACCCAACTGAATTTACCGCAGCATCAAATATATTTTTGGACAGACTCATCCATAGTCTTAGCTTGGCTCAGTAAACCACCCAACTCGTGGAACACTTTTGTAGCCAACAGAGTTTCTACAATTTTAGAAACCGTAGGCGTGGACAACTGGAACCATGTTGTCTCGCACGATAACCCTGCTGATGTTGTTGGAGCAAAACAACTATTGAAGAAAGAACGACAGGAATTTCTAAAACAATTGAAAGGATCTGTAGTATCTACTTATAGTTTCCAAAACTTGACGTGGCATTTCATACCCCCAGGAGCACCACACATGGGTGGTCTATGGGAAGCTGGCGTTAAAAGTTTCAAATCACATTGAAGAAGCTGAACACGTTAAAATATACATTTGAAGAGCTAGCTACCCTACTCGGTCGAATTGAAGGATGCCTCAACTCAAGACCCTTAAGCCCGTCAAGTGAAAACCCAGAAGAACTCAACCCTTTAACCCCAGGTCACTTTTTAATTGGTTCGCCTATACTCACCCCTGCAGAACCCGACAGTAGTAACGATAATATTACCCTAGCTAATAGATGGCAAAAGCTGAAAATTGAGCATCATAACTTTTGCAGACGATGGAAAGATTAATATCTAAAAGAGCTGCATAAAAGATATAAGTGGAAAAACCCGAAACGACAAGTTGAAGTTAATGACATTGTTGTTATCAGACAAGACAACTTACCCCCAATGAATGGTTACTTGGACGTCTGCTAAAATACTTACCCTGGTTCTGACGGACGAAATCGTGTTGTTGGTTTACGTACTTCTACAGGAATGCTAAAACGACCAATAACAAAAGTCGTAGTGCTACCCATTTATTAAAGTAATCTATTTAACCACTTATATACTTACACTTAACCTATATAATTAACCCTAACACTTAGAACTAACTCACTCATACGCACCCAAATTTATTACACAAGGGTCTGATCACTGTTTTCATAATCGAGAAAAGGCGATTGTTTGCATTGTTTACTCAACCCTACTCTACATACTTATACAGTGATCTATCCTTTGTGCATTACACTTACTCTAACTCATTTGCTATCATATTTTAATATGGATCATGGCACCCAACAACAAGCAAGTAAACTATCTGCATTCAAATCACCATCAATCGAAGTCGAAAAAGGGACATCGTGAACAAAATATGCGTTCTGAATATAAACGACATATTGGCTGCGGTATGTGCCAAGCAGACCATCGATTGACGAGCTGCAACAAATTTATCAAATTGAATTTGGCCCAAAAATACAAGCCTGAGGTGAACCTGCATTATTGCGTCAATTGTCTTGCAAGAAACCATTTAATAGGCAAGTGCACCAGCAAAGCCCGTTGCCAAAAATGTGGTGGTAAACACCACTCGGTCCTACATGGCCCAGAAAGGATCTTGAAGGATATATCTATCACACCTTCCTTGACCTCGGCTAAACAGCCACCCATTCCGGCACCACGTCGATCTTTAGCAGCTACCCGCACAGCCGCAGTCACACCCTTTAGCTTGCCAACATCCCTGCAGAAGGTACTTGTGCCCACCGCAGAAGTTTTTGTGATGACAGATGACGGGTGTAAGCCTCTTCGGGCAATATTGAATCCAAGTTAGACGACATCACGCATTGCCAACGTATTTGTCGAAAGAAACAAATTGAATACCTTCAGTGTAGATGGACGAAGGTACACCAAGATGACAATAACTACCAATATGACGTCGGCTACCAAATACGATATGTATTTCTTGGTAGTTAGAGAATTACCGAAGAACCCATACTCCACACCCATTAAGGAGTCCATCAGAGAAAAGTTTGGGAATCTAGCCTGGCGGACCCCACTCTAACACCCCAGTAGAAATGGAACTGGGTGGAGACATTTACAGCCAAGTGTTGAAATCCAACATCATCCGTGCAGATGGTGGATCACTTTTGGCCAGGACTCGTCTCTCGGCTGGCTCATTATGGGCTCGTACTCCGGTTAACTCTTTGTCACCAACCCTAAGTATTAGTAGTCACTCGCTTACCCATATTCTTACCCTTTCCAATTTCTGACTCTTTACTAAGGTCTTTCTTTTTCTTTCAGGCTTTAGGCGGGGAGCATTTTCACCTCAGTGAACAAAATGTACAAATTCCCAACCCTGGTGACATCAACAATAACCCCAAAAACTGCAGCCAACTTCGAGAGAAACTACATACATCACCATTTAAAAAATATATCTCCTTGCTCATCAAAAAGTAATATTTGTTCGTGTATCAACCCGATCAAGTCGCTCACTAAACCCCAATTTAATAAAGTCTAAATTAAAATTATCACAAAAAAAAAACCCGTGGAAACATCAACTTTAATAACACATTTAAAGTAAACAAAAGAAACTAACTGAAACAAAGAAGATCCTTATCCATCAGTAATAAAAGTGAAGTGTAATTCACATACATGCATACCCTTCTATAATTAAATTTACAGCAACTAAAATAGCCGTATGTTATAAATTTTGAATCGTATAAATACTGCATTGTTTTACATTTGTAACCGACAAATCGGTAACTAAATGAATATATGTAAAACTTGAAATATCATATACCTATACAGTATTTTTCGTTTATAGCGAACCCGCTTAAAACGAACTTTCGCCTAAAACGAACCATTTTCGAAAGTACGAACTTTTATTTATATAAAACCATGAAAATATTTTCACTTATAACGAACCCGCTTAAGCGAACTTTCGGTTATAACAAACTTTTTTTGCATGTAAATTGTTCTTTTTTTCGCTTAAACGAACCAAGAAGTGTGTTGCCATGAACAAAAAATTATATTTTTTTAATTTGGTAACGCTGTCGTATGCTCTATAATCAGGTACTTCCCCTAGGTTTAATTGTTTTTGTTTTTGTGTGAAGGCGATGTGAATTCAGCAGTTGAAAATTACAAAGTGAGAAGATGGCCGTAGCAGCGGTTGCAAAACAAAGAAAGTGTTTTTCTTTAAAAGAGAAATTTCATATAATAAAACACATACAAGATGGGGTAAACCAAAAGCAAATATGCCAAGAAATGGGCATCAGCAAGTCAACAATAGCTACAATTTGGAAAAATAAGCACCTGGTGCTAAATAATTTTGAGCAAAACTCCACAAGTGTAAAGAAAGTTAAAACCCTTCCTTCAAGGAACTGGATAATTGTCTTCTAAAATGGTTTACCCAGAAAAGAGCCAATAATGTGACTGTAAGTAATGGCGTTTTACAAGCGAAAGCACAAGAATTTGGCTTAAAGCTTAACTACAGCGATTTTAAGTGCAGCGAAAGTTGGATTGTTCGATTTAAAAGACGCCACAACATCACCAGCGGAAAAATAATGGTTTCTTGATGTCTTCACTTAAAACGAACTTCGGCTTAAAACGAACAAATTTGATCAGTCCCTTGAAGTTCGCTTTAAGCGAAAAGCACTGTATATGTATGTATTCCCCAAATTTCATATACATACTTATTTACCTTTACAACGGGTCAATAAACACATAATACGTTTTTTGAAAAGAGAGCATATTTTAAGTGTTTCTTATTTGTAAAAATTTCCGGCTACCAGTAAAGTATAACTAACTCCCTCTAACCCGTCTAAATATATATATATATATATATATATATATATATATATATATATATATATATATATATATATATATATATATATATATATATATATATATATATATATATATAGATATATATATATATATATATATATATATATATATTATATATATATATATATATATATATATATATATATATATATATATAATATATACATATATATATATATATATATATATATATATATATATATATATATATATATATATATATATATATATATATATATATATATATATATATATATATATATATATATATATATATATATATATATATATATATATATATATATATATATATATATATATATATATATATATATATATATATATATGTATATATATATATATATATATATATATATATATATATATATATATATATACATATATATATATTATATATATATATATATATATATATATATATATATATATATATATATATATATATATATATATATATACAGGGTGTTTTTTTTAGAGGTATAGAACTTCGAATTGAAATAAAACACAAGAAAATCGTTTTTAATGTCCATCAATTTGGCTTTATTGGAAGGATAATTTTATGCCATTAATGTTTAAATATGATTTCGGGCATGTGGCCGCCGCGGCTGGCTCGAATAAAGCCAATTCTACAGGTCCAATTTTCAACCACTTTTTCGAGCATATGGGGCCGTATGTTGGCAATAACGCCACGAATGTTGGCTTCCAAGTCCCCTAACGTTTCTGGTTTGTTGGCGTAGACGAGCGACTTTACATATCCCCAAAGAAAATAATCCAATGGTGTCAAATCACACGATCTTGGTGGCCAATTGACAGGTCCATTCCGCGAAATTATGCGCTCATCGAATGTTTCCTTCAATAAATCGATTGTGACTTGCGCTGTGTGGCATGTAGCGCCGTCTTGTTGGAACCACAACTCATCCACATTCATGCCATCCAATTCGGGAACAAAATAGTCGGTTATCATGGCTCTATACCGGCTCCAATTGCTGTGCACGGTGGCGAATCGATTCATTCGGGTCCTCTTCAACACTTTGCTCTACAGCGGCAATTGTTTCTTCGGTGCGCACTGTTCGACGTCTCTGCGGATGCGTATTATCACATAGAGTAAACGTAGTGCGAAAACGATCCATGGTTAACCGAATTAATTGCTCTGATGGACGATTATGTCGACCATAAAATGGACGGAGCTTGCGGTAAACTTCGCGAACTGAACCATTATATTCGAAATAAATTTGCACGATTTGCAAGCGTTGTTCTTTTGTCAACCTGTTCATGATGAAATGGCAAACCAAACTAAATATTAATCACTTGGCAGCTGACAAAATGGCCGCCAGTTAAAAAAGTGATGCCAACTTAAAGTTCTATACCTCAATAAAAAACACCCAATATATATATATATATATATATAAATTGTTACGCGAGCGGTTATAGGAAGAGATTCCATCACTATGGTAGAAGTACAAGGCTGCATGTTTGCTTTTACATCGGCTAGTTCTGTCGGCTAAGGCGTGGATTTTTATACTTCTAGCATAGAACGCGTAGCACAAAAAAAATTCTTCATGCCATATTTATAAATTCCCTCTGAGCTAAGGGGAACTAAAACTTTAAATATCTAGAAAATTGTTAACCATACAGTGGTCGGATGTTTGACCAGAGGTCAGCTGTTTTGACCAAGAGTGCATTTTTCCCTCCCCATTTGTATTATAATGAATACGCCTTTGATGACTAAAACACTCATTATTTTTATAGTCGTCCCTATATCGAAAATTTGTGACAAAAACACTAATTAAGGTTACACTTCGTAAGGTTCAACACTTCCTTTATTTTAAGATCTAGAAATTCATAATGCTTTTATATATAGACATAATTAAAAAAATAATTAGAGAATTCATTTTTAATATTAAGAATGAGATGTATTATTACACGATGTTTTATGAACTAAAGTGCAAAGGCGTTAATAAGATAATACTAGAATTATAATTAATATAATAGTTTTAATTCACTGTTTTATATCACAAAAAAAAAAATACAATTAATTTCGTAAATACATGCTACTCTGCCTCATTTACAATTATATCAAATTTTATTTGGGAATCAGTTTCTTGTTTTTATGACTCGTACAACGAGGATGAAATGTAAAAAAGATAAGGTTATTATGTAGTCATTGAACTCAACAAAGAATTTATGAAGAGAAAATATATGTAATGAAATATAGAGAAAAAATGCAATAAAAAAAGTGGTTCTTGACCTGGCTAAATTCGCCGCGATTTGGAAGGAATTCCACAAAGCATATATGTACATAGATACAATGTATTATGTATATTATTTAATTATATTTCGTCCAACAATTTAATTTATAAAAATATAAAACGTTTAATATTACTTACAGTTTTACATTTATTACGGTTTAACAGCTCCTTCCGATGACATCATAAAAGGCCTTTGATGATATCCCAGTATTGACTCTTGCTACACTAACAAAAGTAAAATATAAATGGTTTTTTTTGTTCTTCTTTTTTTCATCTGTTCTTTACGTGTTTCTTTTGTTTAAAAGTATGCCTCCAGATTAAGTTCACTTTTTCTTTAACCACATACATTTCTTATTAAAAAAACCTACTTTATTCTGCATTTAATTTAATTTAATAAAATAAAATTTAGAAAAGGCTAAATCTTTTTCGCACTTTTGAACATATGTTACGTCTGTATTAATTCGATCATAACCAACAACTAAAATCGATATGAAGGAACGAGACGAGTCGAAGATCATAAGAAAAACTTATAGGTAGCAAGAATAGGCAATAATTGGAAGATGAGGCAAAATTATGTAAGAGAATTTTATGAATGAAATATACTATATACAATTTTTTTTTATGCAATTAACACTGTAATGATTGTTTATAAGGAATTAGTAGAAATTTATCATAATTATGTTTTAGTTTAAAGTTAATTTAAACTAGTGCAATAGTTTTGCTGTGATATTAATCGACTAAATTTATGATTTTAGGACTTATCTGACATTAAATTGTTTCAGTAACCCGTCCAGGCTACCCAATAAAGAAATTATTTCCAACAAGTGGTTAACACCTAATCTCATTTTCTTCAGACTTAGTTTTCCAGGTAGATCTAAGCCTACCCAGTTTTAGTCCGTTTTTGTATTTGCCCAATATTCGTTGGGCAAATTTTGTACTTCAGATTAAATGACTTCGCCAAGATTTATTGAAAATATTAATTTCATCCACGACTAAATGGCTGTAATAATTTGATTTTCAGAGTTTGTGCTATTAATCATGATGATCGTAAACTTACTTTAATAATCTCAAATCTTCTCCCCTTCGAATGTTTTGCTGAATATTGATGAAAGCCAAATATATTATAATGTGTTTATGGTTTTACTTTCTTACAGAGCTATCTTTAAGGAAATAGTACTTGACTGAATCACGTTTTCTTAACAATTGAAAGGAAGTGAAAATTATCTAAAACAATGTGGTTTTATTACTAAAGTTGAGTAATCGAATACCCAACTCAACGAAATAAAACAGCTGAAAATCAGTGACGATCTCCAGTAAAAACTACGACACTTCCTAAAACGTAGGCCATAGGAACATCTCACTGCCTTATCTTAACTTCTTGTGAGAATTGCATTAAATAAATGAAAAAAAAAAATAAATGCAGAAATTAAAATATTGCAGCAAAATTTGCAACAAAACTGCTTCATTATTAAGTGAAGCTGAAATAATGAACAGGGAAGATTTTCTGATACGGTTTGCTTTAAATATGAATTTTAATTTGGATAATATAAGAAAATATATTTAAAAAACGCGATACACTGTAATATTTCATATTGTAGTATTAAAATTTTGGTGACTAGCTATCATTTGAACATTTTGCTTTTCTGAAAGAAGAATTTTTTTTCTATTTAACGTGGGGCACGACCCTCTTTAGCCAGGCAATTACGACTTTAAGTCCATGGCATGAAATCGTCCTATAAATGACCCTTTCATATCCTCTAAATCGCAAAGGTTATTTCCTATTCTTTTTTTAACCCTACATTTTAGAAATTTCGGTAAAAATTTTGAATTTATGGATTTTGCTAAATTGCTTAGTACATGATTTTTGCGATAGACTAATTGACCTTCGTAAAATGTCTTTGGGCGTGATCTTAAATTATAGCCCTTGCTGGCCTTCTCATGTGCAATATTTAAGTTAGCACGTATCTTCTCCCTAATTTTAACTAATTTATCAGATTGATAGGAAATATTCGAATCTTCTCCACGATTCAATCCCAATTTATCAAGAATTTTATAGCACGTTCCATGCTGACACATATTCTGCCCAAAAGTTGCATAGTATGGGGTACACTGGATTGCAGAGTGGTAGTCGCTTCTGAAAATAGTTAAAATTTGTGGAATGTATTTGTCCCAATCGGTGTGATCCCTGTGGTCTTCCAGAAAGCAACGCAGCTTGGTAATAATTTCTCTATTTGCTCTCTCGGACGCAGTAGACTGCGGTGCATAGAACCCGGTTTTAATATGGAAAATATCATACAGTTCCATAAAATGTTTCATTTCCTTTGAGACAAACTGCCTGCCATTGTAGTTATGGATGTATCTGGGCACCCCAAATGCAGGGAAAATATCATTTTGAAAATATTGAATTATATTAGCAGAGGTAGCTGCTCGGAAGGCTTTTAAAAATAAATATTTCGTAAAGTGATCCAAGCATATAAAAATTACCGTATTTCTGCTTTTACTGGGAGGATATGGTCCCAGAAAATCACAAAATAGCCTTTCAAAAGGTCTTGTAGTTATGAAGGCGTTACCCATCAAAGGTCTTAAAATCTGATTTGATCACTTCATTTGTTTACATTTATCGCATCCATTAACAAACAGCGTTACATCCCTTGTTATTGTTGGCCAGAAATATTTTTGTCGGATACGACTCAAGGTTTTTGCATATCCACCATGGCAGGTGGTATTGGTGCAATGATTGGCCTTCAAAATAGTGTCTACCAATGATTCTGGAATCCAAAGCCACCATAGACTCTCTTCTTCGTCTTGCGCACCTTCTCTAAACTTCACTCTTTTATACACCAGTCCATCTAATAAGCAGATATCTGGTAAATAATCCTTGTTGTTTTCCACCGTTTTCCGAAGTTCATTGTAGTCAGCGCCATTAAAATCATCGGACGATAAATCAAATTCCAAGGGTAAATTTTCAAGAGTAATTTCATCGACATCCATTCTAGATAGCGTAGCTGGGACAATATTAAGGGCACCTTTACGATGCTCTATACTAAAATCGTACCTCTGGAGCTTTAGGCTCCACCTAGCCAGGCGACCACTTAAATCCCTTTGGGACATCAACCATCGCAAGCTTGAGTGGTCGGTAATTATTTTAACAGGTAAACCTTCTACATAAGGCCTGAAACGATTCACGCAAACTATAGCTGCCATACACTCAAGCTCCGTCACGGTGTAGTTTCGTTGGGCTTTATTAAGTTTTTGCGAAACATAGGAAATAGGATGTTCTTTTCCATTATCATCGCACTGAAAAAGTACGCCACCTACACCAACTCTTGAAGCATCACATTGAATAATAAATAGGCGCTTGAAATCGGGTTGCGCAAGAACTGACGCAGTGGAAAGAACATCTTTTAGTTTGATGAAAGAATTCTTTGATGTTTCGGTCAATAAAAATGGTTTCGAATCTTTTTTGAGGCAGTCAGTCAAAGGACCTGCCATATCGGCGAAATTATTTATGAACGAACGGTACCAATTCGCCATACCAACAAATCTACGAATCTGCCGTGCGCTTTTTGGTAGAGGAAATTCACGTATACTTTTAACTTTATCTGGGTCAACTTTCAAAACCCCATTGCCTACAATGTAGCCCAAGTAGCGAATTTCTTTTTGGCAAAACTTACTTTTACCTATGTTGATTGTTAATTTGGCATTACGTAGACATGACGCCACTTCGCTTAAAACGTTTATATGGATATCGAAATCTGAGGAGCAAACCAGAATGTCATCTAGGTAAATAAAAACATGTTCTCTAAGACGGGATGGAATGACATGGAATGACATATATATATATATATATATATATATATATATATATATATATATATATATATATATATATATATATATATATATATATATATATATATATATATATATATATATATATATATATATATATATATATATATATATATATATATATATATATATATATATATATATATATATATATATATATATATATATATATATATATATATATATATATATATATATACATATATATATATATATATATAATCTATGATGAAATTATAGTGTTGTTTCTTTTCCTGACGCAATGCGTCACGTTGGGCGCCATTTATGTTACGCGCGCGGTTAAGGAAGAGATTACATCACTATGCTAGAAGTACAAGGCGGCTAAGGCGTGGATTTTTATACTTCTAGCATAGAACGCGTAGCACAAAAAAAAATTATTCATGCCATATTTATAAATTGCCTCTGAGCTAAGGGGAACTAAAACTTTAAATATCTAAAAAATTGTTAACCATACAGTGGTCGGATGTTTGACCAGAGGTCAGCTGGTTTGACCAAGAGTGCATTTTTCCCTCCCCATTTGTATTATAATAAACACGCCTTTGACGACTAAAACACTCATTATTTTTATAGTCGTCCCTATATCGAAAATTTGTGACAAAACACTAATTAAGGTTACACTTCGTAAGGTTCACCACTTCCTTTATTTTAAGATCTAGAAATTCATAATGCTTTTATATATAGACATATTTAAAAAAAATTAGAGAATTCATTTTTAATATTAAGAATGAGATGTAATATTATACAATGTTTTATGAACTAAAGTGCAAAGGCGTTAATAAGATAATACTAGAATTATAATTAATATAATAGTTTTAATTCACTGTTTTATATCACAAAAAAAATACAATTAATTTCGTAAATATTGGGTGTTTTTTATTGAGGTATAGAACTTTAAGTTGGCATCACTTTTTTAACTGGCGGCCATTTTGTCAGCTGTCAAGTGATTAATATTTAGTTTGGTTTGCCATTTCATCATGAACAGGTTGACAAAAGAACAACGCTTGCAAATCGTGCAAATTTATTTCGAAAATAATGGTTCAGTTCGCGAAGTTTACCGCAAGCAAAATCGCAAAATTTTGTTCAGTGATGAGGCTCATTTTTGGTTGAATGGCTACGTCAACAAGCAAAATTGCCGCATTTGGAGTGAAGAGAATCCACATGAGACCCTTGAGACGCCATTACATCCACAAAAACTGACTGTTTGGTGTGCTCTATGGGCTGGTGGAGTCATTGGGCCATACTTCTTCCGAAATAATGCTGGAGAGTCAGTTACCGTTAATGGAGACCGGTATAGAGCCATGATAACCGACTATTTTGTTCCCGAATTGGATGGCATGAATGTGGATGAGTTGTGGTTCCAACAAGACGGCGCTACATGCCACACAGCGCACGTCACAATCGATTTATTGAAGGAAAAATTCGATGAGCGCATAATTTCGCGGAATGGACCTGTCAATTGGCCACCAAGATCGTATGATTTGACACCATTGGATTATTTTCTTTGGGGATATGTGAAGTCGCTCGTCTACGCCAACAAACCAGAAACGTTAGGGGACTTGGAAGCCAACATTCGTGGCGTTATTGCCAACATACGGCCCCATATGCTCGAAAAAGTGGTTGAAAATTGGACCTGTAGAATTGGCTTTATTCGAGCCAGCCGCGGCGGCCACATGCCCGAAATCATATTTAAACATTAATGGCATAAAATTATCCTTCCAATAAAGCCAAATTGATGGACATTAAAACGATTTTCTTGTGTTTTATTTCAATTCGAAGTTCTATACCTCTAAAAAAAACACCCGTTACATGCTACTCTGCCTCATTTACAATTATATCAAATTTTATTTGGGAATCAGTTTCTTGTTTTTATGACTCGTACAACGAGGATGAAATGTAAAAAAGATAAGGTTATTATGTAGTCATTGAACTCAACAAAGAATTTATGAAGAGAAAATATATGTAATGAAATATAGAGAAAAATGCAATAAAAAAAGTGGTTCTTGACCTGGCTAAATTCGCCGCGATTTGGAAGGAATTCCACAAAGCATATATGTACATACATACAATGTATTATGTATATTATTTAATTATATTTCGTCCAACAATTTAATTTATAAAAATATTAAACGTTTAATATTACTTACAGTTTTACATTTATTACGGTTTAACAGCTCCTTCCGATGACATCATAAAAGGCCTTTGATGATATCCCAGTATTGAGTCTTGCTACACTTACAAAAATAAAATATAAATGGTTTTTTTTGTTCTTCTTTTTTTCATCTGTTCTTTACGTGTTTCTTTTGTTTAAAAGTATGCCTCCAGATTAAGTTCACTTTTTCTTTAACCACATACATTTCTTATTAAAAAAAAACTACTTTATTCTGCATTTAATTTAATTTAATAAAATAAAATTTAGACAAAGGCTAAATCTTTTTCGCACTTTTGAACATATGTTACGTCTGTATTAATTCGATCATAGCCAACAACTAAAATCGACATGAAGGAACGAGACGAGTCGAAGATCATAAGAAAAAATTATAGGTAGCAAGAATAGGCAATAATTGGAAGATGAGGCAAAATTATGTAAGAGAATTTTATGAATGAAATATACCATATACAATTTTTTTATGCAATTAACACTGTAATGATTGTTTATAAGGAATTAGTAGAAATTTATCATAATTATGTTTTAGTTTAAAGTTAATTTAAACTAGTGCAATAGTTTTGCTGTGATAATAATCGACTAAATTTATGATTTTAGGACTTATCTGACATTAAATTGTTTCAGTAACCCGTCCAGGCTACCCAATAAAGAAATTATTTCCAACAAGTGGTTAACACCTAATCTCATTTTCTGCAGACTTGGTTTTCCAGGTAGATCTAAGCCTAACCAGTTTTAGCCCGTTTTTGTATCTGCCCAATATTCGTTGGGCAAATTTTGTACTTCAGATTAAATGACTTCGCCAAGATTCATTGCAAATATTAATTTCATCCACGACTAAATGGCTGTAATAATTTGATTTTCAGAGTTTGTGCTATTAAACATGATGATCGTAAACTTACTTTAATAATCTCAAATCTTCTCCCCTTCGAATGTTTTGCTGAATAAATTGATGAAAGCCAAATATATTATAATGTGTTTATGGTTTAACTTTCTTACAGAGCTATCTTTAAGGAAATAGTACTTGACTGAATCACGTTTTCTTAACAATTGAAAGGAAGTGAAAATTCTCTAAAACAATGTGGTTTTATTACTAAAGTTGAGTAATCGAATACCCAACTCAACGAAATAAAACAGCTGAAAATCAGTGACGATCTCCACTAAAAACTACGACACTTCCTAAAACGTAGGCCATAGGAACATCTCACTGCCTTATCTTCACTTCTTGAGAGAATTGCATTAAATAAATGCAAAAAAAAAAATAAATGCAGAAATTAAAATATTGCAGCAAAATCTGCACCAAAAAAAAAAGTATATATATATATATATATATATATATATATATATATATATATATATATATATATATATATATATATATATATATATATATATATATATATATATATATATATATATATATATATATATATATATATATATATATATATATATATATATATATATATATATATATATATATATATATATATATATATATATATATATATATATATATATATATATATATATATATATATATATATATATATATATATATATATATATATATATATATATATATGTATATATATATATATATATATATATATATATATATATATATATATATATATATATATATATATATATATATATATATATATATATATATATATATATATATATATATATATACATATATGTACATAGCTATACATAATAAAGCTACAAAATATTACAAATTTTTATTATATGAATAGTGAATTCTTGAAAAACAATAAATTACTAAAAAATATAGTTAATCTACCAAAACTTAAAGTGTAAATCTACCATGTGGTCATAGGAAATTTATAAAAAAATTTCAAACAGTTTTAACGAAATGTTTAGTTGATTTTTCGAACATAGAAATCAACTAAAATTTTTGTTTAATCACATAAAAACTTTGTAAATGCCAATTTAGCCTTTCACTAAGTTAATTTTAGGAAATTTAACCTATGCATTTTTTGTGTGTACAAACGATCACTTAAGTCTTTTTGCGTTTATCAAATAAACGCTTTTGTAGATAGGGCCGTTTGTTTTTCGTTAATAAAATAGCTAATTTTGGTCAGACAAGTCAAAATTTTTTTTAAATTTTGTACATATTTTTCAAACAAAGCAAATTTTAATGTATTTAAGTATCCAAATTTTGAATAAAATTCATTTCAATATTATTCAAATAAAAAAAATCAAATAGTTTTTCTCAGAATTTATTTAAGAAAAAAATTAAAAAATGAATTCAATCAAACTGTTATTTCTTGAATAGAAATTATTTCTCAAAAATAAAAGATCTATTTTTTCAATTTAAAAATGTACATATGTATTTACATACAAGAACCATTTATGAAATATTTAGGTCAGGGAGTTATATAGAGGAACTTTTGAGCGGACGCGTTTTTCGTATAATTTTTCTTGCCAGTTCTACAACTTTTTTACAGTTTAGTGATTTTTAATCAATATCAGATTTTATGTTAACAATAGTTTGCGAATTTGCGCCATTTTGCGATATTTTCCAAGTTTTTAGCTTTCCTTACAATTGTAGCAATTTTTAAGCATTGTTATTGCTTGTTCGCAATATTGCGATTTTTCGTAATTTTTCGCTGTTTCCGCAATAAAAATTATTTTTTCTTCTGTTCTTGGCTTTTTTAAATTTCTGCTGATCTATAATGAATCAATTTTAGATATTTTTAAGCAATTTTAGGGCTTGTTTGCAGTTTTGAAATTTTTCGCGAATTTTCGCAATTTTTACGATTAAAGTTATTTTTAGCGGTGCTTTTTTATTTATTTTTGATCTTGTTTCCAATTACGCAATTTTTGGCGTGCTTTCCCATATTCGCGATGTAACTATTTTTCTAGCTTTTATCCTCTTTTTATACGTACATATATTATATTTTTCTAAAAATTTTAAATATTTTAAATCGTTTTTAGGAATTTAAAATATTCAAACCGGTTTTTGTGAATAACAACAATTTGAGCTGAATCTGAGCCAAACTGCTAGCAATTTCTAGGAATTTCCACCCTCCGATTTTCGAAAAAAAATATGGGACCAAACCGCAGGCAAACCCTTTCCAACAAAAAAAGAGTTTTAAAAATCGGTTCACAAATGACGGAGTTATGCGTGTACAAACATAAAAAAAAGAACATACACACGAATTGATAACCTCCTTCTTTTTTGAACAGCTATGATATATATATATATATATATATATATATATATATATATATATATATATATATATATATATATATATATATATATATATATATATATATATATATATATATATATATATATATATATATATATATATATATATATATATATATATATATATATATATATATATATATATATATATATATATATATATATATATATATATATATATATATATATATATATCTGTACTTAATACTGCGATTAATAATTTGTAGCGTGTATAACATATTTCTTCTTTTGTAATTATATTCTGTATTTAATACTGAGACATTCTCATAATCTGACTAATATCTTAATATAGAACATTCAGATTCTAATGCTGTATTTTTTGAAGATATTATTTCTTTATATCTTTGAAAAACAGGCTGTTAGTTATAAATGAGTAACGTAACTTTGAATTCGGAAACCCTAAAAAATGAATTTCGACCGCCTTTTCATAATATGTATGTGTCACAGTGCGCCGGGCTAAACATGCCATGTGATTGCATTAAAAATCTAGCAAATAGTGGTTACTTTTTTGAACTCACATATGTAAACATTTCGCTATTTTATATATAGCAACTATATTATATAAATACCTACAAAAGCAAAAAGTAAATGTATCAATTCATTCGTATGATTTTAATACGACAATCAAACAACAAGTGTTATAATTTTACGTGTTAAACGCTTTGATTAACCAACTCAACTGTCACACTATAACGAAAATCCTATTTACATTTGAAATAAACAAATAGAAAATAAACACTCACATATATAACAATTCAAAACGCATTGCAACGGACTAATATATAAAAACAAATCAAACACTACTATTAAAAATAAATATTTGTGTGGACAACAAAAACGAAACGGAAACAAAGAGGGAACAAATAATCTGCACACTGCGTGAGTCAAAATAAAAAAAACGCTCATACAGGCAAATTGACATGAAGTACAATGTACAAGAGCTTAGTATATAATTGCATTTACATTTTCAATGTGTTTATTGTTTCATTGATTTTTAGCAAGCCAAAAGTGTGAAACAGGCAACAACAGAAGCAATATTTGGGGTGTCAATACAAAGTGAACATTTGTACCGAAAGAGCTTAACAATTGAAGAAATAATAAAAACACTAAACAAATCCTACAACAATCCTATGTTTAATGACTGACAGCATGTCTGGTTGGTATACCCGGCAGCATATCCGTTTTTTCAATTTGCACAATTGTCGCTGGCATGCACACATATACTAGAAAAGTGAAACTAAAAACGAATAACTTCCGATTACAGCTTCATTTGTATTTATAATTTTTTAAATAACTCCTCTTTTTGTTGTTATATTTTTTGTTTGGATTTATTCAACCATTTATTTTTATTCTATCTTTTAGATGAATTCGTTATTTTACTTAAACTTTTTTTATATGTATGACATACATAACCTGACTAGATATCGCGGTTTAGGGGGACTATGCCGCTATTAAGAGGTCGATCTCGACTAAAGTTTTTATTCGCTTTTTCGAAATTTTAAATTTATAATTCTATTTTTTAGTTATTACCAAAAACTGAATAAAATAGATATTTTTCTAATTTTCCAGCCAGTATTTCAGGGTATATATTGATTGGATAAAAGCACATTGAGTTAAACGACTTTAAAATTTAAAAAAGATAATTTTTAGATGTTACTTTGAATGTCATTGTTATGTTTATGAAGTATTCAAAGTGTAATTGTAATAGATTATAATTGATAATTCATACACAAGTTGAATACAGTTAAAGTGATGTATATACGTATAACTACATATATAAATTATACAGTAATGTTCACATTTATATCATTATCCTTCCCTTTTTTCGGAAATCTTCTGGGTTGAACCGAGCCACAGCCATACGGGTTCTTTGGCTTCTTCTAACTTCTGGTTCTGTAGCCTGCGGTGGAGTAGGGCTTCTTTCGGAAGATACTGTAGGCTGAGTTCCTTGTTGAGTGCTTGTAAAATCGTCTAAATCTACTTTTACAGGATGAAGAAAAGGGTTTGCTGGTTCGAGCGAATCATATCTAGGCTTTAGTTGATTTTGATGTATTTTGCAAGTGTGAAAATCTGTTTTGACTATGTGTACCATCTTCCCCATAACTTTTTCGATGGTTCCTTTAATCCACTTTTGTCACCTTCCGAAGTTTCGAAGAAATACACGTTCATTAACTTTGTATTTGGATATCTTATTTTCTCCTCCTGTTTCTTCTTTTTGTGCTTTGCTAGGCAATTGAGTTAAGAGCGTTCGTATTTTACGGCCATGAAGTAATTCAGATGGTGTTTTCCCTTCGGAGTTTGGCATAGAACGATAGGTCGATAAATATTTCAACACAGCATCTTTAACTAGTAATCCGTCTTCAATATTTTTGGCTACTGACGTTTTAAATGTACGTACAAAACGTTCCGATAGCCCATTGGAGGCTGGATGAAAAGGTGCTGTTGTCAAGTGCTGTATACCATTAGCGAAGCAAAATTGTTTAAACTCTTCAGATGTAAGCTGTGGACCGTTGTCACTAACTGATACTTCTGGCAGTCCCTCAATAAAAAAATTATGGATAATAGCGATATAGTAGCTGAAGACGTTGTTGATGACATTTGGCAAATAAATGGATATTTTGAATAAGCATCAACACAAATTAGCCACATACTACATAAAAATGGGCCCAGCAAAGTCAATGTGTACTCTCTGCCATGGTCTCATAGCAGAGGGCCAGTTGCTGTACGCTTGCGCAGAACTTGATCCATGCAAACTGCAGACTTCACATGCAGCAGCCATTATTTCTATCTCTTTATCCATACCTACCCACCAACAATGTTGTCTAGGTAACCTTTTCATTTTTATGATTCCCATATGACCTTCGTGTAATAATTTTGAAATGTGTTTCTTTGATAGTTGTAGGTATGACAGCGCGAGCGCAGCTGGATGATTCTAAAAATAGGACGTCGCTTATGACGACTAAACTGAATTTTCGATTGTAATAAGGTATTCAATTTTCCTCTGCAGATCCCCTGAACTTTGGCCAGCCGTTCTCGACATATGATTTCACTTTGCTGAGTATTGGGTCTTTACAAGTATGTTCGTTAAGAATATCGATGTTAACTGGCGTTTTTACTTGTACCACTGAATTACAATATTCATTATTATCGAATTCTTTGTCAGGACCAATAGGTAGTCGCGACAATGCATCCGCGTTAGCATGTTCAGAACTGCGGCGATACCTAATTTCAAACTGGTATGCCATTAGAATGATGGCCCAACGTTGAATCCTATGCGCTGTCATTGTTGGCAATTGCTTATTTGGACTAAAAAGTGTCACCAGTGGCTTATGATCCGTTAACAGTATGAATTTACGACCATACAAATAGATATGGAAACGTTGCACCCCAAAAACAATGGAGAAAGCCTCTTTTTCAATTTGGCTATATTTCTGTTGATGTTCATCAAAAGTCTTTGATGCGAAAGCTATAGGGCGCTCTGTCCCATCCGGATACAAGTGAGAAATAACAGCACCCACTCCGTTCGATGAGGCATCTGTTGCCAGGACAATGGGGAAATGTTCTTGAAAATGAGCCAACTCAGCGGCTTGCACTATTCGGCCCTTAAGAATTCGAAAAGCGACGTTTTGCTGCTTTCCCCAGATAAACTTGGTATTTTTTTTCGTAGCTGATTTATAGGTGCTGCAATTTGCGAAAAATTTGGTATAAAATTATTATAGTAATTAACCTTACCAATAAAAGCTTCAACTTCTTTAATAGTACGTGGAGCACGTAGATCTGTAACTGCACGAACTCCAGCTTCATCTGGAAGAACACCGTTGGCACCTACTTATCGTCCCAGATACTCAATTTTGTTTTTCAAAAACTCACATTTTGACTTTTTACATCTTATACCATGTTCTGATAAAATATTAAGAAACTTTTCTAGCCGATTCAGGTGCTCTTCCATGTTAGGCGCAGAAATAATTATGTCATCTAAGTAATTTCCGCATCCTTCAATACCTCGTAGCAATTGCTCTTGCGCACTTGCGATACCATACGGCATTCGCTGATATTGAAATAAGCCAGCTGGCGTATTTACAACTAAAATACTCTTGGATGACTCGTCGAGCTCCATTTGAAGGTATGCTTCTCTTAAATCAATATTAGAAAATATTTTGCCATAACGAATTTTGTGAAACAACGATTCACGAGTGGGCAAAGGATATTGTTCGATGTCAATCTGATTATTTACGGCCACTTTAATCTCGCCGCAGAAGGGAACCATCTGGTTTTGTAATTAACACTATTGGTGAAGCCCAATCGCTAAATTGAATTGGTTTCCAGATACCAGCACTTACCATTCTTTCAGCTTCTTTTTTAAACGTAGGGAGTTGGGCAAAAGGAACTGATCTGCTTTTGTAAAATTTTGGTATAGCATTGTCTCATAAAAATATGCGTGCTTTAAACGATTTGATAGTGACAATGCCCTCTTCGAATACATTTTTATATTTTTCGCAGAGGTGCTTGCATTTTTCTTCGACATCATCCGTTTCCACGTTTGCGATTTGAACAATTTTGAAGCCAAACTGTTCAAAAAGATCTGCCCCAAATAGGTTATTTCCAACTTCGACATCCGTAACAACAAATGGTACCAACCCCTTTTTACCACCACATTTTACTTTTGTTTTTATTTGACCTAGAACATTTAAACGGCTGTAGCCATAAGCGAAAAGTGATTTTCGATAGTTTTCTAACTTGGGTTTTTTCAAAAGCTCGTATGTTTTCTTAGTAATTACTGACGTAGACGCCCCAGAATCTAACTGAAGTTTTATCATATTGTCAGCAATTTGCACATCAATAAACATTTTATTGTTTTCATTTTTATTAACTCAGTTATACTTAATATACAGTCACCTTCTTCTTCTGTTTCAATGTTGTTGTTTGCGTTGTTTTTTTTTTTCTTATTGTTTTCATCAGTGGACAAACAAACAGCAGTTATATGCCCTCTTTTGTTACATTGACGGCAAACAACAAAACGAAATCTGCAATTCTTCCTTTCATGGGATATACCACAACCAGTACAAGATTTGTATTCTTTTTTTATATTGCGTTTTGACATTTCTTTTTTATTGTTCACAAAATTCACATTTGAAAAACCTTCTGCATTCTCTTCCTTGTTTTCTTTAATAACTTGTACGTATGATTCTGCAATCAACAGAACCTCTGCTAACGTCGGCTGCAGCTTTTGCATAGCAGAGATGCGCACAGCATCATGTGGTGTGTGAAGTAAAATCATGTCACGTATCATTTCGTCGGTATATTCCTTAGCGCACCTACTCAAACAGCAAGTAAATTTACAGCTTCGCGCAATTCCACGAAGCTCAGCTACCCATTCTCTGTACGTTTGATTTGGTTTCATGAGAAGTTTATGAAATTCGTAACGAGCAGCAATAATATGTACTTTTGACAAAAAATGTTCCGTTAACTTTTCTATTAACTCGCTGTATTTTTTATTCTGCAAATTTTCCCCACCAAATAAATTTTTTAAAAGTTCAAATATTGCTTCACCACTCCAGGCCAAAAAAAAAAAAATGATTTCTTCTTTTCTTCATTTTGTACAGAATACGCAGCAAAATGTTGTTCCAGTTGTTCTGCATATGAGTCCCATGGCTGAATATCCCTATTAAATGAATGGAAAGCCGGTACATTAATGCTTTGTCCAGCGGACGTTCCAGCATGAGCTGCACCCAACACGGTCTGCATCCACTGTTTTTGCTCCGTAAGCATCTTAGTTGTCCAAGCTTGTTGTTGGATCAGCATTTCTTTTAGTACTTCGTTTTCATTGCCCATTTTTTATCTTTTCCTTATTTTTTTTACCCTCGTCGCCAATATGTTATGTTTATGAAGTATTCCAAGAGACTGATTTATTTACGAGACAATAAATGACAATTCAAAGTGTAATTGTAATAGATTATAATTGACAATTCATGTACAATTTGAATACAGTTGAAGTGATGTATATACGTGTAACTATATAAATTATACAGTAATGTTCACAGTTATATCAGTTATGATTGATGTTTTCGATATCAACCACGATCTCATCATCTTGCTATACCTTTTCACAGTATGAGAGTGGGGAAATCAAGTAAGGCAAGTATCATTAGAATTGTTTGGTGTTCCAAAAATTAACGATCTTAATCCTGAATAATAAAATATCTTTCGTAGTTACCTTGTTTAAAACCCCTTTTTTAAGAAATTTGTTAATTGACATATTGTCATGTTTAAGCATTGTCTATATGCAGCATTTCATTGGCGCTTTATCAAATTGTGTTTGAAGTCTACAAACGTTTTGGCAAAACGCCAATGAAATGCTGCATATAGACAATGCTTAAACACCAGCAAATAAATTTCATATAAAACAAAATTCTTTTTTATTATAATTTTTCCGACGTTTCGTATATTGCTTGTCTACTTCTTCAGGGGTCGTCTATTTAATTAATAAAAACAATACAGTTTGAAAAATTGTCAATATATGTATGTAAAACGAAGAACTACTTACAATTTTTAAATTTAATTTATATTAAAATTTTTCAATTAAAAATTGACATGTCATTTTTATGTAAATAATAACTGACATTTAAATACATTTTATTCTAATATCACAGTAAATTTCAATTTAAAACAAGTCTGTAGCTTGTATTGATGTTGGCTGTGCCTTCCTTCAAATTCATCGTCTTGTTTATTTTTTGCTGGATTCTTAAACTTTCAATTGTGTATCTCTTCCAAGGCAAACTCATACCAGGTAATCTTACTAATAAAAACAAGTACAACATGTAACAAAAACCACAAACATTTTGTTTCTGTAAAATCATTGTTCGTACTCAAACTCACAAGGCAAATAGTGAATTTTGCCATTCAACCATGTAGAAAATGCTAAAAAAACGTTAACAGCTGTGTTTACAAGTTCACCTGTAGTGAATTCGCCTTAATCTCTTCCTTGTACGTTCTCTTTGTCTAACATTTTTACACCTTCAAACTCATGGTAGAATAATACAGGTAGTGGTGAAGCGTTAACGAACTTTTTTTTTTGGTTCGACTCTGTCAAAAGTTGTTTATGTTATACCAACACACACCCACACCAGATACTTGCGCCGAGGGGTTTTGATCGGCGGCGGCTGACTGGGAAAAAATAGTCAGCGGCGGCTCAAATTCGGCTGAAAATCGGCTGGAAATTCACATGGACATTTACTAAAAGTGAAAATTTTCATTTTGTTGTTAAATTAGTTTTTCTTTTTCATACCAATTCTTCACCAAACAAAATGCATAGAAATTAAGCATTGCTTTGCCTCTCAAAAATTTTTAAATTGTTATGAAAAATAAAGCAAAGGCTTGATTGTCAAACTTTTTTAAAGCTTGTCCAGATTCAACCTAAAAAGCTATTTGTCAAGCTAAAAATTAATTTCTCTGTTCGCAATTTTATGCATGAACATCAATTATATATTTTACCGTTGGAATCTAATTCATGAATCATGCTAGAATTATTCGGATATCTAATACATTATAATTTATGTATATTGAAACAAACGTATATACCTGATTTATTTGTATCATGATAAATGGCAAATTCTATATAGGAAAAACAGATAAGATAAAGCAGGTTATTTTTCAATATAAAGTTTGACATTTGTCATGATAAAAATTTATCACGTATAGACATAGGCTAAAGCAAGGCGAATTGATACCAGGTGGCCTTATTATTGTAAATGAACTTTACCAAAATGTCAAACTCTATGTAAAAAAACTAAATAAAAACTTTTTATGTATGCATTTCACATGACAGATAGGTGAAGTCCAGTTGTTGTCGTACTAATAAGGCCACTTGCTATTAATACGATTTGGGTTACAATGAAAGTCTTTCTCTAATAAATTTTTAAATGTAATTTTCACTTTTGCAAAAAGCTGTTTGCTGGGAACTTTCAATGGAAATTCGTCGAGTCTATAGAAAATAATAAATTATATACAGATTAAGAGCTTCTTCTCAAAGATATTTCTAATGACTAAATATGGTCTAATTTAAAAACTGGACGAAGAGGAAATCTTCATAAATTAACTTCGTTTGTATTTTCGATTCCTATTAATAATGCGTTTGTAAAGAAAGAAAAATAATGTAATTTCCCGAATTAATGATAAGAATTAATTTTAATGGAAATTTAATGTTTTCAATATTTTTTTGCAAACAAATTAAAGTAAAGAAATACCAAATATATGTGGGAAAAAATAAAAATTCTTATGAAATAAAAAACAGGACCCATTAGGAAGTAAGTAATATAATCCAAATAAAGAAAAAAATTTTCAACTCGAATCGTATATGGCAGAGCGCTGAAGGAACACATAAGAAATACAAACGAATTGATAATTTTCTCCTTTTTCAAGTCGGATAATGAATATTTATTCTTTTGAATAGTTTTTGACAGTTTTTGGCAGTTCGTCTTAGTAAATCAAGCTTTTTTTCTCTAAATGTCAAGCTTTTTCACAATTTTGATCTGGTAAGCCTAGGTCGTAGAGTAATGCATACAAACATATTTTTCGTTATCTTACTCTACGTCTCCACCTGACCATAGACTACTAACTAGACCCGTCACTATACAACAACATTACGAAGATTGTATGAGAGGGAACGCAATTCTTATTTTATAATGTGGTTTCTAATTAGCCTATGTCCTTCATATTATCTTAGTAAGAGCACTTTGTATGTAAAAATGCACAACACATGACAACAGCCTCTTTTAGCTGTCAAAAGTGAGCATTCTGTTCCTAACTTGATATGCTGTTGTAACTTGGAGTTATTACTGCGCTGTTAAAACAATTGCACTAACAACTATGTTATACCCTGAAAAAAAGCATTAACTTGAGCGGTCTACACTTAACATTAACTTGAAGTTAATGTTAAGTTGGGTGTAGACTGCAAATTACTGAAATAATGCTTGAACAAAAATTATGAAAAAAAGCAATCGGCGGATTATTTTATGCCGTTTTTGAGCCGAAAAACGATCGTCGGTGGCGGCTTCCATTAAGCCGATTTTAGCCGCAAGATAAATCGGCGACGGCTGTGGAAATTAGTCGGCGGCTCGGCTTAGCCGCGGCTCAGCCGTCTCGGCGCAAGTCTCTGGTAAACACACACATGTGAACATATACATTTTTTTCAAATTTTCTTTTGTGCTTTTTGACAACCTCGAACATAAACAACAATAAAAAGCCGTGTTGTTTTTGCTGTTGTTGGGTTGTTGTAGCTTCGCTACTATCTGTAGTATAATTCTACCATGTTCAAACTCATCTGAGGCAACCCACACACGAGAGATCTGTGCGTGTGATTTGTTCGCGTACCAAATCTCCACAAGCGACGAAGAAATCACAACAAACTTAACCGTTAACAAGTACACATGAATTGCGAAGCGGATGTTGCAATTCTTCTCTTTATGTTCATATATTATTTTTATTTATTTATGTTTTTATCTTTATATTTATCGCTTTTACTTTGCGAAATTACATTTTCTTTTCAAAATTCTATGAAAAATTGCTTTCGCAGTATACAAAAATAAAAATTAACATTCAAATGTTCGCGCACAAGCCCACTAACACATCGCACAAATCACAAGAAATTGAACATATTCAATTACTTGTGATTTCAGCGCTCACAGCCCCATTAACGAGTAACAAGACGTTGATCACGAACAAATCATACGCACAAATCACTCGTGTGTGGGCACCTTGAGTGACTAGTTTTAATATGTGTTGCACTGTTGGGATTTGTGGTACAATTGTACCAATTTTGGTATAATCGCAAGTTGAATGATACGCTGGCACAGTCAACATATTTGTGGTGCAATTGCCTAATTTTCAAATAAAAAATATTGGTAAACTCCTTTTATTTTATCTGTAAAAAATTTGTTTGTTTAGACAATATCTTCCTATTAAAATGCTTATGAACTAAAATTACTTGTAATGAAAATGTTGACATACAAATATCGCACATATAATCAGTTGCATGTACTCTCAAACAGTTCAGTTAATTGCAGGTTAGAAAAAGTTATTCTTGCAAACATTTTACATAAATCCTTTGCTTGGAACTGAGTCAAATTTCAATCGTAATCGAGCGATTAGTGTGTTCGACTACAGTTGCGATTAATCGCGATTATTATTTCGCATTGTCAACGTTTGACCATGGACTTAAAAAGTTTTGGAGAGAAGCTTCAAACTACTTCACAGTGAAATATATAGGAAGTTTTTTTGAGGAACTACTTTTGAACTGCTTCCAAAGTTTCAATATGTATGTATTTTCGACTTCTCAGGAAGTTATTATTATCAACTTGCAAATAATTAATAAATATGTTATTCTACTTACTGACTATTCTACTGTTATTCTACTTACTAGGAAAGTCATTAACTCTCGCAGCTACTCTCAAAGCAATTTTATGTATCTATGTGTTAGCTTTGTGTCGTTGCTTCGATATAATATAAATAAAACGAGTTTTTACATACATTCTATAATGAAGAATATACTGCGGGACAAACAACATTCGACACTGTACCTTATAGGCTTTTTCCACTTACCAACATCTACCATCAATTTGCGCTAATGTAGAGGTGGCCATATGCGGGCAACAAATAAAACAAAAACTAGATTATGCTTGTCAAAAAATACACTTGTTTGACGTGATTTTACACAAAACTACCAAAGCAAAAAAAATTGCAGACGTAGCGCTGTCAGCTGTACACTTATTATGCGGCGTTTTTTTAGTGATGACGCTAAATTTATCGAATGATGGTGGGCGGAACAAATTGAGATAGGAACATTTTGTAATGATGTTGAAATATGTTGGCCGTTTAGTCCTGTATAATTCTTATAGGAAAAATTCGCAAATTGATGGTAGATGTTAGATGTTGGTAAGTGGAAATGCCTACAATAGGCTTTAATATACAGGCTATAATATAGAGTATATCACATACAGCGTTGCCAGAATGATGATTTTATCATATTTTTATTATTTTTTTGACAAAAATATGATTTCATGATTTTTCCACCAATGATGATATTTTTTTCTTGCAAATGATGATTTTCTACTTGCTTGGGAATACTTTAAATATTATTGTAATGCATATCTATGTCTCACGTTTTTTTTTGAGTGTATGGATTAATTAAAATAAACTTTTCCATAGTTCTTAACTTAAAAGTTTATAGTACTGCATTGTCCCTTATAGGCTTTTTACATCTACCCACATCTATCGTTAATTCGCCAAGATGTTATCATCTTCCCATAAGAATTGTACAGGGCTAAATATGTACATCTTTCTTCATCTTTTAAAGATTTTCCTATCTCATTTTGTTTCATATAACATCTTTCGATAATTTTAGTATCATCACTAGCAAAATTACATTAGCTTGGAACAAATTTAAAAACATGTGTATGAGCCAGTGATGGAAAGTTGATACGATCGTACTTTTTTATACTATTTGATATTAAAAAGTGGTGGCATGTCCATGGAAATAATGACCATGGACGTTATTTCCACGTTGCATAACAAAAAATCTTTACTCAGCGAAGCCACTATTCGACATACTCAGGCGAGGAAATCCTTAAGACCGGCCGAAGGCGGGCTAGGAAAAACCAATTTAATCTGCGAAAGCAGTACACCGGATATTATATTCTTTTCGACATAGAAATAATTCCCATATACATTTTTCCTTTTTTATGTGAAAAAATGTACACGGACATTATTTCCATGAACGTTATTGCATGCCACCTAAAAAATACCATGTTATTCCACTGACTCACTTGACTACTGTCCAAATAATATCATTGCTGTATAAAAATTCATTAGCTTATTCCATATTTTCTAATTTCTTAATACAATTTAACATTACTGAATGCCTCAAATTCAATATAGCCCGCTTAAATATTGCTAAAGCTAAGATCCTACTATCGGCGCAGTGTACCGAATTTCGTCGGCGCCCGCAATAAATCCATCTGTAAAAACCCCTTATGATCTTTTATATCAACTAAGACTGAAGCACCTTGCGTTTTCAAAACGCACTTTGAGATTTATAAACCAAATAAGCTGGTTTTGAGGACTACATTCGCCTCTCTCATTCTTATCTACAATAACTGATATAATACTTTATAATAGCATGTAATGTCCATAAACCATAAATGAAGCTCAAAAATTCAAAAACGTGCGTTTTAAAATGCCCGTATGACCTCAGCCTTACAAAGAAATAAGCCCGTAATTGCTCTGCACTGGTAATAAGGCAATTTTAAATTATTGCGCAATTATTTGGGAAATAAGTCCGTTTGGCTTTAATAGATATAACTTTATTGCGCTGACGAAAATCGGTACGTTGCTACTATAGTGGGAGCTTCGCTTAAGTTTCTGAACTTGAGTTAAGAAACTGAAATTTTTTACGTACTGGTATGTGATGGAAATTGATCGATTTAAAGTCGCCTGATTTTACAAATCTAATAATAGCCAAATAGGTGTTCTGTATATCACACGATACAGTGAAATCGAATTTCAGTTAGAATAAAATGGTCTGAGCCTCGATTTTTTTTTTAAATCAGCGTGATTTGAAATCAATCAGTTTCCATCACACATCAGATAACTTTATCTTGGCCTTGTACAATATGTCTCCAAAGTCTCACGTAATCTCGTGTACGAAATTCAAAATATCAGAAGTAAATGGCCGCAAAATCTGAGTTTTTTATAAAAACTACAGAGAATATAATTTCCTATAACTTTTTTATACAGTAATATTTTGTAGGATCAACCGTTTTTGAGATAAATGGCAGAGTACAATCAGCTACACCGCATTTGCATACACCTAGGACCACCCTTAACCCTCCGGATTATTATTAAAAAAATATATATCTACACTTCCGCTACACTTCCATCGTCAGTGCTTACAGCTTGAGAGTGATTTAATTCTCGTATTCAATTTTCACGAAAAAGTTGAATATATAAGAATTAAAGTCACATTCAACAGAGCCACCAGACAAGTGAAGATAAGCAAATACACGTGAGCACTGACGATGGAAGTGTAGCGGCTTCCGAAAGTGGCGCTACTCTGTTCTGCTGTGTACGTTGAAAAATTAAGTTGATGCCAATTTTTCCCTTGTTCCTTGGAATATTAATCATGTCCAATACTTTCTGAATATAACGTTACGAACCTTAGCCTAATAATCAATTTGGATTCACAAAGCAAATACGTTCGAAATAATCATACTAATAAACAATTCGCTACTGGCTTGAGCTTTTCACATGTTTACATGTTCATATACACTTAAGTATAAAATCAAACCAAAAACGTCTGTCTTGAGTAGAACAAAAATCAGAAAAATGGGAATGAAGAAAAATAAACCGATGGCAACGCTGGAGAAGTGCACTTTAATATCAGCTTGAGAGTGATTTAATTCTCGTATTCAATTTTCACGAAAAAGTTGTATATATAAGAATTAAAATCACATTCAACAGAGCCACCTGAAAAGTGGTGATAAGCAAATACACGTGAGCACTGACGATGGAAGTGTAGCGGCTTCCGAAAGTGGCGCTACTCTGTTCTGCTGTGTACATTGAAAAATTAAGTTGATGTTAATTTTTCCCTTGTTCCTTGGAATATTAATCATGCCCAATACTTTCTGAATATAACTTTACGAACCTTAGCCTAATAATACAATATTTCTTGCATTTCTTATGAATAATCAATACTTTAAAAATCTAAAATCTTATAAAAATTATATTAAAAACAAAAGTAATATATCACACAATGTTATGTCAATAAATATACATGGTTCAGCCCAGATCTAGTGCAACTTTATAATATTGCTGGATATAAAAGCGTACATTGTTGCAGACCAGGCGGTTACGGTGGAACTTCGATATATATCCGAGATAATCTAGAGTATACACTTGAAATCATTGAGAGCAAAAATTTTTTTGACTATATTGTTATAACTATAAATAGTTGGAAAATAAACGGAAAATCCCTTAAATTGATATCATTTTACAGATCACAAAAGTGCAGAAAAGAAATATATTTATTATATTTAGAAAATTTACTACAGTCTTACGGTCGGAATCCATGTATATTTGCTGGTGATGCCAATATAGATATTTTGAACACTCTTTCATCTGAAGATCTCATTAATATGATCGCAAATTTTAACTTCAAAACCTGTCATTCAATGATAACGCGCCCTGACAGTGAAACATCCATTGACCACATATACAGCAATATTCAAGATTGTTTGGTGGAGTCACTGGAATGTGATTTATCAGATCACAATATTATTTTTTATAGGTTTAGAAGTAAAATACATGTTCGTAGCTACATTGAGGATATTCGAATTTGTCGTGATTATAACCGCTTAAATGAAATGATAAGTAATACTTTGCCACAAATATGTGTAACAGGTGACCCCTCACCAGATATAAATAACTTGATATCATGTGTGAATTCTGCTTTAGAAAATTCCACATTCGAAAAAAGACAAAAGAGAATTATAAGACAAGAAATTACTCCATGGATAAATTTAAACCTACAGAAATTAATGGATTATAAAAAAAATATTTTAAAAAAACGAAGAAGAAACCGCGACAGTCCTAATATTGAAGAAAATTTGAAAAGAATTAGCAATGTAATTAAAAAGGCAAATAGAGAGTCTATGAATAACTTTTATACCGACAACTTGAATAAATTCCAACACGATCCGAAGAAATGTTGGAAATTTGTAAATGAAACTCTAGGAAGGAATTATTCCAAGGAGATTATTTTAAAAGATGATAATGGTGAAATAATTGAAAGTGATGTTCAAAAAGCTGAAGAATTTAACAAATACTTTCTAAAGTCGGTAAAGGACCTAAAAGCAGAAATTATACAGCTGCCTGATGATTCCTGTAATTCTTTAAGAACATTAATTCAAGTTAATGAGAGATGTAGTTTTCGATACACAACACCGGATGAAGTTCACAATGTCATAGCGAACCTAGCACCATGTAAGAGTGCTGGCCATGATAATTTTTGCCAAAAATACTTTTAAACAACAGAGATAATTTTACACCTTATTTAGTAAATATTTTTAATAATATCATTAATAAGAGCATTTATCCAGACATTTTAAAGATCCATAAGGTGGTGCCGATTCCAAAGGGAAAGAACCCCTGCACAGCAGATATGTATAGACCAATATCTGTTTTGTCCGTTATTGACAATGTGTTTGAAAGAATCCTGTATAATCAAATTTCAAACTATATGAAATGTAATAATTTGTTAAACGATTTCCAGTATGGATTTAGAAAAGGCTGTGGCACTGAAGAAGCGGTACTAAATGTCATCAATTATATTTGCAAAGGATTAGATGAGGGTTATTCTGGCGTTGTTGGCATATTTTTCGATTTAACGAAAGCTTTTGATATTATAGACCACGAAATATTGATTAAAAAGTTAAGATATTATGGCATATGTGGAAAAGAGGTAACCTTGCTAAAAAACTATTTGAAAAATCGCAGACAATTTGTTCAAGTTAACAGCTATAAGAGTTCACTTGGTAGTGTGGAACATGGCGTACCACAAGGCAGTGTTCTGGGACCGTTATTATTTTCCATATATATTAATGATATTAAAAACCTTGAGCTTACTGGGAACTTTTTATTTATGCGGATGACATTTGTTTATTGTACCCATATAAACATGAAACTGTTGCTAAAGCGTATATAGAGCGTGATGCAGCCCTTGTATCGGAATTCATGAGGATTAACAAACTTTTTTTAAATGCAAATAAAACCCGCCTATTAAGATTTAAACCAAATTGTCAACGTGATAACAATTTTAGCGTGCTTGTAGATGGCAAAGAAATTTTAGAAAGTAGTTCAATAAAATACTTGGGCTTACAGCTGCAGAACAACCTTGTATGGAATCAACATATTCAATGTATAAAAAACAAAGTGGCTCAAGCAATGGGTTTTCTATACAAGCTCAAAAATAAATTTAATCAAAGTACCAAATTATTAATTTATAATTCGTTAATTCAAAGCCATTTCAATTATTTGTCCATTATATATGGATATAAAAACACTATGGAATTGAAATCATTACAACGTATGCAAAATAAAGCTTTAAAAGTAGTATTTAACCTTCCCGTCACATATACAACAATATCTCTCTATAAAGATATATGTAAAAATATTTTACCAATTCATGGCATTTACAAAATGCACCTATTAATATACGTTTTCAAGTGCATAAACAATATGGGGCATCACACAATATTTTTTTCGAGAAACCGACACGCAATTAACACAAGAAACAATAACAATCTATCAGTATCGAGATGTAGACTTGAAACAACTAAGCAGCGAATAGAATATGTGGGTAGCCATGAGTTCAATAAATTGCCGATATATTTGAAAAATATAACGAGAATTTCCACGTTTAAGGAAAATTTAAAGAATTATTTATTACAACAAACTGAACTATTTCTTACATAAAACAATTCTACTTTTATATTCAGTATTTGTATTCATTTATATAATTTATCACCTTTCTAAATTTAGTTAATCAGATTAATAGATGATCATATATTTGTACGAACTTTATTTTTGCCAACTTGCTTCAAAAATGCCAATTAGGCGCTGAAGCATCAACTTGTAATTATTAATATTATGTACATATTGGAATATATAATAAAAAAAAATAAAAAAAAAAAAAAAAAATTTAGATTCACAAAGCAAATACGTTCGAAATAATCATACTAATAAACAATTAGCTACTGACTTGAGCTTTTCACATGTTTACATGTTCATATATACTTAAGTATAAAATCAAACCAAAAAAGTTTGTCTTGAGTAGAACAAAAATCAGAAAAATATCAGCTTGAGAGTGATTTAATTCTCGTATTCAATTTTCACGAAAAAGTTGTATATATAAGAATTAAAATCAGATTCAACAGAGCCACCTGACAAGTGGTGATAAGCAAATATACGTGAGCACTGACGATGGAAGTGTAGCGGCTTTCGAAAGTGGCGCTACTCTGTTCTGCTGTGTACGTTGAAAAATTAAGTTGATGTTAATTTTTCCCTTGTTCCTTGGAATATTAATCATGCCCAATACTTTCTGAATATAACGTTGCGAACCTTAGCCTAATAATCAATTTGGATTCACAAAGCAAATACGTTCGAAATAATCATACTGATAAACAATTAGCTACTGGCTTGAGCTTTTCACATGTTTACATGTTCATATATACTTAAGTATAAAATCAAACCAAAAACGTTTGTCTTGAGTAGAACAAAAATCAGAAAAATGGGAATGAAGAAAAATAAACCGATGGCAACGCTGGGAAAGTGCACTTTAATATCAGCTTGAGAGTGATTTAATTCTCGTATTCAATTTTCACGAAACAGTTGTATATATAAGAATTAAAATCACATTCTACAGAGCCACCTGACAAGTGGTGATAAGCAAATACACGTGAGCACTGACGATGGAAGTGTAGCGGCTTCCGAAAGTGGCGCTACTCTGTTCTGCTGTGTACGTTGAAAAATTAAGTTGATGTTAATTTTTCCCTTGTTCCTTGGAATCATGCCCAATACTTTCTGAATATAACGTTACGAACCTTAGCCTAATAATCAATTTAGATTCACAAAGTAAATACGTTCGAAATAATCATACTAATAAACAATTAGCTACTGGCTTGAGCTTTTCACATCTTTACATGTTCATATATACTTAAATATAAAATCAAACCAAAAAAGTTTGTCTTGAGTAGAACAAAAATCAGAAAAATGGGAATGAAGAAAAATAAACCGATGGCAACGCTGGGAAAGTGCACTTTAATATCAGCTTGAGAGTGATTTAATTCTCGTATTAAATTTTCACGAAAAAGTTGTTTATATAAGAATTAAAATCACATTCAACAGAGCCACCTGACAAGTGGTGATAAGCAAATACACGTGAGCACTGACGATGGAAGTGTAGCGGCTTCCGAAAGTGGCGCTACTCAATTCTGCTGTGTACGTTGAAAAATTAAGTTGATGTTAATTTTTCCCTTGTTGCTTGAAATAAATATTTATTTAACACGAGCATTTATTAACTAAAAACATTGCATTAATTATTGTTTTTGTTATGTTTAATCGCAAACAATTAATTTGTTCTTTTTCTTAATAAACTTAAAATATTTATTAAGCACACTATGACTTTTCATCAAACACATGACAATAAATATAAATAATGACAAATGGATGATGGAAGAAAACATGTTTTTTTCATTTTTAACATTTTCCATGCATTCCTCTAAGATGTGGGTGAGTGTAAAAAGGCTATTAGAATGAACCACTGCCCTTTATTTGAACTTTCTCTAACCAAAGTATGTACATATGTATGTATGTAGAACATAGCTGTTAAGTAATGATTAGTAATCGTAATGATTAGTAATTAGATTACTTTTGTTCAAAAGGTAAAATAATGATTAGGATTCGATTATTTTCAGTTAGTAATCGTAGTCCCATGATTATGATTACTAATAATCAAAAAATAATCGGGATTATTTGGAATTACTTTTAAATAATCAAAAGTAACCAAAAAATATAATCGACACCTTTCTGCGATTACTTTTGATTATTTTCAAAGTGTGTTGCATTTATTTGTTAAAAATTCTAGCATATTTGACAGGTAAAGCATATTTATGAAAACAGTTGTTGAAATATTTTGTTTGAAACATAGCGCCAGCTGAAATGCAAAACCACGTAACTAACAAAAAATTGGAAATCGCTTTTTTAATTAATTATTCTGTGTTACATCGAAACGCATGCTCTAAAATTTCAAACCTTTATCACAAAAATTCCCCAAATTAATAACGAAAATAAAGAGACTTTACTTCAGTCAATTGAAATATTTTATTTAGTTTTTTCTCTCTGCAATAAAGTTAAAAAAAGCGTAGTTACGTGATTTTGCATTTCAGCTAACGATATGCTGATTTTTAAAAAAGTATACTAATCGTTTCTATAACTGTGCTTTAAAAAATCAAAGAATTTAAAACAGAGATTCGTGATTTTTCGGGAATCGCTAAAATTTTTGTTTTTTAAATTTATAATCGCACTATTTCCCAAATTTAATATTTTACTTATTCAGTAGAATATTAATTGTTTATAAAAACACATTGACATTGATTACTAAGGGGTATTAGCTAGTTTCTATGCGTATTTCACTGAGGCTAAATGCATATCATCAGGGAACCATTACCAAAAAATTTCATAGAAAAGCTAAAGATATTGTAGCCAACTTTTATTTAAATCAATAAGAAGCTTAAACAATATCAAAGCTTAAACATGAACAAAGTAATCAATGATGTTTTTTTATTTTCTTACTGCACCATATATTACACAGGCAGGCTTTTTTTCTGCTCTAATTGCAGAGGTAAGACGGTGTGTAGAAAAAATAAATGTAATAACAACAACAACTATACATTCAATACGCCTATAGTGTGATGTCAAACAAGTGTTTTTGGCCGGGCCTGCCATGTTTTAAATTCGTTATTTTTTGGGAATTGCTAAAATTTATGTTTTTTAAATGTATAATCGCACTATTTCCCAAATTTAATATTTAATTTATTCAGTAGAATATTAATTGTTTATAAAAATACATTGACATTGATTACTAAGGGGTATTAGCTAGTTCCTATGCGCATTTCACTGTGGCTAAATGCAGATCATCAGGGAACCTTTACCCAACAATTTCATAGAAAAGCTAAAGATATTGCAGCAAACTTCTATTTAAATCAATAAGAAGCTTAATCAATATCAAAGCTTAAACATGAACAAAGTAATCAATGATGTTTTTTTATTTTCTTACTGTACTATATACTACACAGGCAGGCTTTTTTCCTGCTCTAATTGCAGATGTAAGACGGTATGTAGAAAAAATAAATGTAATAACAAGAACAACTATACATTTAATACTCGTATAGTGTGATGTCAAACAAGTGTTTTTGGCCGGGCCTGCCATGTTTTAAATTCGTGATTTTTTGGAAATTGCTAAAATTTATGTTTTTTAAATTTATAATCGCACTATTTCCCAAATTTAGTAGTTTACTTATTCAGTAGAATATTAATTGTTTATAAAAACATATTGACATTGATTACTAAATGGTAATAGCTAGTTCCTATGCGCATTTCACTGGGGCTAAATGCAGATCATCAGGGAACCTTTACCCAAAAATTTCATAGAAAAGCTAAATATATTGTTGCAAACTTTTATTTAAATCAATAAGAAGCTTAAACAATATCAAGGCTTAAGCATGAACAAACTAATCAATGATGTTCTTTTATTTTCTTACTGTACCATATACTACACAGGCAGGCTATTTTCTTGCTCTAATTGCAGATGTAAGACGGTATGTAGAAAAAATAAATGTAATAAAAACAACAACTATACATTTAATACTCGTATAGTGTAACGTCAAACAAGTGTTTTTGGCCGGGCCTGCCATGTTTTAAATTGGTGATTTTTCGGGAATTGCTAAAATTTATGTTTTTTTAAATTTATAATCGCACTATTTCCAAAATTTAATATTTTACTTATTCAGAAGAATATTAATTGTTTATAAAAACAAAAGTTTGCTACAATATCTTTAGGTTTTCTGCTTAATACAGTTTGTTAGAAATCGTAGGCTTATTGAAGTCAACTAGGGGAGTTCATGTGATTCACTTTGGCAATCAGCTATGTCACAGAGTTCAATTCCATTCGGAAACGGAATTCGACCTACCCCATTTTTGGAGCAGCTGGTGTCTAAAAAAGAAAACTAAAATACGCAAATTTGTCAGGTGTGTCCAGACTGTTGGCGGCGCTATTATGGTGCGGTATGCTCCAGCTAGGGCTTGACATATCAGGGTTGATTGACATCCGTTTCCGAACGGATTTGAACTCCGTAACATGGCCGAATAACTTAATATTTTTAAGAATATTTTTTAGCAAGTGGTTTCAAAACTGTTTTTGTTTTTGATCAGTTTTTGCTTTTTGCATAAATATCTGTGTTTTGGACAAGATTTTGTATTTGTTCGTATGCTCTTTTAAATACTTTAAAACGAATAAATAATAATTATGGCAAAAAAACCGATTTCAGTACAAAAATCAATATACTTGATGGCCTTTCATATAAACAATTTTGAAAATTAGTATGCAATTGGAGGAATAGTGCTTTAATAAATATTTTGGGTGGAGGCGTGGAAGACTTGCCCCACTGATTTTCGTAGCGAAATTATGCGACCAAACTCTAAGCAAACCATTCCAAACAAAAAAAAAAAGTTGGCCCATAAGTGGAGAGCTATGCGATAATCAATATTTCGGAGGAAGGGGAAAAATTATGTTACCAATATGCAAGGAGGGCTTGCAGCAAATTTCTCAACTGATTTTCGAAAAAACTATAAAACAAAACTGTAGTCAAACCCTTTCAAACAAAATAACAAATTTGAAAATCGGTTCACAAATACCAAAGTTATGCATGGGGGGATTAAGTCTCCCCTCCAATTTTCGAAGCTACTAGAGAACCCTTGCAAACAACACGATAATTTTGAAAATCGGTTCACAAATGCCATTGTCATAGATTTGGGAGGACGGAGGGCGGAGCGAAATTTCCTCTCCCATTTTCGAAAAGAGTTACTAAGCCAAAGTGATTGCAAATCCTTTCAAACAAAAAAAAAACAATTTTGAAAATCTGTTCACAAATGACAAAGTTATGCATGGTTGGAAGGGGGAGTAAGTTTCCCCCTCCCATTTTCAAGAAGAATTATTGGGCCAAACTGCTAGCAAACCCTTTCAAACAAAAAATAATTTTGAAAATCGGGTCACAAATGACAGAGTTATGGATTAGGAAGAGGGGCGGAGGGGGGAGCAAATTTTCCCCTACCATTTTTAAGAAGAATTATTGGGCCAAACTGCTAGCAAACCCTTTCAAACAAAAAAGAATTTCGAAAATCGGTTCACAAATGACAGAGTTATGGATTGGGGGAAGGAGCAAATTTCCCCCTCCGATTTTCGACAAACAAGTTTTGGGACCAAGTTTTGCCAAAGCCTTTCAAACGAAACAAGGGTTTTGAAAATCGGTTCACAAATGACAGATTTATGCATGGGGGGAGCAAATTTCCCCCTCCGATTTTCAAAAAAAAAGATTTAGGGACCGATTTTTCTCAAACTCTTTCAAATAAAACAAGAATTTTGAAAATCGGTTCACAAATGACAGAGTTATGCGTAGGGGGAGCAACTTTCCCCCCTCCGATTTTCGAAAAAAATTATGGGACCAAACTGCAGGCAAACCCTTTCCAACAAAAAAAATTTTTTTAAATCGGTTCACAAATGACAGAGTTATGCGTGTACAAACATAAAAAAGTAAAAAAAAGAATATACACACGAATTGATAACCTCCTTCTTTTTTGAACTCGGTTAAAAAAGTAACCAAAATAGAAAAAAGTACCACTTTTGGTTAAAAGTAACCAAAACGGAGCCCTGGCAGTAGCCTAGTGAGTAAAACACTTGGCATAAAATAATCCAATAACGGAAAACGGCCTGAGCTCAATGCTTATCAGAGACATTTAATTTTTATTGTGTTTTGTGTATTCTATGCCTTCTAAATATTGAAATTTATAACTTGTTATTTGTAATCAAATGTGGTAAGTACTTGCCTCCAATGACATCGCCATGTTAAAGCAATTGGTTAAAATGCCAAAGTAGAAATCGTGATGGGAATGCATTTTAGCAATTTAACTCATTACTTTGCCATCAAAATTTTTCTTGGGCTGTGCTGGGTACCATACTGGTAAAGATAGTTCGTGTACGATGATTTCAATGGTGTTAGCCGTTTTTTCGAAGTTAGCTCTCGTTTTCGCGTCATTTGTGACTTAAAATTGATATGCTAAAGTACACTAAAAGCGATATTGTTGTACTTTTGCGAAAAATTTCGAATTTAAAACAGTTGAATTAACACAACATAATGCGATACATGGATTTTTTCGCGAAAAATCTACTTTTTTCGCAAAAATTTTAGTAAAATGTAAACTTTAAACATTTTGAGTTTTAATCATCTAAACTCTCATAAATTTACATAAAACGAATTTGTATTGTAATTTTTATTTTACACAACACAAAAATTAAATACAACTAGGAGAATATCTCAAATAATAAGTTAATAAATAAAAAAAATTTATTTCGAAAATATTCAAAGAATATCTTAATGCTGTTCATATTTACTCAAATTAGCTAAATTTAAAGCTGAAAATCATGCCAAAAGCATAAAAAATTTTTTTTATGTTAACTTAATATGAATATTTTAAATCGTGAATATCGCGAAAACGGGAGCTAGCCTTGACAAACGGCTAACGCCATTGAATTCAGCGTAGTCGAATTAGCTTTAAATTTTGAGACCAGCGAAGTGTTATTAGGGTAATGTTCCTAACGTTATATTCAGAAAGAATAAGGTATGATTAATATTCCAAGGGACAAATTAACATCAAATTAATTGATTTTGAATTTCTGGCGGTGGTAACAAATGCTCCTCACATTAAACCTGTGAAAGACCACTAAAATTTCTGACAAACAAAATTATGGTGGTCGGACAATTTCGGTTACTTAAAAAAAGTATTGCAGATATATGCAGAATATCTGGCACATAGACTACTAACTAGAGCTGACAGCTTACAACAACAATACGAAGATTATATGACAAACAAATTTTGGGACCAAGTTTTCTCAAAGCCTTTCCAGCGAAACAAGAATTTTGAAAATCAGTTCACAAATGACAGAGTTATGAATGGGGGGGCTAGTAAACCCTTTCAAACAAAAACGAACTTTGAAAATCGGTTCACAAATGACAGAGTTATGGATTGGGGGGCCGAGGGGGGAGCAAATGTTCTCCTACCATTTTCAAGAAGAGTTATTGGGCCAAACTGCTAGCAAACCCTTTCAAACAAAAAAGAATTTCGAAAATCGGTTCACAAATGACAGAGTTATGGATTGGGGGAAGGAGCAAATTTCCCCCTCCGATTTTCGACAAACAAGTTTTGGGACCAAGTTTTGCCAAAGCCTTTCAAACGAAACAAGGGTTTTGAAAATCGGTTCACAAATGACAGATTTATGCATGGGGGGAGCAAATTTCCCCCTCCGATTTTCAAAAAAAAGATTTAGGGACCGATTTTTCTCAAACTCTTTCAAATAAAACAAGAATTTTGAAAATCGGTTCACAAATGACAGAGTTATGCGTAGGGGGAGCAACTTTCCCCCCTCCGATTTTCGAAAAAAATTATGGGACCAAACTGCAGGCAAACCCTTTCCAACAAAAAAAATTTTTTTAGATCGGTTCACAAATGACAGAGTTATGCGTGTACAAACATAAAAAAGTAAAAAAAAGAATATACACACGAATTGATAACCTCCTTCTTTTTTGAACTCGGTTAAAAAAGTAACCAAAATAGAAAAAAGTACCACTTTTGGTTAAAAGTAACCAAAACGGAGCCCTGGCAGTAGCCTAGTGAGTAAAACACTTGGCATAAAATAATCCAATAACGGAAAACGGCCTGAGCTCAATGCTTATCAGAGACATTTAATTTTTATTGTGTTTTGTGTATTCTATGCCTTCTAAATATTGAAATTTATAACTTGTTATTTGTAATCAAATGTGGTAAGTACTTGCCTCCAATGACATCGCCATGTTAAAGCAATTGGTTAAAATGCCAAAGTAGAAATCGTGATGGGAATGCATTTTAGCAATTTAACTCATTACTTTGCCATCAAAATTTTTCTTGGGCTGTGCTGGGTACCATACTGGTAAAGATAGTTCGTGTACGATGATTTCAATGGTGTTAGCCGTTTTTTCGAAGTTAGCTCTCGTTTTCGCGTCATTTGTGACTTAAAATTGATATGCTAAAGTACACTAAAAGCGATATTGTTGTACTTTTGCGAAAAATTTCGAATTTAAAACAGTTGAATTAACACAACATAATGCGATACATGGATTTTTTCGCGAAAAATCTACTTTTTTCGCAAAAATTTTAGTAAAATGTAAACTTTAAACATTTTGAGTTTTAATCATCTAAACTCTCATAAATTTACATAAAACGAATTTGTATTGTAATTTTTATTTTACACAACACAAAAATTAAATACAACTAGGAGAATATCTCAAATAATAAGTTAATAAATAAAAAAAATTTATTTCGAAAATATTCAAAGAATATCTTAATGCTGTTCATATTTACTCAAATTAGCTAAATTTAAAGCTGAAAATCATGCCAAAAGCATAAAAAATTTTTTTTATGTTAACTTAATATGAATATTTTAAATCGTGAATATCGCGAAAACGGGAGCTAGCCTTGACAAACGGCTAACGCCATTGAATTCAGCGTAGTCGAATTAGCTTTAAATTTTGAGACCAGCGAAGTGTTATTAGGGTAATGTTCCTAACGTTATATTCAGAAAGAATAAGGTATGATTAATATTCCAAGGGACAAATTAACATCAAATTAATTGATTTTGAATTTCTGGCGGTGGTAACAAATGCTCCTCACATTAAACCTGTGAAAGACCACTAAAATTTCTGACAAACAAAATTATGGTGGTCGGACAATTTCGGTTACTTAAAAAAAGTATTGCAGATATATGCAGAATATCTGGCACATAGACTACTAACTAGAGCTGACAGCTTACAACAACAATACGAAGATTATATGACAAACAAATTTTGGGACCAAGTTTTCTCAAAGCCTTTCCAGCGAAACAAGAATTTTGAAAATCAGTTCACAAATGACAGAGTTATGAATGGGGGGGCTAGTAAACCCTTTCAAACAAAAACGAACTTTGAAAATCGGTTCACAAATGACAGAGTTATGGATTGGGGGGCCGAGGGGGAAGCAAATGTTCTCCTACCATTTTCAAGAAGAGTTATTGGGCCAAACTGCTAGCAAACCCTTTCAAACAAAAAAGAATTTTGAAAATCGGTTCACAAATGACAGACTTATGGATTGGGGAGGGGGCGGAGGGGGTGCAAATTTTCCCCTACCATTTTCAAGAAGAATTATTGGGCCAAACTGCTAGCAAACCCTTTCAAACAAAAAATAATTTTGAAAATCGATCACAAATGACAGAGTTATGGATTGAGGGGGGGGGGGGGGGGGGAGCAAATTTCACCCACCGATTTTCGACAAACAAATTTTGGGACCAAGTTTTGTCAAACCCTTTCAAACGAAACAAGAATTTTGAAAAGCAGTTCACAAATGACAGAGTTATGCATGGGGGGGATTTCCGCCTCCGACTTTCAACAAAAATTGTTTTCGACCAATTTTTGTCAAACCCTTTCAAACAAAATAAGAATTTTGAAAATCGGTTCCGGTATAACCTAAGGTTCAGCCACGTAAACCACCCATCCCTTGCATAGCAAGGGCACGGAGAAATTTCCAATCATAGAAAAATGTTTTTGTTGCTCGTGTGGTCGCAGTAGGCTTGCCAGACAGGCTTGATTTGGCTTGATTGTCATGCTTTTTTAAGGCTTGTCAAGATTCAAGCCAAAAAGCTTTTTGTCAAGCTAAAAATTAATTTCTCTTGTGTTCGCAATTTTATGCATTAACATCAATTATATATTTTACCGTTGGAATCTAATTCATGAATCATGCTAGAATTATTCGGATATATAATAAGTGATAATTTATGTATATTGAAACAAACGTCTATACCTGATTTATTTTTATCATGATAACTGGAAAATTCTATATAGGAAAAACAGATAGATAAAGCAGGTTATTTTTCAATATAAAGTTTGACATTTGTCATGATGAAAATTTATCAGGTATAGACATAGGATAAAGCAAGGCGAATTGATACCAGGTGGCCTTATTAGTGAAAATGAACTTTACCAAAGTGTCAAACTCTATGTAAAAAACTAAATAACAACTTTTTATGTATGCATTTCACATGACAGATTGGTAAAGTCCAGTTGTTGTTGTACTAATAAGGCCACTTGGTATTAATACGTTTTGGGGTAAAGGTTACAACGAAAGTCTTTCTCTAATAAATTTTTATAAGAAATTGTCACTTTAGTAGTAGGGAACTGGGTCTATGAGCCTAATTAAAATTTTAAAATTTGGGTAATTAAAAATTGAAATTTTGAAATTTTAATTGTTAAATAAACAAAAGTGTAATTTGATACCCGTGGGAAAAAAATGAAAGTACCCAGTGGACAAAATGTGTAAAGTGAAGATTGTGAAAAATTATAGTGTGTGTAATGCTTTTTGGTGTTATAGAAATTTAGGGTGTTGTTCTAATGGGGTGATATTGAGACATTGGGTAGTGAGTTCGGGACTTGGTAGTATTGGCTTAGTATAGACAATGTGGTTCTTATGGGGTGATATTGAGATATTGGGTAGTGAGTTCGGGACTTGGTAGTATTGGCTTAGTATAGACAATGTGGTTCTTATGGGGTGATATTGAGACATTGGGTAGTGAGTTCGGGACTTGGTAGTATTGGCTTAGTATAGACAATGTGGTTCTTATGGGGTGATATTGAGACATTGGGTAGTGAGCTTGGAGCTTGAAAGTATTGATTGAGTATAGACAATGTGGTTCTTATAGCGTTATATTGAAAGATTGGGTAGTGTTTAAGATTATATGTGGAAATAAAGAGTGTAGACAAGTTTGGTGATAACGTCACCAAAATTTTTATCTTTAGATTTGTGAAGAATGTGTGTATGTCGTTTCAAATGTCCGTCTTGTTTATTTCTTGGGATAATAATTTGAACATTTGTTCTATAGAATCATGTTTATTGCTTTGTTTATTCAGCTGCGCATTTTTTGAGAATGAGTCATCATTTGAAATGTCCGTCTGATTATTTGTTTTGCAGAATCATGTTTATTGCTTTGTTTATTCAGCTGGATATGTTTTGAGAATGAGTCATCATTTGATAACAAAATTTTATTAGTCATCATTTAGTTGTGTTGTATTTGAAATAAAAAAACAGTTGTTTTAATTTGTTTTTCTATGCATTTAATTTTTATTAAATATATTTAAGTGATTAAAAAGTTTTAAAATTGTTAATTTTAAGACAGTAATAATAATAATAATAATAATAATAATAATTTGTATATATAAATTATTTTAAACAAGATATTTTTTTGTTAGTAAAAGAGCATTTCTTAATGCGCAAACACCATATGTATGATAATTACAATATAAATAATCGGGATATTTAATTTCCATTTGTTTAAAGTTGATGCATCCAAAGTCCTCGATGTTAAAAACTCTTTTTTTTAGTATTTTTTCTAGCCATTGTCTCTTTTCTTCACCTTTAACATATATTTTAGAATAACGTACATTAGCTTTTAAAAACTTGTAGACGCTTTGAACTGTGACTGATCCATCGTTCCACTTTAGGTGATGATAGTTCTTTGTTAACCAGTTTACTTCTTTTCGCTTCTTTGGCGATAGACATTTAAAATCAAAGGGGGGTTATATAATGAAATTTATGGCTTCATTGATGTTGTTGTTGAAAACGATCGCTACTTCTTTTGCGATGATATCATTTGAATCGCTTTTGAATCCTTGCATATCTATACAAACTATACTATCATCCATATTGTTTAATTTATAAGACTTTTCGGACTTGTCCTTTTATGGGTACATATTCAATTATGCGATCATGAATAAGAATGCAGTAAGCTGATGTCTTTGAGGCAATATTTGTAGCTGTTTCAAATTCAATTTTTATATCAATTGGTCCGTTATTGAGCGATTCGTTTTGATGGCTGACATCTACTACAATAATCGGTGCATTATTTTTAAATTCTTGAGCAGTTAGAAGCGGTTGAGATTCTCTCATGTTTGATATTTAGGTCATCATATGGATATGATACTGAATTTAAATGTACTTTTAAATTTGTCAGGTCACAATGAACAAACTTATTTTCTTGTTGAAAAGCAATCAATACAAAACGGGGTCGTTCTCTACTTGCAGCTAATTTAACATTCCAGATATGACTTGTTCCTGTATTAAGTTGTGGATTAACATGACAATCCCAACTACGGAATGCCATCGGTATAGAAACACCATTGTTAATAATTTTTATCATATTCAACTTGCTAAAATCAGATAATTGTACATGTGGAATTCTCCATGAGATGACTGAAATTGAAAGTTTTGCTTTTTCTGTGGAAACGCTCGAGTGTACAAGATCTTCATCGTTCTTATTACGCAAGAGTATCAATTCAAATTTCCCATTTAGTATGACTTTGTTGTAGTCTTCAGCGAAACCAAAAAGCATTTTTAAGGGTACATAAAAGTTAAAATATCCATTAACAAGTTTTAAATCATCAATTTTATTCCAGCCAGCATTCTGCATTACAGTGCTTTCCGTTGGTAATAAAGAAACCAAATTTTTTATGGTACTTGTACCTCCTAAATATTTTCTATGATCAATTTCAATACCATTAAGTTCATAACGAATTTCATCAAAGAGATATGCAACAAAGTTGTTTTTTAATTTAAAGTTGTCTGTAGATGTGGAGGTTTTCTCATCTACAACAGATCCTTCAACATATATATAACTTTCACTAGGTAACACATACAAATCTTGATTTTGAATTGAAATGCGAATTCCATCATTATTGTTGTAGGATTGTAGGTATGGCGCATATGTATGATAGTCCTTTTTTATTATATTTTCATCAGATAAGGGTTTATCTAAGACATTTATTATTGAACTCATTTTGCCTTCAATTTAAAATTCAATGACTTGAGAACGTTTTTATTTGCTGTCGTTAGAGTTTTTTGATGAATTGACCTCTTTAATTGTGGTTTAGGTCGTGATAATATTTTAGGTTCGTATGCTGATGATGTTGCTGCTGTTGCTGTATTCTGTGATATACTCAAGTTGAATATTAGCATTATTTAGTTGGTCTTAAATGAATTCGTATTGTTATTTCCTCTCCTCGGAAATTAATTAAATCACCGTGCTGATCAACTACTCATAGCGCTAGTGAACTTATCTCTCTGGAGTTCACCGGTAAATAGATGAGATTTCGAGGTATCTCATCTATTTTATAGCCTGGAGGCACATTAATCGGAAATTCATGTAGTGTATGCGCCTTGGAATTATTCATATATGTATTAACAGCGATACTACTTTCAATTCGCAACAGATTCACCTTGAAAATATTAAGTGGAAGATCAGAATAATGATCACCGTTTGGAGTTAGGATTTTACTATTGAATCCCAAGAGTTTTCCAATTGTATTTTCTCTATTAAAATATATTGCATCCTTAGAGCTGTTGACTTTAACTTGCATTGTATTGTTATTGGCTTCTATAAAAATTCTATTTTGTGGATTGTAGCGTTTATATTGTTCCTCTATATAATCAACAATATCATTCAATGCATAAGATCCAATTGGTATTTCAATCACATTTTCACCTATATGAAACAAATTGTTGTAGACATCAACATTTGGGATGCTATTATATGAATGAAAATCAGTTAGAGCACACTCATATGCCCCATTTAAATCAATAGGTGGGAAGTAATTAGCAGATAGCTCTGATGAGTTGGAGCTTAGAGTAAGTGTTATTGACATTATGGCTGTCTGATTACGAATAAATAAGTTCAACACAAAATTGTTTATAAAAAGGATTTACATATTTATTTCATCTTTTTTATTTTAAATTTACATTATAATCTTAAGTACTAAGTATGTATGTATAATAAATGCTGATATTGTTTAAACTATAATATTTCATCTTTACTTATCCATGAATTGTGATCGTTACTAAATCCTAACCATTTAACAAATGCTTTGGCTCCTCTGGTTTTAATAATCTTTTCAACTAGATATGTATTAGGAAATCTTGTTTTTAAAAGTTCTTCATCATAAAATCCACCTTTAATAGGATTTCCACGATAATCTTCTAATATGTATGTTGTGGGATATGTATTATGAATAGATTTAATTGTGAAAATATCTGTTGTCCAGTTTGGAGTATAGCCTTTTTCAAAAATATGCTATATTTGCTTATGCGCACATGATCACCAACATTAAATTTCGATATTTTATACATTTTCAAATGACTGTATACTGTATTCAATAATTTTTTTTCATTTGAAGAGTTGACTTTAATTGGAGCCATTTTAATGCTACGATGAACTTTTCTGTTATATGATTCTAATAGATCTTTGTAGATATCAAGCCAATTGTATGTACCATTAAAACTAAATTCTTTCCACATCATCCCTTTTAATGTTCTATTAAATCGTTCTACTATTGATGCTTTCATTCTGCTATATGTTGAATAGTGATTAATGTTGTACTTATCCGTCAATTTTCAAAAGTGTTTATTGAAAAATTCTTTACCATCATCTGTTTGTAGGTTTTTTTGGTACTGGTCCCAATTGAAAAATATATGACATGGCTTGGGTTGTTTCAAGCGCAGTTTGGAGAATGTGTCAATTACAGTTAACAAAAATCTATAATTTTTATTGTGCATAGAATAGTTTCCCATTTCAACTAAATCAGCTTGCCAAAGATCATATATTCCTTTCATCACAACTCTACGACGTAAAAAAGATTTTCGAGCTTGTTTATGGAGTTCATTTGTTAAAATTTTTTTTGAAGTCATTTTTTAGTATTAAGAATTATTTTCGATGTGTTGTGATCTATTTGATACACTTTTAGCTATTGACACAAACATGTAATTTTCAAATCTATAAATCTTCTCATTAACTTTTCTTTTGTATACTTTCAACAAATTTTTGTAGATATCCGTCTTCCAAAAATTTTTTGATTTTGGAAATAGTTTCTTGCATTTTCTTGTTCTCTTCCAACTGTAATATTATTGCATGTTGTAGCATTTCGATTTGAGTTCTTAGAGTATCATGAATATTGTTGTTATCTTCCTTAAAGTATTTTAATAGCTTGTATTCTATTTCTTCGATTTGAGTTTGCAGAAACAATTTATTGATAACATCGTTTTCTTCCACAGCTTTTGCCACATTTTTGATTCTTTTGTTTTGGACATCGATGTTGTTGTTCGCATCCATAACTGGGGGTCTCCACGAGCAATAAACTTGGAAATAATTATGTTCTCATCTGTCAAATTCTATTTCCAACATCATATGTTCACGTGTGGACCGCAGAAACATTTATTTGCAAATAAATTGCGACATAATTGTTCAAACTTATGTTCAAGAAATAATGTTGAACATAAGCTGTCAAATTTTTATCAGCATTTGTTGTTTGCGTGAATTAAACAAAAGAAACTTGTAGCTGTGGTAAAAATACATTGTTTTTTATATAAGACAAAGCAAATTAAAGTAAAATAGTTTTAAACAAAATTAAATAAACTAAAATAAAGACAAAAAACATCGATCCATTCACAGTGAATTTTTTCAATTTATGTCCAATACCACAATACGTGCTCTATAGCTCAGAACATAAGCCTGTACATGAACATATTTGTGCTGTTATTCTGCCGACGTTATTTCTTATGTTCGGAAATAAATATTACGCGTGGAGACGTGCAGTAAAGAACCCCAACATTTTACGGGCATTTTTCAATGAAATTATATTGCTTGTATCGTTTAGATAATGTCCAAACTTATCAACAGACATACTTTATATAGATTTTTCTATTATATTAGCTTCGCGAAGTTCTTCAATAATTGATACAATTTCGTTATTATGATTAGTATGACCTGCAGCTTGTGATGATACCACTAGTCGAAGTCGATCTACCATCCCATTTTGATCATCCCAGTATATATAGTTTGGCTTATGAGGGTTAAACTGCATCAATCCTTCACCTTTATAATTAGATATTGTCTAATTTGGTATTGATTTTGATAAAGTCTGTTGGTTTTTCTCTTTAAACATCTTTTTAATAATATGTTTATATTTATAGGCTTTCGTTCCTTTGATTTGTCCATCTGGTTTATAGTCTCTTCTGTACGCATTTGTATTAATTAAAATTTTTTTGTAGAGTTGTAGTTCATATTTATCATAGTTTTTTGGTATTTTATGAAACATTAGAGAAAATAGCCCTGGTGTTAGAGCCCATATTTGACTACCAACATGTATTTTGTTTTCATTTAATTTGAGCTTACTATCACCAAATTTCCATTCATTATTGAAATCTGTATGTGGACCATAGTTAGTATCTAATTCATTTCTTCCTTCCAAAACAGATAAGTCAGTGTAACTCTCTTCAGCATTTGAGTTTTGAGAGTAAAACTCGTCATCATCGTCATCATCATTATCAATAGTACTTTCACCATTAGGATCAGCAAGTGAATTGCTGGTATCAAATATTGATTCTTCGACAAGTTTCTTTGGTGTACTTGTCTCCAACTTAATTGATGGTTTCTTAAGATGATTAGAACTGTTATTATATTCAATTTCTGTTTTCATCTCACTCTTTTTTTTTTTTTGATAATTCCATTGATATTATTAAAATTATTTATAAATTTGTTTAAAGGATCTGTTATAGGTTTAAATGTATCTTTTAGTTGCTCACGTGTGTCTATTTCGCCCCTTTATATACTACGAAGCTTTTTCTTCAAGACATTTCTTGTCGCAACCAGCTCTTTTAAAATTTTTTCATCCATTTTCCAGCTATCAGATCAGCTTATTGGGTGCCTGATCAGGTTATCAGATCAGGTTATTAGGTATCAGATCAGCTTAATAGGTATCTGATCAGGTTATCAGATCAGCTTATTAGGTACCTGATCACGTTATCCGATCAGGTTATTAAGTATCAGATCAGCTTATTAGGTATCTGATCAGGTTATCAGATCAGGTCATTAGGTATCAGATCAGCTTATTAGGTACCTGATCAGGTTATCAGATCAGCTTATTAGGTATCAGATCAGACCAGCTTATTAGGTAGATAATTAGATCAGGTATACTTGATATTTCAAGAGCTATGTAGAAGTATTATGGTTAAGGCCAGATTATATACTAAAGTTTTTCTTTTATGTAGAGCAATTTATATTGTTATGAAATAATCGAATAATTTTCTGTAGCGCCCATTGTTTAATTCATTATCTTTGCTTATCATCAAAAATCCATATTTATCCTTCCAGCACAATCGACAAACTTCATGAAACTTTGCATAACTCATATCGCTGGCAACATGATCCCTATAAACATGTTTCATATTTGTCTTATCTTGTTTAAACATTATAATCATATTCGCATTGTCTCTTATTAAATGCTTGGGAATTCTGGTATAAGTTTGGCACAAGTAGAATGAATCAACATCCCTATGTCGTCCCATACAAAAATAATCACGTATATTATTCTGCTTCTCACATGCAACATCATCAAATATCATAATTGAATTAGTTTTAGCTTTGTCAGGGGGAATAACTGATTCATTTTCGGTGAATGTGTAATATCCCATTCCGTTAATAGGTGTAATTAATCTCTTAAGTATTCATATTTCGGCTGATATAGAGATTTTGAGTATAAATAGATGTTTTCAAACTTTAGTCCATTAGGACTTTCTAGTAAGCCAATCATAACATTAGTCTTTCCACAATTTGATGGTCCCACTATTAGAGCACGAATAGAATTTGGTAAGAGTGAACTATGTTTTATTTTTGAACTGATGTTCGATGAATCATCAATGTTTCGAACTAAAATATTTTTATGTTGTTTTACTAACTGCATTTTTATAACTAAATGCAATTCATGTTTGTTACCTTTTATTATAGAAAAATAAATAAATAAGATAGTTATACATTATCAAAAGTCATTTAGTCATAAAAACACCTTCGTTGGAGCAGGTTTACTAGATAAAATAATAACACTCTTCCTGTTGAACTTCATCTTCCTGGATATCAATACTGTTGACCTGGAACTAAACTACAAAAACGTTTAAATCGAGGTGATAAAGGAATCAATTTATTGGACTCTGGCTGCAAAAATCACGACATAGCTTATTCTAAAAATAAAGATTTAAATATTAGACATCAAGCTGATAAAATTCTTGAAAATTCAGCTTGGGATCGAGTTTTATCAAAAGATAGCAGTCTTGCAGAAAAATCATTTGCATATATGGTTACTAACGCTATGAAAGCCAAAACAAAATTTGGTATGGGTGTGGAGAAAAAGAAAAATGTTAAGAAACCTAAATTAAATGGTAAAAAATTGTTCAGTTCATCAATTAGAGCTACAACAAAAATACTAAAGGAGAAAAAACCTTTAGACATTAACAATGCTATTAGAATAGCACGTAAAACGATCAACAAAACATTAAAAGGTAGAAAATCCCAAGTTATAATACCTCGCATAATAAATGTACCAAAATTTGTTTACCACTAATACCGATTTTAACTGCTCTGGGTGCAATTGGAAGTCTAACGACTGGAGGTGCTGCTATAGCTAAGGCTGTAAATGCGACAAAGAATGCAAAAAATCAGCTTCATGAAGCAATTCGACATAATAAAGCGATGGAATCTATAGCTGTTGGGAAAGGACTTTACCTAAAACCATATAAAAAGGGTTATGGTTTAGTTTATAAAGAGCAGACAAAAGACTCTTAGAAATGCTACCTAATAGACCACTATCAGAAGTCGACTTGAGAAATTTTTCAAACAAAATTCCACATTTTAGAGGAGTTTGCATGTTGGACTCACTACCAAAACGACCAAAGAAAAAATAATGTGGCATAATCAATTTGGATATATCAACAGGACCTGGTACACATTGGGTAGCATATTATAAAAACATCAATAAAAAAGAATATTTCAATAGTTTTGGAAACTTACAACCTCCTTCGGAAGTACTCAAATATCTGGGCGCAAATATAAAATACAACTATAATCAACATCAGAATTTTAATACATTTACCTGTGGTCATTTATGTCTTAAGTTTCTTTATGAAATAACTGAAAATATAAAATAAAAAACACAATTATATATATATATATATATATATATATATATATATATATATATATATATATATATATATATATATATATATATATATATATATATATATATATATATATATATATATATATATATATATATATATATATATATATATATATATATATATATATATATATATATATATATATATATATATATATATATATATATATATATATATATATATATATATATATATATATATATATATATATATATATATATATATATATATATATATATATATATATATATATATATATATATATATATATATATATATATATATTTCACAAAACTCTTTCATGCATTTTTATTTATTTATTTATTTATAATTTACTATACAGAATTAATTTATTATTTTTTTATTCCCAAATGGGATATTGAGCATTTTTGAATCAAAAATTCGTCCATCTCACCCTCAAGGATTAAGCTTTGTTCACCATCTCTGCGTAGTTGAAATATTCCACTCGAGAGATCCTTAATTTCATCATCTGTCAGAGTATTATATCTTTTAGGTAGAAACATTATATTTTTTTCCATCTCAACTCTTAGTGTTGGTCCATATTTTGTTGTTACCCGTGTAATATTTTGAACATTATATTTAGCAGCTACATCTAGATCCTTTATATGAATTAGGCTTTTGTTGTTTAGTGAATTAAATTTTGATATTAAATTTTTTGAGTAGCTCATTTTTTAAATAGATCTTGTCACTTTGAATCTTTAATGGAAATTGATCCTGAAAGTAGTGATGATGAGTCCAATAAGCCTAACCGAAAATATTTATTGTGAGAAGGTTAATATGTATATGTGGAGAAATAGTGCTAGAGAGATAGGGATAGATATGTATATAGGAATATTAATATGAATGTTCCTTCTTTTAATTTTTTTATAGTCTCTTTGAAAATGAGTTGGAAAGAGAAATATGTATATTCTATACTCTCTATTCTAGAAGGATTAAAGGAAAATGGAGAAGGATATAAGCGGAGGAAAAAATAATATTGAATTTTATTCACTTTTTAGCTATATATTTAGGAAAAAAATTATCAGTATCGACGAATCCTTTGAAAAAGTAAGCAGCAACAAAATTAATACGGAATATTAACAAAAATGAGTCAAATAAGAAGAAGTCTTAATAAATTTATATCGGATTTTGATAACTTTAGACTATACGATCATTGGGAAATGGTCATATTTTTTCAAAATATGCTGGACGAGAATGATGAATTTGATGTTATGGAAGATGAGGACAACACAGAGGGACATTTTAAATGCTGTCCCTGGTATGATCCGAATTGTGAGGAAGGACCTGATACATGTAGGTGCTCGATATACTTTCTACGGAAAGCTATATTAGAAAATTTAATGGAATCTTATTATACAATGTTTCAAGCATCATAATAAAATTTAATTATTAAAATAGTATTATTAAAATAAAATATTCACTGTCTTGTATTATTTTTTCTAAAGGATAATTAGGAAAATTAAAGAAATTTTTAAGTTAAAAATTTTATGAATAACTTATGAGATTATCCATTTTTTTGACAATTTCATAATGTTGTGAAATTCAAATTCCCTTGTCAAGAAATAAACAAATCAAATCAAGATTATGCAGGATTTAACAGTACAGTTAGACTTATAAACAGAAACATTTGCAAGTCAGCAAAAAACAAGACAAGAATTGTTTTGATCCAACAAAAATTGTTTTCTCTGCTAGCAGCAAGACGTGTATGCACAGTCAACGTCAGCGTTTTTTCAATTCGATGATGATATCAGGGCTGAACAATAAAATAAAACAAAGATTGTATATATTTTTTGATATTAATAAGATTTTTTATTATTATTTAATTTTTTTCTTATTTCATTATTATTATAATATTTTTTTAATAACAAACCAAATTTTCTTAATAACTAAACATTAATAACTAAACATTAATAACTAAATATTTTCATATAAACAGAAACAAATTACATTTAAATAAAAAACTCATCATTCTTCTTGAAGCTTATCAATTTCCATTAGCAACATATCCAGTTCATATTCTGGATTTGTTTCCTCGATTCGATAATTATACCATGCTAATGTATTTATACCATCACATTGTATTTTTCTTTTATCATCTTGATAACTAAGTACAACCTTATTTAGTTGGTTGGTATAAATTTGATGAACTTTTGACTTAAATGTTAACATATCATCATAAACAATAGAGTTATTAAATAAACAATTTCTATACGCCTCTAAACTATATTTATCAAGAACACATTTCTTAACCCCCTTCGATTTTTTACATAATTTTCATATTGCACGCTAAAAGAATAAATTTTTGACCGAAGTCCCACAAATTCTTTCATCACTTTCCCACAATTCTCATCCTTCATCATACCCAGCACCTTTTTGTTTAAAAGAGGAATACCATATACGTTATCTTTTGGGTAGTCGGAAGTGTCAAATTCTTGTTCTGTCAGATTTTATGTCGGCATAAAAGTCGTCAGTTTTTATTGTATATATAAATGAGTCGGTGTCCATGTAATTTAAAGATAAATTTGATTTAAACTTGGGCTGCATGAATCCATAATGCAAATTATACATTTTCCATTTAGAAAGCTCCAACACACAAAATCCCAAGTATATGGGCTTGTTATAGTATGTTTTGACTCTATTTATTTCTATAGCTACCATATCTTCAGAAAATATAGATAAACTATGAAAATTGAATTTAGATATCCAATCTTGAGCCCCCAAATGGTTACAGTTTGTTCTGTTCCAGTTGGTTACAATTTTCACATCTCTCCTCTTGTCCACATTCTCCATTGTTATGCCATACACAGCATTATTGAGTAATTTGAAAAAATTTTTCTCAAAAGCATTTTTAGCAGTGCCTCTGTGTTTGGTATTTAAGACAATATAACCTTTTAACCATGGAGATTGTTTAAATGCTAGAATACGATGCGTTTTCTTTAGAATCAAACCATATTCCAAACATTGCTTCAGAACTCTGTAATGTATTACATAAGAGTTTTTTGGTGAAAAGTCCGCAATTAATTTCTTATGTTTTGATTCTAAAGTTTTCTTGTTTTCAACACAGAAGGGAAGGTCATTGTGAGAGTCATGCAGATGTGAAGGATATTCTAAAGTGACCTCATATACATAACCATCTTATGAGTTATTATCTATGCTTTTCGCATCCAGATTCAGCTCATCACTTGTCAGCCATCGGAATCCTCCATAAGGAAGATACTCAGACATCGCCCAACCGTAAAGGTTATTTGCGTCTAAATATATTAGAAATTCTGAAGGCTTGTCTTCATCAAAATCATCTAAATATTTATTATTTGCTTTGGAATATCGCTTACTGCACTGTACCATTCCACCGCGTATTCCCTTTTTAAAGAAGTTATACATGTCAATGTCTATTAACAACTCTAATTCTATTTGTGTGTGTTTTAACATGGCATCCCATGATAGTCCTGGAGCAGTATATTACTGACACGGATCTAGATTATAAATCCCCTTACAGACTTTTCGAAAATTTTCGAATATGTCTGCTAACAAAAGCACATCTGTTTTGAGATATAATTCCATATAATCTCGCAGGGTTTTGCAATTAAAGGTATGGCAAATCTTTATTGCATGCTCATAATCTTCAATTGAGCATTCCTTGTTATTTAATTTATTAAAAAAATCTTCTCTTGATGGAAGTTGACCATCATCGAATTTTTCAAATGAATCAAGATATTCATAAGGGAAAGCACCCTTTCTTCGTACAAGGTCAAATTCTGTCTTTCTGTTAAAGTGTGCCCTAACCGAATGGAAATCATTGTCCGTTAGATTATTAGCTAAAGATTCTAAGCTATCAGCCATAAAACGAATAGTATCTAAAAATCGGAGTTCAAGATTGCAATTGTCAGTCATTTTTGTAAATGTCGATAGTGAAATGTACAGTTCTTTGTTCAGTGGTAGGACTTTTATGTTGTCAGACTTTTTACCTAATTCTTTAACAAAGAGGTGCGAGTCATAAGATGAATAATTATGAAAATATATGGGTATGAACTTCGGAATTTGGTACTTTAAGTTACAAATATTGTCAGCTGCACCTCGATATTTACCACTTATGTGACAATGATCTCTTACACGATCTTTACCGAGAAATTTATCACATATGTGACAATTTATTGAATTTTTAAAACTGTATATTTCCGAAAGGGTCAATCTGTTCATTTTTGTCTTACTGGTGAGGAACTGATTGTAAATATCTTCACAATCGTCAATTAACCAGTCAACAAATTTTACAGATGCGTCCTCACCAGTATATATCTTAAATTTATCTAAACTATTATTACCTACACATTTTATATAATAACTAAAGGCACAAGGAATGTGCCTCTTTATAACTTGAGTTTTGTAACTTACGGTAGTTTGAATGTCTTCTAGTATGCACTCGAAATCTGCGTATATAACGAATGGCACATCCATCTGCCGCTGGTGATCTTTAAACTTCAAAATACTATCTTCGGGAGAAGGTAACGCAGCAACAATTTTCCCACATTTCGTTTTGTGTTGTTCCATAGTCCATTCATTGTGTGTATATTGTAGGCAGGTATTACAAAATTTGATATTTTCATGGTGCTTTGTTGTCGGACGCCATAATAATCTGTAAAAAGAATAAATTTATATATATGTATATAGTTATTCACACACATGTATTTACTTGCTTACCTTGATGTATCTTTAATAAAAATATAATGGTGAATGTCTCCAGCTTTCAACAGCAATAAATTCACATGCTTTGTTTTTCCCTTTGTGTATTGTAGAATGGTCCAATGATTTCATCCTTCTCATTATCATACCCAACACACATTCACACTTCTTCCATCATTCCTATCCTCAAATACTTTGATGTTTTTTAATGCCAATGGGAACTTTAAATTTGTGAAGTCAAGCACAATTCCACTGTGCAAGCAAATGACATCAGCGCTAATGTCCTCGATGTTATATGAGCTGTAATATTCTTTATGATTTGTTATTGTGGTATCTAATGCAGCAACTAAAGCCAATTTAAAACAATAATCATCATTGTTTTCAATGTTGATACAGGCCCGCTTTTTAGCCAGTTTTAATGGTGTGCTTATCCAATGAGATCCTTTTACTAGTGAACTTTTGTTTATGTTAATTTCAGCGCGAATAATTCTGATTAAAGTCCACCCAGAATCTCTTTTCTCGAATTCTGACATTTTATTATGAATGTCCTGGAATTGTTTTTCAATTAGCTCATCTACATTACTTTCCAGACACAATAAATCCATTTTTGCTCTGTGTGAAATTTGACACAAGTCAATTTCTTCACCAACAATTTTTATGTACTCTCCAATAAGAGTTACACAGAATTTTAAAATATTATGTTTAACCAAACTTTTTTCAAGTCTTTCCTTGAAAATAGGTTTATTTTCCAGAACAAAGTCTTCAAATAGAAGATCATCTTTTTGTTGGGAATTCCATATGTTGCAATATTTTTTTTTTAATGCTCTGTTTATTTCATAATATTTTGGTTCTACATTCAAAGGAGTATTATCATATCTACCGCTGGGCGAATTTGAAGTATCCATGTCATCAAACACAATATTATCTAGTTGTTGCTGTTGTTGATGATGCTGCTGTTGTTGGTGTGCTTGTTGTTGATGTTGTGGCTGTGGTTGTTGTTGCTGTTGATATTGTGGCTGTGGTTGTTGTTGAGGATATCTGGAACTGTCCATCGTCAAGGCAAATTGATTATTCAAAACTGAAGGATAATAGTTGGGCATATTATATTGCTGCCATTGCATTGGTGATGTATATAGATAAGGAATAGGAAGATGATGTGGAATTTTTGTGGGTACTGAAAACTGATTATTCCATGACATTGGTATCGGATAGCTGGTAGACATACCGTATTGCTCATAATTCATTGGTAGTGGATATGGTTGGTACCGTAGCGAAGCTTGGTGCTGATGTTGTTGTTCTCTATTTGAGTCCTGATTGATGATCACTTACCTGGTTGACTATGATTTCGGACGTGATCCAAGACCGCTTTTTGGTATTTGTATACCTTATTACACAAATTACATTGATATACAGAAGAACTAATTTTTTTTATTTATTTATTTAATCAAATTTATTTAATTATTTTATTTTATTTATTTAGTCCTTTTTTCAAAAACACTATAAACTTCTTTATTAATCAATTTTTTGTTTTCAAACTATTTATTTAATTAGTAACAAATAACTTTATTTAATTATTTTATTTTATTTCTATTGTAAAAACACTATGAAATTGTTTATTAATAAATTTTTTGGTTTCAACCGCACTTATTGAGTAATCAGAATATACCGATGAAATCTTCATTATTTCTTCTACTTATATACATCCTATGAGAATCGCGTAGTAGGCATCAAGTCAAATTTTTTATTGATATTACGAGATTGATGAAATTCATATGTATACATAGCAACAGCAAGAACTAGAACATAACATTGTGTAATATTTTATTTTATATAAATGATGACTAATAAAATTTTGTTATCAAATGATGACTCATTCTCAAAACATATCCAGCTGAATAAACAAAGCAATAAATATGATTCTGCAAAACAAATAATCAGACGAACATTTCAAATGATGACTCATTCTCAAAAAATGGGCAGCTGAATAAACAAAGCAATAAACATCATTCTGCAAAACAAATAATCAGACGGAGATTTCAAATGATGACTCATTTTCAAAAAATGCGCAGCTGAATAAACAAAGCAATAAACATGATTCTGTAGAACAAATATTCAAATTATTATCCCAAGAAATAAACAAGACGGACATTTGAAACGACATACACACATTCTTCACAAATCTGAAGATAAGAAAAAAGAAACACACACACACACACACCCCCATCCCCCACACACCCACGCACCCACAGCCATGCACAAAGTAAATGTAAAGACAAGCAGACAACAAAAAATTATCAAGAACAAAAAAATAATAACAGCGACACAATAAACCCCGTAGGAACCCAAGTCGACTTTTTTATCTACAAGTTTGGTGACGTTGTCACCAAACTTGTCTACACTCTTTATTTCCACATATAATATTGAGAGATTGGGTAGTGTTTAGCCCAATCTCTCAATATGACCCCATAAGAACCACATTGTCTATACTCAATCAATACTTTCAAGCTCCAAACTCACTACCCAATGTCTCAATATCACCCCATAAGAACCACATTGTCTATACTAAGCCAATACTACCAAGTCCCGAACTCACTACCCAATATCTCAATATCACCCCATAAGAACCACATTGTCTATACTAAGCCAATACTACCAAGTCCCGAACTCACTACCCAATGTCTCAATATCACCCCATTAGAACAACACCCTAAATTTCTATAACACCAAAAAGCATTACACACACTATAATTTTTCACAATCTTCACTTTACACATTTTGCCTACTGGGTACTTTCATTTTTTTCCCACGGGTATCAAATTACACTTTTGTTTATTTAACAATTAAAATTTCAAAATTTCAAATTTTAATTACCCAAATTTTAAAATTTTAATTAGGCTCATACACCCAGTTCCCTCCTTCTCACTTTTGCAAAAAACTGTCGTACCTTTATTAAAAATAAAACACTTTTGTTGTTGGGAACTAATGGGTGATTTTATAAGAACTATCGGAAAGTAAAAAAAAAACACATAAAATTCAGAAAAATGCATGAAATATTTATTTGGATCGATAGTTGGGTCGATATAATTTAATGTTTGAAGATTATTTCATGCAAATGTTGGCCGCGGCTGCGCCTCAAATGGTCCATCCGCTTAGTCCAATTTTGGCATACTCTTTCCAACATTTCGGCCGGTATCTCACGAATAATGTTGGCAATGTTGGCTTCCAGTGCGTCAATCGAAGCGGGCTTGTCGCTATAGACATTAGCCTTAACATAGCCCCACAAAAAATAGTCTAGAGGCGTTAAATCGCACGATCTGGGCGGCCAATTGACTGGTCCCAAGCGTGAAATAAACTGTTCACCGAACTCGCCTCTCAATTGGTCCATTGTTTCGCGTGCTGTGTGGCATGTGGCACCGTCTTGTTGAAACCACATGTCATGCAAGTCAAGCTCTTCCATTTTGGGCAGAAAAAAGTTTGTTATCATCGCACGGTAGCGCTCACCATTCACAGTAACGTTGTGATTCGCATCATCTTTGAAGAAATACGGCCCAATGATGCCGCCAGCCCATAATCCGCACCAAACGGTTGTTTTTTGTGGATGCATTTGTAGCTCTTGCAATGCTTCTGGCTGCTCTTCACTCCAAATACGGCAGGTTTGCTTGTTCACGTATCCATTCAACCAGAAATGAGCCTCGTCGCTGAACACAATTCTTCGATAAAAAAGTGGATCTTCATCTAACTTAACAGAGCACGCATTTTGGTAATAAAATTCAATAATTTGCAAGCGTTGTTCGTTTGTAAGACGATTCATGATTAAATTATAGACCAAACTGAAGATGTTTGACAGTGACACAAGATACAAAACGTGCGTGAGCTGTCAAAACTAGTGTTGCCAAAAAGATAATAGCAAAAAAATCACTCGTTATTAATGGAAATTCGTCGAGTCTATAGAAAATAATAAATTATATACAGATTAAGAGCTTCTTCCCAAAGATATTTCTAGTGACTTAATTATACCATAATTTCAAAACTGGACGAAGAGGAGATCTTCATAAATTAACTTCGTTTGTATTTTTGATTCCTATTAATAATGCGTTTATAAAGAAGGAAAAATAATGTAATTTCCCGAATTAATAATAAGAATTAATTTTAATGAAGATTTACATTTTTCAAAATTTTTTGCAAACGAATTAAAGTAAAGAAATAGCAAATATATGTGGGAAAAAATAAAAATGCTTATGAAATAAAAAACAGGACCAATTTGAAAGTAAGTAATATAATCCAAATAAAGAAAAAATGTTCCAACTCGAATCGTAAATGGCAGAGTCCTGAAGGAACACATAAGATATACAAACGAATTGATAACCTCCTTTTTTGAAGTCGGATAATAAATATTTATTCTTTTGAATAAGTTTAAGTAACTGTCAAGATTTTTTGGTAAATCAAGCTTTTATTCTCTAAATGTCAAGCTTTTTCACAATTTGGATCTGGGCAAGCCTAGGTCGCAGAGTCTCTGTCTCGGCGCAAGTCTCTGTCGATATCACTGAAAACCAAGGTAGGTCAACACCAGTTAGTCGCAAGAGAATTCGCCGTGGAGAATTTACAATTGGGCTGTCAAATAATTCTGGCAAAAAAACCGACTTCAGCACAAAGATCAACATTCTTGATGGCCTTTTATATGAACAATTTTAAAAATCGGTATGCAAATATTGGAATTGTGCTCTAATAAATATTTTGGGAGGAGGCGTGAAAGACTTGCCCCACCGATTTTCGTAGAAAAATTATGCGACCAAACTCTAAGCAAACCATTCCAAACAAAAAAAGAACTTTGGAAGTCGGCCCATCAGTGGAGGAGCTATGCGATAATCATTATTTCGGGGAAAGGGAAACAAATTATGGTACCAATCTGCAAGGAGGGCTTGCAGCAAATTTCTCAACTGATTTTCGAAAAAAAACCTATGGAACAAAACTGTAGTCAAACCCTTTCAAACAAAAAAACAACTTTGAAAATCGGTTCACATATGACAAAGTTGTGCATGGGGTGAGTAAGTTTCCCCCTTCCATTTTCGAAAAGATTTGTGGGCCAAACTACTAGCGAACCCTTGCAAACAACACAAGCATTTTGAAAATCGGTTCACAAATGACATGGTTATGGATTTTGGGGGGGGGGGGGGCCAAGGGGGAGAACAAATGTTTTCCTCCCATTTTCTAAAAGAATCATTGGGTGAAACTGCTAGCAAATCGTTTCAAACAAAAGAGAATTTTGAAAATCGGGTCACAAATGACAGAGTTATGGAATGGGGGGGCTAAGGGGGGAACAAAATTTCCCATACATTTTCAAGAAGAATTATTGGGCCAAACTGCTAAGAAACCCTTTCAAACAAAAAATAATTTTGAAAATCGGTTCACAAATGACAGAGTTATGGATTGTGGGGGGGAGCAAATTTCCCCCTCCTATTTTCGACAAACAATAAGTCTTCTTGAAAATGGTAGGGGTAAATTTGCTACCCCCTCTACCCCCCAATCCATAACTCTGTCATTTGTGAATCGATTTTCAAATTTGTTATTTTGTTTGAAAGGGTTTGACTACAGTTTTGTTTCATAGTTTTTTCGAAAATCAGTTGAGAAATTTGCTGCAAGCCCTCCTTGCAGATTGATACTATAATTTTTTCCCCTTCCTCCGAAATATTGATTATCGCATAGCTCTCCACTTATGGGCCAAAATTCTTTTTTTGTCTGGAATGGTTTGCTTAGAGTTTGGTCGTATACCTTTTTTACGTAAATCAGTGGGGCAAGTCTTCCACGCCTCCACCCAAAATATTTATTAAAGCACTATTCCTCCAATCGCATACTAAATTTCAAAATTGTTTATATGAAAGGCCATCAAGTAACTAATCTTTGTACTGAAGTCGGTTTTTTTTGCCAGAATTATTATTTATTTGTTTTAAAGTATTTAAAAGAGCATACGAACAAATACAAAATCTAATCCAAAAAGCAAAAACTGATCAAAAACAGTTTTGAAACCACTTGCTAAGAAATATTCTTAAAAATATTAAGTTATTCGGCCATGTTACAGAGTTCAAATCCGTTCGGAAACGGATCTCAATCAACCCTAATATGTGATGCCCTAGCTGGAGGATACCGCACCATAATAGCGCCGCCAACAGTCTGGACACAGCTGACAAATTTGCGTATTTTTTCTTTTTTAGACACCAGCTGCTACAAAAATGGGGTAGGTTGAATTCCGTTTCCGAATGGAATTGAACTCTGTGACATGGCTGATTGCCAAAGTGAATCGCATGAACTCCCCGAGTTGACTTCAATAAGCCTACGATTTCTAACAAACTGTATTAAGCAGAAAAGCTAAAGATATTGTAGCAAACTTTTGTTTTTATAAACAATTAATATTCTACTGAATAAGCAAAATATTAAATTTTGGAAATAGTGCGATTATAAATTTAAAAAACATAAATTTTAGTTTAATGTATTTGTGACCAATGATGAAGTAATACTTAGTTTGTCAAGATTTTTATATTTCCATATATATCTTTGGGCTATTTTTGGTCAATGTTAATTTTTTCTGGCGATGTAAATAAAACCAATTATTTAATCTTTATCTCAACGTTTCGTCTATGGTTTGTCGACTTCATCAGGAGATGAATTTTATTAAATTCTGTTGAAGAAAAAAAAATGTTTTTCCTTAAATATATATTCACATATGTATGTATGTATAAATTTTTTTTAAATATAAATGTTTGTAATGTATACATACATACATATGTGAATATATATTTAAGAAAATAAAATATTTTTTTTTCTTCCACAGAATTTAATAAAATTCATCTCCTGATGAAGTCGACAAACCATCGACGAAACGTTGAGATAAAGATTAAATAATTGGTTTTATTTACATCGCCAGAAAAAATTAACATTGACCAAAAATAGCCCAAAGATATATATGGAAATATAAAAATCTTGATAAATTTTAGTAATTCCCAAAAAATCTAGAATTTAAAACATGGCAGGCCCGGCCAAAAACACTTGTTTGACATCACACTATACGAGTATTAAATGTATAGTTGTTGTTGTTATTACATTTATTTTTTCTACATACCGTCTTACATCTGCAATTAGAGCAGGAAAAAAAGCCTGCCTGTGTAGTATATGGTACAGTAAGAAAATAAAAAAACATCATTGATTACTTTGTTCATGTTTAAGCCTTGATGTTGTTTAAGCTTCTTATTGATTTAAATAATAGTTTTCTACAATATCTTTAGCTTTTCTATGAAATTTTTGGGTAAAGGTTCCCTGATGATCTGCATTTAGCCCCAGTGAAATGCGCATAGGAACTAGCTGATACCCCTTAATAGTTCCCAACAACAAAAGTGTTTTATTTTTAATAAAGGTACGACAGTTTTTTGCTAAAGTGAAAATTTCTTATGAAAATTTATTAGAGAAAGTCTTTTATTGTAACCTTTACCCCAAAACGTATTAATACCAAGTGGCTTTATTAGTACAACAACAACTGGACTTGACCAATCTCTCATGTGGAATGCATACATAAAAAGTTGTTATTTAGTTTTTTACATAGAGTTTGACACTTTGGTAAAGTTCATTTTCACTAATAAGGCCACCTGGTATCAATTCGCCTTGGTTTACCCTATGTCTATACCTGAAAAATTTTCATCATGACAAATGTCAAACTTTATATTGAAAAATAACCTGATTTATCTATCTATTTTTCCTATATAGAATTTTCTATTCATCATGATAAAAATAAATCAGGTATAGACGTTTGTTTCAATATACATAAATTATCATTTATTATATATCCGAATAATTCTAGCATGATTCATGAATTAGATTCCAACGGTAAAATATATAATTGATGTTAATGCATAAAATTGCGAACACAAGAGAAATAAATTTTTAGCTTGACAAAAAACTTTTTAGCTTAAATCTTGACAAGCCTTAAAAAAGCTTGACAATCAAGCCAAATCAAGCCTGCCTGGCAAGCCTACTGCGACCACACGAGCAACAAAAACATTTTTTTATGATTTGGAATTTCTCCGTGCCCCTTGCTATGCAAGGGATGTGAGGTTTACGTGGCTGAACCTTAGGTTATACCGCCATCAACAATTTCTAAAAGGAGTCTCTTCCAAGATAGTACCAAGCGACGTATACCGTCGCACACGAAGCCGGAACTCCCAAAATGCACTCCTTGCTTCTTCGCAATCGAGTTTTTCTTTGGTTCTCTAACCAATTATCAATATACATATGTATATTTATTTGTCAAAGAGCGAGGTTTTGTTTGGTTCTCCAACCAGTTATTAATATTTTCCTTTATAATTGTTTTTTTTTTGCATGAATGTAGTTAATGGAAACCAACGCGATACTGAACGCTTTACCGTTAACCGACGCCAACCACTAATCACATGCGGTGTGAGACGCAAAACTCTCGAAGGCCAATAAACGACAGTGGCCTGGTTTCATTTATGAAGTAATTGCCAACGACACGTGATGTTGACTCGCCCAGAGCTGCTTTACGTATCGCAACAAAATTTTACAAATTCGCTTTATCTATATATATATATATATATATATATATATATATATATATATATATATATATATATATATATATATATATATATATATATATATATATATATATATATATATATATATATATATATATATATATATATATATATATATATATATATATATATATATATATATATATATATATATATATATATATATATATATATATATATATATATATATATATATATATATATATATATATGCGATATTAAAAATATGAAAATAATTAGTATAAAAGCACATACATTAAAATTTATTTTAGTCACATCAAAAGTTATAATTTCTTTATAATATTAGAAAATACAAGCCAAGCTTTTTGAAATATCGATTTTTTAAAGAAATTTATGTACTAATTTTTGTCTAAGAATTAATAGTTACTTAATTAAATATACACGAAAACACTGTTTTTCGTTTAAGTTCGTATATAAAGACACAAGTTGCGAAAATGTGTAACTGTTTAGCCTTTTTCCTGCAGAAAAATATTATAGAACGCGAAAAAGGAAATTTTCCTTTACATCGCTCCCAATTCGGTGATTATGTACCGAAAAAGAGAACTTCTTGCAATGACAACCCTATGTAATATTAATTAGAAATGTTCTAAATTTGCACTACTTACGGATCGAAAACTCCACATTTTCATTACTCCTTTAGGGTGTATTTTTTACGAAAGTTACTACGAAAGTTTTTTTTCGTAAAGTGTTGCATGGATTATTTTTAGTGTATATAAATTTTAATTTTATGACGTGATTTATACCATTAGGGCCTAAATTTTTTGTAATAAAATAAAAATCGCAATCATCAAACATTTGAGCAAAGGCAACAGAATAAGGAAATTCACTTTTTACAGAAATTAAAAAACAACAAATCGAATTTAAAACTTCAAGATTATTGTTTACTTGGATGATAGGGGGAAGAACAAAAAGATTTTTCTTTATAGTTTTTTTATCGTCCATAAAACCATAATACATATTCCGATTTCGATATTTTCAAAATATCAACTTAAATATTTTGAATATATACAAAACATGTTAAAAGTCCAGTTAAAAATCTTAAATTTTATTTTTAACTACCTTTTTTTGACCCGGCGATGCACGGGTTAATATGTTGCGGTGGGGAGTTGTCTTTAGATATTAAAGAAAAATATATGAATTAAGTTTTTAATACGACTTTTAATGATATAAAATTGGCTATGCGTCTCTACTTATATAGCAATAGTAACCCTACGGTAAATGGAACTGACATGAAACAAGTCACGTGACCGATCCCCAGGTGATAGGGATCAGTCCGAGTTCTAACACTTCCTATGAAGCGGAGCCACTTTTACATGGGGATGGCCTAGGATGGGGTTAATGGATACTTTGTATGCACCTTTTAACTTGTCTCTGAACTATCTTATGGAGTCCTAATCGGTGTAGAATAATATAGATAATATAAATATTATTCCAAAATTTAGCTGTAATTATCAATTAATTTAGTTTTTTATTGTTACAAATCCAAGTAGTATTATTTTATTTTTAAGCGGTGTCTTTGATAGGATTGGAGCCGACAACCTCCGGCATGACAGGCTAGTACACTACCCACTCCACCACAGGGGAACTAATATTTCAATGTTATAAATACCAGTTAAGCTGGAGTTAATATCAGAATATAATTACGGAACAGGTTACTGAGTGACATGGCAGTCTCATTGAAGGGAGACAATTAATATTATATAGATACTATATGATAGGCCTTAGATCCAGGTGCATCGAATTTGTTCAGTGCTGTTTACTACAATACTAGCCGGAGTACCAACTAAATTGACTGAAAATGGTTAATTTGTGACAATATGTATTTTTTCATCATTCACTACTACTTATTTTTAGTACCAGTGTCATTTTCTCAAGTCAAAGGACGAGTACTTTTGGATCAATTGTCACCGAATTTTCCGCAGGGAATATATAGTTTTTATTCTTATCAATAAAATAAATAAATAGTCTCTATTTTCAAACCTAATGTTTGAAGTATAACTTCTATTTCGTATTATAAAAGCGTAACCAACAAATGTATGTATTAATATATATTCTTAAAAATATTGTTATTCAATTATTCAAATATAACTACTGTAGAGGTGATAAGACATTTCTATACACAATATTCGGTGTTCTTCCGTTTGGTGTAAAAATGAACAAATTTTTAGCACTTGGGACACGTGAGCAGGCTACATATAATTGGCCATGAGAGAAGCATGGTGTTTCAAATTTAGACCTGCCACATTTAGTGTCTGATCCTGCGATTTGTTTATTGTTATAGCGACTGAAAGTTTTACTGGAAACTGCAAACGCTTAAATTGAAATGGCAGACTTTTTGATAATATTGGTATACGGGGAATACAAACATCTTCCCCTTTTGATGAGCCTGTCAACAGCTCCAATTAGATTGCGACTAAGATGCGACACTCGAAGTCTTGTTCCATTGCATAGTTTTGGTGCGCTAATGTTTCTCATAAATATAATAGGGACACCAATTTTCAACTCAATTTTATGTTGTCGAACTCCAGATATCTCGATACAGTTCAGAAACTCAACTGGATATGAAGTAGAATGATCTTCGTTCACTACACTATCAACTGAGGTATCAATTGTAGAAACACCTGAAATTTTTCTCCAAAATTTTATGGTTAATTTGTGCTACACAATTGTTTTTCGATGCTAGTATAGCTCTCTCGCCCAACTAATTTCCGTTTTCCTTATTATTGTTAATTTCTGGATAAACTTTGGATATTAGCTCTTCTCCTGAAGAAATAGACTTCAATGCAAAGAGCTTTACTTCCCCACCGTTTTTGGAAAAAAATTATGGAATATAACTGCAAGCAAACTCCTTCAAAATAAAAAAAAGAAATTAAAATCGGTTGGCAAATGACAGAGTTATGCGTAGGGGACCGAATTCCCCAACCTCCGCCCCACCCCATTCATTTTCAAAAAAAAACTTATGGGACCGAACTGCAAGCAAAACCTTTCAAACAAAAAAAAAACACAATTCCATAATGGGTGCACAAATGACAGAATTAAGCATTGGGGGAGGGTGTTTGGGGGTCAAATATACCAACCGATTTTGGGAAACAAATTATTGGACCTAACTGCAAGCAAATCTTTTTTAAATATAAATTATTATGATAATCGGCTGACAAATGACAGAGTTATGCGTAGGGGGAGGTTTCGACCCATTTTATCCCCTCCCGCTCCAAAATCTGGGCAACAAATATGGTCTATAATAACTATGGGCCAAATATCTATCTGTGTACCGAATCGCATTTAAATGGGTTCAGCCGTTTAGGCGTGATGCCGTAACAAATGACTGAGTTATGTGTATGGACATATTTTGACCTATTTGATCCCCTCCCAGTCCAAAATCTGGGAAAAAACTATAGCCTATACTAATTGCGGGCCAAATATCTATCTGTGTAGCAAATTTCATATAAATCGGTTCAGCCGTTTAGGCCTGATGCCGTACCAAATGACAAATTCCAGAGTTATGTATAGGGGGATGTTTTGACCCATTTATCCCCTCCCGCTCCAAAATCCGGCAAACACGTATAGCCTATATTAATTGTGGGCCACATATCTATCTGTTCAGCCGTATAGGCGTGATGCCGTAACAAAAATCTGCAAACAAACAAACACACATACACCTCATTTTTATATAATATATGTATTATGAAAAAAACCTTTCAAGAGAATTATTCCTACTTTGGTTTACATACATGTATATATAATATAATAGTAGGTATATTATAAAAAAAAATTGTTTGAAAAGGTGCATTTCAAGTTGCATTTTTAAGCCATTGTAAATTGTTGTTTTTCCATCTTGAAAAAAATTTTCTCACCTCTGGACACATAATCAAACCTTCTATAAAAAAGGGTAATTGCAACAAAATATATGTTTAGCTTATCTAAGCGTAAATTACCAAACATTTATCTAAGCCTCTCAGGTGTAGAGGGTTAGGTTTGCATGTCTGTATGCTGAGTTCGAGTCCGATTTTTGTCTTTTCACATTTTTTAATATATATAAATATATATATATATATATATATATATATATATATATATATATATATATATATATATATATATATATATATATATATATATATATATATATATATATATATATATATATATATATATATATATATATATATATATATATATATATATATATATATATATATATATATATATATATATATATATATATATATATATATATATATATATATATATATATATATATATATATATATATATATATATATATATATATATATATATATATATATATATATATATATATATATATATATATATATATATATATATATATATATATATATATATATATTTATATATATATTTATATAAATATAATACAACGTCTGTTGTAATTGAGTTTTCTTCATAAACTAACTTTTTATTCATTAAATTCACTCTTAAATAGTAACAATGATATTCCTAATCTAGGTTAGAATAATTTACTTATCTTATGTAAGTTTGACCAAAGACTATGTTTGAGCATATTAATTATTTGCTTTCTTGTTTGTTGTCCCCATGTTCTTATTTTATGTTACTTCTTTGTTATTGATATCAATATTTAGTTATTTGCTACTTCTTTGTTATTAATATAAGTACTTATGTTTAAGGTATATTGGTAGTGTATATGTCACTCCTCCCCCCTTTAAATAAGTCAATGTCCTCATTGACGGTCTTATTATTAATTTCTTTTATTTTTGAATATGATATATGAAATTATAGAAGTTAACAAAATTATAATTATAATAGCTAATAAACTTATAGAATGATTATTCGTTTTATTATTAATGTGTTCTACATGTTTTCTCAATTCCGGCAAAGAAATATCATTTTTTATTATATTTTCGATATTTTTGCCAAATGGTAAAATATTTTGTTTTTCAATGTTTTTATTTATGGTGATTTCAAAATTTTTAGTGACAATTATGTTAGGCTCAATGAATGTTACATGAGGTTTTTTATTCTTAATATATTGACATTTCGTTTTGTTATTATTTATTAAGTTTTTAATGCATTAATTTTTTTCTTGTATTACTTTTTGTAAATGATATTATTATTTGTTATGTAATTTTTATTTTCATCTATATTAAGTTCGTTGCTATTCTTATCTGGTATGGGGATAATTGCTAATTTTTTGTACTTTTTAAATTCAGTTGGGATAGAGAAGATAAAGTATATTATATCTTTTTCTAACCAAACCGACGTTTTTATTTTTTCGAATTCTAGTGTGGTCAGACTAATCATAGTTTGTAAGTCTATTATTTTTGGATTAACAATACCTAGCCTTGCTGATTGTATTGCCAATTGAATATACTGTATGTGTTCTAAATACATTTTGACATTCACCTTTATTCTATTTGACAACGGCAATAGAAAACAACGCCGTTTTTTATCTTTTGTTGCAAATCTGTATTCTAGTTGGCAGTATTGCCATTTATCGATAACTTTTAACATATGTTTGGTATTTTGCAAGCAAAATTGACGTTGATGTTGTCTCTAATTGCCTTTGAATTTGTCGTCGCCATTTTTGGTGTTGTCTTGCGTTGCTTTCTGTTGTGTTTAAAAACTTTGAAAAATTCAACATTACAGTTTTCTTTCTTTCTGTGTTTTTGGTATTTCTTTATATATTTGTGTTGAATTTTTGGTATATTGTGTTGATTTTTGGTTTAAATGAAATAATGGAAAAAATTAAAATAACAAATAAATGCCAATTCGAGAAGCTTGTGCAAGAACTTGAAAAGAGTCCATCACTAGCCAGAGGATTTCGCAGGGGCATTGCTCCTACTAATTTTAAGGAAGAGTGGGAGAGTATTGCTACTGTGCTAAATTCGCTTGGTCCACCAATTAGAACTGGCGATGGATGGCAAAAAGTAAGGTAAATTGTTTGTTTGAAAAATATGTTGTCTAACGAAATTTTTTTTATAGATTTGGCGGGACTTAAAGTTCAAAGTCAGAAGGAAAATGGCGACAAACAGAGCAGAGTGTAAAGCTACTGGAGGTGGTATATTTAAGCAGGTAGTACTGAGCCCCTTAGAGGAAGCTGTGGCTAATCTGCTGCAGTTTGAAAAACAAATAAATCCCGAGGGTATGGTTCAGGGAGTTCCAGAAACTGATGTCAGTGTTGATTTTCACATGTTGGAATCAATGCAATTGGTAAGCCATATTTTTTCAATAGGTCTACTTTCTTGCGGCACATTAATATTTTACTGTTTACAGGAAAGTGTACCTTCCATCAGTGGCAATGCTGCTGCAGCATCAACAGCATCTGTGCCATCAACATCAACAGCTTCTGCGCCATCAACAGCAACAGCATCTGTGCCATCAACATCAACAGCTTCTGCGCCATCAACAGCAACAGCTTCTGAGCCATCAAAATCTACAGCTTCTGTACCATCAACAGCTTCTGCGCCATCAAAATCAACAACCAGTTCTAACCATTTAAAAAACAAGATTAGCTCAGCGCCAAAAAAGAATTCCGCCAACCGCGATGAACTGTTTGAAAGACATACTACTGACCAAGCCAGAATATTGACAGAATTGTCAAGTTCCATAGCATCAATAAAACGTAGCCTAAGGGAAGTTAAGGATATTGAAGCCAAAAGGTTGAAATTAGAAGTGGAGAGAAGCAAACGGGAGGAGGAACAGCACATAGCCGATATGAAAATTAAAAGAATTGAGCTATCAATTAAGGAAAAGGAGCTGCAATTACTAAATAACTCAAGTTGATAAAATGTATTTCTTTTTTATTTTTGTTATGAAATGAATTTTTTGTTTTTGTTAATCGGATTTTTTATTATTTTTTGTTAATTAGAATTTTAATAAGAAATTTTTTATTTAATTAATTTATTTTTATTTTTTGTTAATAAGAATTTTTGTATTTCGTTATAAATGTTTGTGCCTTATATTCATAAGTATTACATACATACATATATAACACAGGTCAACACGATTTCTAAGGCCCGTGATTTCCTAGTCAATTTGTACATATGATACTGAGCTCCAATGCCTATAAATTACTTTTTTTGAATTGACTTTATCTCGAGATTTTCCGTTATAAAAAAAAGAGGATGCTGCATCACATAATTTGCATTTACTCAAGAACTAGTTCTTCGATTAAATTAAAAAAGCACAGAAGGATCGAAATCAAAATAACCTTTAAATTACTGCGTGTATTAGACTGTTTGAAAATTAATAAGGCAGTAATTTATAGGTTATTTTGATTCCGATCCTTCTGTTTTTTTTTTATTTAATCGAATAACTAGTTCTCGAGTATATGTAAATTATGTAATGCAGCATCCTCTTTTTTTCTATATAGCGGAAAATCTCGAGATCAGAGTCAATTAAAAAAAGTAATGTATAGGCATTGATGCTCAGTATCAAGTATATACAAATTGACTACGAAACCTTAGACCTTAGATAAAAAATTGTATTTTGTTGGTCTGTGTATAGATAAAATAACAAAATTTTTAAGTTAAAATAACTTAATAAAAGTAAATTGAAAAGACTGATTTAAAACTATTGGAAGCTGCTTTTTATTTCTTCTCTTCTTTGATATGCCTCAGTACTTTGTGTACTTTCATGACCATCATTCCCTTCCATGTCGTTTGAGTAATTTTCCGTTTCTTCATTTGTCATATCCAATCCATATTCAATACAAATGTTGTGAAGTGCAGCACAAACATTTACAATTTTAATAGCTTTTGCTGGTCTGTAGTGAAGTTGACGTGCACCGAGAAGGCAACGAAATTTGTTTTTTATGACACCTATAGTTCTTTCTATTACATTTCGCGCCTTAGCGTGTTTGGAATTGTAAACAGCCTCTGCACTTCCTTCACAAGCCGAGCGGTATGGCGTCATCAAATAAGGCTCTAGAGGATAGCCAGCATCACCTGATTAAAAGAAAGGTAAATTAATATACATATATGTAACATCTAAATTAATATTATAATGTTACCTAAAAGCCACGAATTATGGTCATTTGCGTCATAGCGTGTTTTCAAAATTCGTTTTGCATGACTCACGTTCCAAATTAACGAATCATGGCTAGAGCCTGGATATCGTGCGTCCAAAAATCGAATCCGCATTTTGTAATCACAAATCTATGTTAGTATGAAATAGTTATACATAAATATAAAGAAAATAAAAAAAATTACAAACTTACTATCATGGCATTTAAGCTAAAATATCCTTTGCGGTTGAAGTATAGATGCTGCTCTTCTTTTTTAGGGGCTAAAATTCTGATGTGGGTTCCGTCCACACACCCAATCACACCTGGAAATTGTGTTTTTTCGAAAAAATGTAACTTAGCTTCATTTTTTTCAGCATCCGTCATTCAAACTTTATCCATTCTGGACAAACTTCCCTCTCCATGACAACCAGAACCTCGGATCAAATTTTGGATACGACTGGCTGTGACAGTCCCAGGTTGAAATCATTTCCAACACTGAGCTAGTACGACCCCTGAGCCAAAAATCGCAACGTCGCTGCCAATTTTATGGTATTTGGAACATATGTTGACCTCGTCCCTTTTTTTAAATGAGGCTCTATTATTTGTAGGACATGTTTAAAAGATGGTTTATTTAACCGAAAATAACTTTCAAATCTTAAAAAGGATAAAAAATCCATTACTTGGGAAATTATTGCTTCAAATTTGTTACTTACTTCTCATCGGGCAAGTTAAAAATACAAGATTTCTCTCTAAGCAGTCTTCTTTCCACTATCAATTTTTTTTTATTTTCTTCGTCACTGGAGTCCGAGTCGAGAAGAAAAATCATTTTTATTTTAATGTATGCACAATTTTTTATTTATTCAAAAACACTTACTGAAAATAGTAAACAAAATGTATCAGCTGACTCAAATATTAGATATGTGTGTTGTAGGTATCGATAAACAGGCAACATCGTCATAAGACTGTTACGAAATACAAAATTAGTATTGACGTTGTGTTAAATTGATGTTGCCTCAAAATTGACGACGATGTTGCCGACGCCAAATAGAATAAAGGTGATTATCTAGAAACATATCTGCATAAACTTTTTCTGTAAGTTTATTTTGTAAATTCGAAGTTTCTTTTCGGAATTTTTGTATTATCTTGTTTTCATTACTAATATGATCAACTATTTTGTTGAATTCGTTAGTAGTAATAATATTTGCCTTTAAATCTGTAAGTGATTTTTCAATATTTATCCTATCTGATTCACTCATAGTTCCGAACAAAAATTTTAAACTATCACCAACAATATCTACTAATCCTTTTTTAAGCCTATTTAAAAATATTTGTTTTTCCTTAAATGCTAGTCTAAGATAATTTTTGGTTATATTATATTGATAAAACCAAGGTCAATGTGGGTTTTGTTGATGGGTAATATATGGTATCTAAATTTTGTTGCTTCCTGCAAATTTCCTTGTTCTATGATGGTAAAGCTGTAGTCATTCTCTATATTACTTATTTCAATTGTCTGACCACTAACTGGTGTGGTTATCAAAATGATCGCTAGTATGATTGTTACCAATTGTTTCATCCATTCGAGTCTGTTAGTCCTTGTTATTATTTTTTTAAATTGATATTTCCTTTTCTTTCGTTTGATTTTATTTTCCAACGTTGGAGTTTAGCATTTGGTTCTTTTAAATTATGTAATCATTGCAGAGGGCGATGATCACTATTAATTGTAAATTTGCGTCCAAATAAGTAGGGACGGAAATATTTTGTTGCCCACATTATCGCTAATAATTCTTTTTCTGTTGTGGAATAATTAATTTCGTGGGTATTAAGTGTTCGGCTTGCAAAACAAATGGGATGAGAATTTTGGCTAAGATCTGCGCCTAAAGCGATATTTGATGCATCTGCTGTTAAGGTAAATTGTTTGTCGTAATCAGGATATGCTAATATTGGTTCTTTTGTAATTAAGATTTTTATAGTTTCTACAGCTTTGATATATTCTTTATCTGTACAATTAATTTTACTTCCCTTTTTGAGGCATTGTGTCAGTGGTTTAGTAATCTTAGAGAAATTTTGTATGAATTTCCTATAAAAGCCCGCTAAACCAAGGAATTGTTTAATTTCCTTCTCTGTTTTCAGTATTGGAGTCAGTGATTGCTTTAATTTTGTTAGGGTTTGGTTTAATCCCATCTGGTGTGATTATATAACCTAAGAATTCTGCTTCTTTTTGCAAGAATTCGCACTTATCCACTTGTATCTTTAAGTTTGCTTCGGGCAACTTTTTGAACACTTTATCTAGTGATACAATATGTTCTTGAAGTGAAGTGCTTTGCAATCTTTTCCAAGCAAATCATCCAGTACTGTGTTCATCAGTCGTTGAAATGCAGCTGGTGCATTTTTCAATTCAAAGGGCATTCGTAAAAATTCGTAATGTCCATTTCGTGTTGAAAACGCTGTTTTATGCCTATCTTTAGGATCCACCTCTATCTGATGAAATCCTTTTGTAAGATCGAGTGTAGCGAAATAAATTGATCTTCCCAATTTATCCAAAATTTAGTCCATTAATGGGATTGGATATATATCGTCTACTGTTATGTTATTTAGCTTTCGATAATCAGTCATAATTCTCCATTTTTGTGTGCCGGAAACATCTTGTTTTTTTGGTACTACCCAGATAGGTGCTGAATAAGGTGATTTGCTATGGCAGATGATGTTTTGTTCTAACATCTCTTTTATTTGCGTATCGACCTCTTTTCTGTGAACTTCGGGGTATCTATATGATTTTACGTAAATTGGATCTTCATGAGACGTGTTTATTTTATGCTTAACCTTATGTGTACGGGTGAGGTTTTCGTTCTCTTTATATTTATATATTTTTGTGTTTCCCTAATAATTTTTTAATTTCTTCACTTTACTCTTTGTGATTCAATCTAAATAGTGAACTAATGTCAGAATTTTCCGTTCCATTATTTTTTATTTCTTTTAAGTTGAACAATGCGCTTTGTTTATGATTTGCTTGGTTTTCATCCAGGAAATAATATTTTATATTGTTTAAGCTGATAAATTTTTCAGTAATATTTATGACGGCTTTTAGTTTTTGTAAACTGTCATAACCTAATAATCCATCATAATTTTTGCAAAAATTATGTATAAAGAAATTTAAATGAATACCGGATAGGCTACTAAAAATTGTTTGTATTTTATTTAGGGTTATATTCCCTTTTATTGTTTTTATATTTATCGGGTTGGTTTCCTTAATTTCTAATTGTAATGTACTAGGTCTAATTAAACTTATGGATGACCCAGGAATTACTTTATTACTTGTTATTCTTTGTCGTACTCTGCTTGAATTATGAATTCCAAATTGCGTTCCTTCTTCAAATTCATTATTTTCTCTGAGGAGTTGCCTAGCCGTTTTAAAATCTCTTTCTAGATTTGCATTTAATAAGGCCACTAAGTGATTTGGCAAATTATGGTAGTCTTTTTCATTCTTATAAAATCTTTCCCTATCTGCATTTGCATTACATAAATTTATTGCATCTTTTATTCTACACACAAAATTATATATTTCTTCGCATAATTTCTTAGTGCAATTTCTAAATTTAATATTAGTTAAATTAAAAATTAAATGTGTTATATTCGTGTTCTCACCAAATTCCATTATCAGCGATTTCTTTAGAGATGCCCAATCTTCCGGTTGCTCCCTTCTGAACACGTTTAAGGCTTCTCCCTCCAAAGTTCTCACTATACAGTGGAAGAACAGTGTCCTGTCTTCGATTGGCATAGCCGCAATGTTTGGTATGATGCTTTCTATGCTTCCTATGTACATGTTGAGCTGGTCTAATTGCCCGGAGAAAGGGTAGATCATTTTGAGGTTCTGCATTATAAAACTTCTTTGTTCCATTTTGTCACTATCACTATTATTATTTTGTTTTTGAGAATTAAAGGACAGGTTTTCTAAATCTTTGACGATACTGTTCATTAAAAAAATTTTTTTTTGACTCCGTTTGTTTTTGTTTTATATATATTTTAAAAATATATTTCGAGAAAAACACAATTAAGTTTAATGTTTTTTTTAATATTTTGATTAAGGATTCGTTTAATGATTCATTCAAGTATTCGTTTAAGGATTCGTTTTAATATTCGTTTAAGGATTCGTTTTAATTTATGTTTATGTTATGTTTTTATTTATGTTACGTTTTATTTGGAATGTGATAGTGTAGAAACAAAATGTAATAAAACAAATTCTTTACGATTTTTTTACATTCAGACTGATTTTGATTTCATTTTCGTCTTATACCCCATTCAGACTGCAGCCAAGTTAAGATTTTCTTGATTTCAACTGAAATCAACTCGAAATCAGGTAGTTTCTCATACATTTTGTCATATCCCAAATTAAGTTATTTTCCTTAATTTCGGCGAAATTAACTTGAAATTACAATGCACATCCCTGTTTTTGTTTTAAACTTCCTTTTTTGGAGCAACAAATATACAACTGCGGGAAGTAAACAAAATAACTTGACATTTATTTTATTAAAACATTTCAATTTATTTTTATTTTTTTATTGAAATTGGAAACATATATTTTTTGTAAAAATGTTCATATAGTGCTCGGCGAACAGTGCTAGCGATTACACTTGCTCCTAATGCTATTGTCCGTTCCTCTGCTATTTTTACTGCACTTTCCCAGGGATTAGCCTTAACTCTTCGTACCAGAGCGCGGGAGGTTTTTAACATTTTTCACTTTTTTGTATTTATCTAATATTTTTTTAATCGTATTATGACATCTTCCAATAGTCGTGCCAATTTCTCTCAAAGATTTGCCTTCAGATGCCAATTTTACTACTAAATTACGAGTTTCTATTGTTGTCTGTTTGCCCATGTCGACTGTTATTTATAAACTAAAATTAACTTGACCTGTTATTGTTCACTACAGGTAGTAGAGATAATTAAACATCTGTAATATGAATGCAAGAAGAAACCAACAAAAATTAGCGGTTCATTTCACGTTATAACAATAAAACATTGAAAGGATATGAGAGTGTACAATTTATTTTGACGCGTAAAATAAGGCAGTTTTGAGATTAATGTTAATTTGAAAATGAAGGAGAAATATATGACTAATTTTTTTACGTAAATAAACTACTACTAAATATACTTGAAAAAAAAATAATAAAAACCGTTTTATTGTAATCACCCACTTTTTAAAATCTACGAATTTATAAATGTTGAACTGTTCGCTGTACACTTTTTTTGACGCTGACTGTATGTACATATGTATGTAAGTACATCATACTTTTTGTCTTGTCTATATGAGTAGTCCACTTGCAAACACCGCTAAGTTGAAAAAATGATAATTTTATTTGTTGTTTGAAGCTTTAATCGATTTTCTACAAATTTCGATATATGTATTAACATAGTGGTGTTTGCAACTGGACTACTCATATATTTATAGCTTTTAACAGCGATTTTCGTTGCAATAATATATTTGATAAAAAATTAAGTGTTCTCCTACCCCATCTTCGCCCTAGTTTAGAAAAAAATGCTAAAATAAGCTATCTATTAGACCATTTAAACAACGATTGTCAAATTTTGTTGATAGTTTCGTAGAATTGAAAAATTTACAATTTATTTCGCCGCCTTAATTTGAGTCTATGTATATAAATTTTTAAATCTATCACTCGCTTCATGATCTTACTTTAGTAAAAATTATATATACATATATGCTATTTGTCCTTTTGTGTCCTTGTAGACGAAGATGTATTGTTTTTAAAATTTCACTAAAAACGATTGTTTAGTTTCCTAGAGGAAGAAGTTGCCCCTACCTCACTCTTGATCATAGTTTTGATCAAATATATAGCCTATGTGTCCTTCTAGACGCAGATCTATTTATGTTTAACATTTCATCAAAACCTTTTGGACGGTTTCGGAGGGGCAGAAATTACCTCTCTGCTCCCAATACTGGTTTTAGTTTTGAAAAAATAGAAAGCGCTTGTGTTTTTTTGTACGCACATCTATCTATGGTTTAAATTTCATCAAAATCGTTTAAATAGTTTCGGAGAGGCAGAAATTGTCCCTCTGCCCCCTCTTGGACCTTGTTTAGAAAAAATATAAAGCTTTTGTGTTCTTTTGTACGCAGATCTATCCATGTTTTAAATTTCATAAAAATCGGTTAAATAGTTTCGTAGAGGCAGCAATCGCTCCTTTGACCCCTCTTGGTCCTAGTTTTGGAAAATAAATAGCCTATGTGTTCTGTTGTACGCAGGTATATCTATGTTTTAAATTTCATCAAAATCGGCTGGATAGTTTCGGAGAGGCAGGCAAAGTGCCCATCTCCCCTTCACTATTGATCATCGTTTTGCAAAAATATAAAGCCTTTGTGATCTGTTGTATGCAAATCTATCTATATTTTAAATATCATCCAAATCGCTTAAATAGTTTCGGAGAGGCAGAAATTGCCCCTCCACCCCCTACTGGTCCTAGCTTTGAAAAATATAATAATGTGTTCTAGTCACGCGAAGGCGACTCATCTGTTAATTGGTTAAAAAAGTAAATAGGATTTTCGCTCGTTGGTTGCTACTGTCTTCGCTTGCATTATCGTCTAGGTGGGTCGCCTGCTGACAAGACTGTGGTTGTCTCGAAACATCTGGTGTCAGTTCAGCCTTCCGTACATCCAAATTTTTCTTTGAATGTTCAAATATTACATCCTTTAGAATTCTTTCTGAAACAAAAAATAATTTTGTCGAATGATTAAATTGACAACGAACTTAAGCTAAACAAAGTAATAACTTTGGATAAAAATCATACAGTTCGACTAAATTCATAACTTACTTGTTAAAACTTTAAAGGTACTTAGCTTAACAAAGATGTATACTATTCAAAAAGTTGGCCAAAAAATACATACATTAAAAAACGCCAGCATTTGAAAAAATCTATGATATTTGATGCTGGTAATGACAGAAATCAGAGAGCTTAAAAATAGTTGAATATGATAAAGAAAAATATGGTGAAGCCTGAACCATTAAAAAACCGATAATAGTCAACTCATCTGTTAATTGGTTAAAAAAGTCAATAGGATTTTCGCTCGTTGGTTGCTACTGTCTTCGCTTGCAGTGTCGTGTAGGTGGGTCGTCTGATGAGAAGCCTGTGGTTGTCTCGAAACATCTTGGGGCTAGTTCTCGCATTCGCTTACGAGCGAATTCTTACTCGAACGTGCGAGTTTTTGCACTTTTGGTATTCTCTTATTCGATATCTAATTAAATGTATCGAAATTTCTAATGATGACATTCGATAGCGAGCGAGCATTCGAACGCAACCTTGCGAGTTTTTACTCACAAGCAAAAAGGCAATCGAAATGAAGTGGTAGCTATAATTAAATACTATTACATATATTTGCTATACATTTGTCATAATGCTGTCTTTTTTATATAAAATAGTGCTTTTAGAAAGAAAAATTTGTCACATTTTGTGTAAAATCTACTTTTTATGTTTTAGCACACATACATGCATATGTTTTTTGTGTACATATTTTCTTTATTATCATACAAGGCACATTTAACAGGTACTGTAATTTTTACAACAATAACAAATTTGTAGTAAAAACTACCTTAACAGTTGTAAAAAAAAATTTGAAATTTTTATTAGATTTTGTACTACGAAAATCAAATCAAAATCAGTCTGACTGCCAAAAACTCTTAAAGAAAATTTTTCATTACATTATGTTTCTACACTATAGTTTCAAATAAAACGTAACATAAATAATTTGCAATAAAGCAAATTTGTTCCTTCTTCTTTTTCTTTATTTATGCCGGCGAACAAATACACAATTGTTTTTTTATCGCTACGTTTGCTTGTTAAAATGAAGAATGTGATTGTTTAGAAATTTTCCTAAAAATGACGAATACCATAATACTGTCAAATTTCTTTAAGTATTATTCGACTGATCATAACAATTTGTTTTTACACTGTTGGATTTTTACTTAAGATTTGAGTTTTTGGCAAGTATTAATTCTAAATCTAATAGTCTGAAGGGCGCTTAAGTAAATATCAAACACCATACAGGAGGCAGTATGTATATGGTGTTTGATAGTTGGAACATACTGGTGATATTATGAGTATATCATCAACATCCACTAAGTAAGAACGTTTAATCAGGCTAGTCAGCTGTGCTAGTAATCCCACCTTTTAAAATCTCGTACATATTTTTCTGTGTTGAGCAACATATTTATTTACGCGTTTTACAACACCGAAACAAAAACTCGATTATCGTATCGAGTAACATCGCTAGAAAACTTCACACTATCGAAATTAATTTCGATTCGAATGTAATTTCGATCACGCCTGCGAGAATTAGTCCCCTGGTGTCAGTTCAAACTTCCGTACAGCCAAATTTTTCTTTGAATGTTCAAATATTACATGCTTTAGAATTTCTTTCTAAAACAAAAAATAATTTAATCGAAAGATTAAATTGACAACGAACTTAAGCCAAACTAAGTAATAAGTTTGGATAAAAACTACACAGTTCGACTAAATTCATAACTTACTTGTCAACACTTTAAATGTACTTAGCTTAACAAAAATGTATACTATTCAAAAAGTTTGCAAAAAAAAAAAAACATTAAAAAACGCCAGCATTTGAAAATGTCTATGATATATGATGCTGGCAATGAAAAAATAACAGAGCTTAAAAATAGTTGAACATGATAATGTCATAACATATTTTTGTCTTGTATTGTAACTATACCACTATGTCTTATTTTATTAATCTGGTAGCACCAGGCCTAACTCGTGCGACTCTGTCTCGTATGTGATATCCTTATAATAATTACTTCAGTAAATGCTTTTGAACGAACAAGTCGTGTATCCATATTATTTTGTCAGAGTTATTCAACCATCCTTACAAATTCAGAAGTGGGATAACTCAGTTAAATTAAAAATTTAAAATAAGTGAAGTCGTGAATAAATAGAAAAAAACCAATTAGTATTACTGTTGGAAGCGTGTGTCGCGAAAATAAAAGAAATTACGCTGGTATATATATGTGTACATATATGTAGAGTTGGGTTCCTCGTGTGTCGGGTAAAATAATAAGAAAAACAGATAGAAATCGTGAGTACGGATTATTTTAAACGTTGCTAAATGGAATATGCAGAGTGTACAATGGTGGAGTTGAAGCAAATGCTACAACGTCGTGGTGAAAGAACATCAGGCAACAAGGCGGAACTAGTGGCCAGGTTGCAACAGTTTGATGTGGACAATCCAGACTATGTGGATAATGGAGACCACGTGGACACTGCGTCTGGCTCTGTGGGTACATTGCTTGGCTTCGAAGAAAGTGCTCAACAAATAAATGTGTTGCAGAAGAGTATGTCGTGTTTAATGGATGCAGTGGCGGCTTTAACAAAGAAAATTGATTCTATGGAAAGGAATAATAGTGAGGGACTAGTTTTGCCAATATCTACAAATACAGAAGCAGTAAGTCGGTTCTCTGGAACTTCGTTGTCAGTTGCATGTAGCAACATAATGACAAACACAACAGCAACAACAACAAACAGTCAGCCTCTAGCATCTGTATCGAGCGTCGCATGCTCACCGGTAAATGTATGTGTTACATCAAACGGTGTGCAGTCGCTGCGCACACACACAGCAGCAGCAAACGCGTTTGGTCATGCTCAATGCCAGTTGAATTCAAATACCTTGTTTTCGGGAGATGCCAGACACGCATCTAATAATACAAACAACAATTTAAACAATTTAAATGGCAATACTGTAGAGTTCGTGCCCCAAAGAATGACAGCAGACATGTTTTATAATCATGGCATTAATGATATTAGTAGAATGTTGCCCGAATTTGACCCGTGTAAAGCGGAAATAACATCAATAAGATTTATTGAACAAATTGACCAACTAAAACATGCTTATGGGTGGAATGATGCTGCATTGTTATTCGTTGTACAAAGCAACTTGAAAGGTGTTGCCAAAATGTGGGGTGATTCCCAACCAGTATATCGCTCATGGTCACAATTTGTGAATGCATTCTTATTAGATTTTCCATCTATCACAAACTCAGCTGATACTCACATCGAGATGATGAAATCGCGTATTAAACACAGTGAATCAATTATAGAATATTATTACCGAATGTTGTCGATTGGTCGTCGCGGTAATATCGATGACAATGCTATAATCAAATATGTTGTTAGCGGTATAACTGATGAACATTTACGTAGAACGCTGAATACAATGAACTTTATATCGTATACTGATTTACTTAAAACATTCAGTAGAGTGTCGGAAAAAAACAGAATGAAGTGTGTACAAAGTGAACAAAGTCGGAAATCTTATTATAATAAACATGCAGTCGGTGAGAAACATAGTTACAATAAAGTGACGAATAGTGAAGATAATGATTCTGTGAAAAGAGGTCCTGTGTGCTTTAATTGTCGGGAACGCGGTCATATCGCGAAAAATTGTAAAAATAAACTAAAACGTCCTAATGGAAATACACAAGACAAAGAAACATATAAACACTCGTCGCGATCTGTCAATTTAATAATGAAAAATAGAAACACCGCGACAAACAAGGAAATTTTCAAGACTGTCGAAATAAACAATGAACAATATAGTGCATTTATAGACTCGGGAAGTGGAAAGTCACTAGTAGCTAAAGGTGTGTCGTGGAAATATAATGCTTCAATAGTGAAGTGTAATGAAAAATTGTATGGTTTCGCAGGCGGTGAATATGTCTGTCGCGAGAAGCTCTTGGTAAATATGAAAATTGATAACTTATGTATTGATGTTGAACTATTAATTGTTGATAATAAAATAATGAACTACGACTTAATAATCGGGAGAGACATTTTATCGAAAAGTCGCGTAATAATGGAAAACGGACAGTGTCGTGTAGTTGCCCTGAATAACCAAAACGTGGATGTTAATGAATCCTTAGATGAGAGTGATAAATGCCAATTACAAACCCTGTTGAACAAATATTCCGGTTGTTTCGCGGATGATATAAAACATATCGGGAAATGTGAGGTAATCGAAATGAAAATAACAGTGAATTCTGATAAACCAATAGCAAAGAATCCATATAACATCCCTATACCGAAACAGAATACAGTTGAAAGAATAATTAACGAGCTTCTAGAAACAGAAATTATACGCCCATCTAAATCGTTATACGCGTCACCGATTGTACTCGTATCGAAGCAAAATGGTGAAGATCGAATGTGCGTTGATTATCGCGAATTGAACTCGATAACGGAGAAACAACCGTGGCCAATGCCAACTGTCGAAGGCGTTCTGCAGACACTAGCTGGAAAAAAATATTTTACCATTGTGGACTTGATGTCTGGTTATTACCAGATACCAATAAACGAAGGCTCTAAGCATTACACCGCTTTTGTGACGCATAACGGCCACTATGAGTATAACAGGATGCCATTCGGGCTCAGGAATGCCCCGAGCACGTTCCAACAAATGATGTCAGTAGTATTAGACCAAATAAAGGGTCAAGTTGTCAGTTACGTGGATGAGTTAATCGTACCATCCGATTCAGTTTGTGAAGGCCTGTCAAAGCTGGAAGCACTATTGAAAGTAATTCGGGATAATAATTTAACACTTCGATTATCCAAATGCTCTTTTCTGCAGAATAGTGTAACATTTTTGGGTCACGAGCTACGTCAAGATGGTCTGATGCCAGGACGAATAAAAACATTAGCAGTGGCAAATTTTCCTGTGCCTACTAACGTAAGAGAAGTAAAAAGATTTATTGGCCTTACTTCGTATTTTCGTAAATTTATTGAACATTATGCTTTGATTGCCGCTCCGTTAAATCGATTAACAAGGAAAAACAGTGTTTTCAGATGGTCAGAGGAATGTCAGCTGTCATACAAGAAGTTGATTCAGCTACTTACCAGTGAACCAGTTTTGGATATCTACGATGTATCAAAGCAGCATGAATTATACACGGATGCATGTGGTATAGGCGTAGCCGGAATTTTACTGCAACGAGACGACCACGGCAGCCTGAAGCCAATAGCCTATTTCAGTCGCTTGTGCAACGATGCAGAACAAAAATATCATGCATACGAACTGGAAGTATTAGCTGTTGTTGAGGCGTGCCAAAGATTTCGCATGTACCTGTTGGGTAAACATTTTGTAATTGTCACAGATTGTTCGGCAGTAGCTAACCTTAAATCGTCAACGCCAATGGTTCACAGAGTATCAAGATGGTTTTTAAAGCTCATGGAATACGACTACAGAATAATACATCGTGAAGGTAGCAGAATGTGCCACGTAGATGCCCTGAGCCGTGCTCCAATGAAAGTTGCTGAAGACAAAACAGTTGTGCAAGATGTAAGTAGTAATATTATGTTTGTTAAACCATCTCTTGATGACTGGGTGCATATTATGCAATCCGATGATGAGAATCTAAAGGAAATATTCGACGTCTTAAATGGTTGCAAGCAATCAGGTCAACACAGGCAGTACGCAGATGAGTTCGTTATCAAGAAAAATCGATTGTTTAGAAAAGCAGATGAAGGAAAACTATTGTTGGTTGTTCCGAAGGGCTTAAGATGGCGCGTGGTTAAATTAGTTCATGATGATGTTGAACATCCAGCACTTGAAAACACATTGAAACGCTTGTCGAAATACTTTTGGTTTCCAAGGGCAAGAAATTTTGTTAAGAATTATCTGAAGGCATGTGTTGAATGTTGTTTCTGTAAGGAACCTATGAAAAAAGAGTGCGAGCTATATGGGATGGATATTCCAAGGATCCCGTTTGAGATTATGCACATGGACCACCTAGGCCCATTTGTAAAAAGCCGTAAAGGGTACGAACACTTGTTGGTTATCGTGGATGCTCTGACTCGTTATGTTGTACTGTGTCCAGTAAAGTCAACCAAAACTAAACCTGTAGTAGATGCTGTTGGTGAGTTGTCATTGTATTTTGGAATGCCGAAGGTGCTAGTTACTGACCGCGGCACAGCATTTACGTCAAATCATTTTGAAAACTTTTGCTTGGACAATAATATACAACACATCAAGGTAGCAGTTCGAACTCCTAGAGCGAATGGTCTCGCCGAGAGGGTTAACAAATCAATTTTATCATACTTAAAGTCAACGGTGAACGACGCTAAAGACTGGGACGCTGAAATCAGAAATTTGCAATGGACTCTGAACACTAATGTCAACGGAACAACAAAATATGCTCCGATAGAACTTGTGTTTGATTTTCCAATCAGGGATATAGCTGGTAATAAAATCTTGGCGGCAGTACAAGATGTTAATTTTGAGATTGAAAACTCAATGATAAACAAAAAACGTGATGATGCCATTAAGAACATCAATGAAGCAAGAAAATTGTGGAAAGCACGATTTGACTCAAAACATAAACCGCCTCATAAATACGAAGAAGATGACTTAGTTTTACTTGAAAGTGCAATTCCAAGTACGGGTGAATCGAAGAAGCTAGAGGTGAAATATAGAGGGCCATATGTCATTAAAAAGGTTCTCAGATATGACAGATACCTTGTGGAAGACATCGAAGATGCTCAACGCAATCAGCGGAAATTTTCGACCGTGGCTAGTAGCGATAAGTTGAAGCCCTGGTGTGCTCTATACCCAGATATTGATGATGCTTATGATGATGATCCATGATCAACGTCTATGAATGACTAACTCGAGGACGAGTTCCATGCAGGATGGCATAACATATTTATATGTCATAACATATTTTTGTCTTGTATTGTAACTATACCACTATGTCTTATTTTATTAATCTGGTAGCACCAGGCCTAACTTGTGCGACTCTGTCTCGTATGTGATATCCTTATAATAATTACTTCAGTAAATGCTTTTGAACGAACAAGTCGTGTATCCATATTATTTTGTCAGAGTTATTCAGCCATCCTTACAATAATGAAAAATATGGTGAACCTTCAAAAAACCGATAATAGTCACCAGGTAGCGACTCATCTGTTAATTGGTAGTGTCCTCTAGGTGGAAAAGAGCTCTGATGAGAAGACTGTGGTGGCCTCTAAACACCTGACGTCAGTTCAACCTTCTGTACAGCCAAATTTTTCTTTGAGTGTTCAATTATTACTTGCTTCAGAATTTCTTTTTAAAATAAAAAATAGTTTAATCGAAATATTAAATTGAAAACGAACTTTAGCCAAACTAAATAATCGACAAATTTCATAACTTATTTGTTTTTAATAATTTTTAACGTATTTTTAATTATTCGGGGTTATGCTATGGGAGCAAAATCAAGTCTGGGAAGGGGCACATACGCCAATGAATTTCATTGAACTCCCAATAACAAACCATGATTGTAATACATACTTATTAATATAGTTATGCATATTTTATTTTTAAATTCCAATAAGAATTTATATATTCATAAATATGTATGCTTTTAAAGGTTTTTAATTATTTTAGAATAAGTACATAAACTTGCAAATACCTATGTATGTATGTATTATGCATATTCGTAGAGGTACATTATAAAAAAAAGTTCAAAAGAAACGCTAAATCGATTAGCACCCCAATAAAAACATGCAAATGTAATACACTATTAGTATTTAAAATGAAAAAAGGGAGAAATTATTTAATCCACAGGGTTTACTTTGCTTCAGTTTGACTTGGTGTCGAACGCTTCAATGTCTGTAGAGCTCTAGAAACCAAACGGCCACACTAACAATACAAATAGCGAGGAAAACAGCAAGAGGGTAAACTGAAATAAAAAAAATTATTCTTGCAAAAGATTTATAGTAAGCTGTATAAATCTACGTACAAGAGTAATATTCATAAGCAGGGCTCGGACTTTCATGCAACTAAAAATTGATTTTAAGAGCTTAACAAATGCACCTAAAATGCACCTACGAACAAAGTAACAAAACTAAAATAATATGAAAATGTTTTTCTTTATTATTATTAGAGAAAAAAAACATAAAACAAACATAATTGGGTCCATGGTAGAATAATATACAAGGTGGCCGCATAACTAATACAAATGTACATTTGAGGTCCGATATGTCAAACATTAATAGAGAGTGTATGTCTATGTTTGTATAGCAGAAGCACCAAACATACGTGCTGTATTGTGTGTGTAACGTAGTTTTTTCACATAAACGCAACATTTGATAGTTCATACCACGAAAAAAAATAATCAGCTGGCGTTCCAGGGCTACCTTGTATTATGGTTGTTTTATGTTTTTTCTCTAATAATAATAATAAATGAAGAAAATATTTTCGTATTATTTTGGTTTTGGTACTTTGTTCGTAGGTAAATGAATATTTTTTCGGATATTTTTAATTTTTAGGTGCTTTTGTGAAGCGATTTTCAGTTGCATGAAAGTGCGAACCCTGATAACACTAAGCTAGTCGAAAAACGGACGGAAGGGGCACCCGACGGATAAACTTAATTCGAATACGCTGATTTTTAGTGGCGTTCACAGTTGTTCGTTAGCTTTTAAAAAAGAAATATTTAAGATTTCAAATTTTAGTTTTTGCACCATTTTAAATGGATAAAAGGCGCAATAGTTAAGATAATTGGACGAAGTTCAGTTCATAAGTTATTCATGCTCTACAAATATACCTAATTAAAATTTGATGAAATCGGTCCATGTTTTCACCTAGTCTTCATACAAGCATCCGTCAAAATTTCAACTAAATGTCGAATTGATTTACATTTAGCTCTAATTAATATGTAGATAACTTATCTTCGTAGAAAACATATTGTGAAGTGTGAACGTGATCGGTTTTTTGGTATGGTCGCTACACGTCAAAGAGCGTATAAAAACTGCGCACAGTGGCGTAAATGATAAAAAGGGTTAATAAGTATGGAACTTGTAAACTACTAAATAAATTTACTTAAAAATTTAATTATTACCAGAAGAGTGGTCACGCTTTCAGAATGATGTCTCTTTAAGTTTTTAGCTGCACATGGGGCGGAGCTAAAAGGGCTGACAGTTGTCTAGATCGGGTGTGAAAAACATTGTGCGGCTTGTAACTTTCGTAAATATTAACCGATTTGTGAAATTTTAGACGCGTTGGATAACTAGAAAAACTAAAGAAAAAATTAATTCATAATTATTTTTGTATCTTCGATATTAAAATTTTAAGTTTCTTGCCTCACTTCTTTTTGGTTTTTTTGTTGTAATTACTAAGCCTCTGATTTTAACTTGTAGTACACTATTAAATTGATAATAAAATTCTAAGTAAACTCACCGAACAAGCCTTTCATATATCTGGAGCCGTTAAGTCGTAACAAAGGTCTAAACTCAAAACTTTAAAATTTAACTAAAAAATCGTCGATTTTTCCAAAAAAAGTGCTTTCATAGTTTTTAAATATGTAAAAAATAATAATAAAAATTGTCATCCTGAATTTGAGTTTTTGTACTAATTTTGCCCTAGCATCTACATTTAGAGTCAGGATGTCTTCGTTGAAAGCAAAAAAAAATGGTAACTACCAACCTAATAAAACCCTGTTCATGGCTTTTTTGAGCACCCTGTGCAAAATTTTTTACAGGCACCTAAACTCAAAAATTATTTTGAAAATTTATGATTTTCGACCTCTGCTAAATGTAGGGTACAAGTCCAAAAGGAGCAAAAATGTCCGCTAAGTTCATAAAATTAACATTTCTAACAAAATTTTTTACAATTTTAAAAATTATGAACACTTATTTTGGAAAAATCGACGATTTTTTAGTTAAATTTCAAAGTTTTGAGTTTAGACCTTTGTTACGACTTAACTGAAAATTTGTTGTTAAAGAAGGTAATTTTCTAAGCCTTCCGCAAAACATTGAAGCCGGAGTTCCTCAGGGTAGCATCGGTCCTGTATTATATCTGATATATGCCTCTGACTTGTCGGTAAGCAGTAACGTACACATATCAACATTCGCTGATGATACAGCTTTTCTAAGTGTTCACAAAAGCCGTCAAGAAGCTTCCCGCAAACTGCAAGAGTATAAGTATACCCCAGTTTGAACAATGGCGGATAAAAATTAACAAACAAAAATGTCTACACATTACATTTACATTGTGCAGAGAAACCTGACCACCTATACAAATAAATGGCCAAACTATACCTCAACACACTGAAGTAAAATATCTCGGTTTTCATCTTGATCGTCGTCTAACATTGAAGTCCCACATATATGCAAAGGTGACCCAAATGAAATTAAAAGCAGCTCAAATGAATTAGCTCATTGGAAGGAACTGTACTCTAAGCCTAGATTGTAAACTTCTTCTATAAAACTCCATTCAAAAACCAATATGGTCCTACGGAATCCAGTTATGGGGCACTGCCTCGGCATCAAATGTAGAAAAAATTCAAAGGCAACAAAATAAAATACTCCGTACGATTACAGTAGCCCCTTGGTATGTCAGAAACAAGTGAATTCATAAAGACCTATTTATGATGCTGGTAAAGACAGCGTTTTCTAAACATGTGGCAAAATACATAAAATAACTTGAGTTGTACCCAAATCCCCTAGCCCGAAACATCATTAACTTTAGAGGCCACACTCGCCTGAGAAAGAGGCACACTCTTGCTCGCAGCCAAATACGAGACACGTTAACAACCAAAGAACCAACCGCTGAAAAAAATATTTTTGTCTGGCATTGGCCGGGCTTAAAAATTAAAATTTTAGAGTTAAGATTTGATTACTTATTGTTAGTACATTTTTATTGAAGATACAATAAATAAATATAACCGAAAAAAATTACATATCCTTTTACAAAAGTTAAGAAATATTCCAGCTAGTAAAATTCATAATTAACGTTTAACAAAGTTAAGAGGAATTTAAAACGCAAAAATTTGTAATTCTATGACTTTGATAAATTTGCGTACATAACTTAAATTCAATAAGGGCAATTATTACAACTCAGCAGTAAAGTAGATGATAGCTACAGGCAACTCTAGCAAAAGTGAGTGGTAAACTGACCTTTAACAAGTTTTCATTATTACGACTTTTGCCAGTAAAATAAAAGTTATATTAAAAATGATTATTAGGCTAAGTCTCGTAACGTTATATTCAGAAAGAATTGGGCATGATTAATAATCCATCAACAAGGGAAAACTAAACATAAACTTAATTTTTCAACGTACACAGCAGAACAGAGTAGCGCCACTTTCGGAAGCCGCTACACTTTCATCGTCAGTGCTCATGTGTATTTTGATTATTACCACTTGTCAGGTGATATATACTTTTTCGTGAAAATTTATTACAAGAATTAAATCACTCTCAAACTTATATTAATTACACTTTCCCAGCGTTGCCATCAGTTTATTTTTCTTCATTCCCATTTTCCTGATTTTTGTTCTACTCAAGCCAAACTTTTTTGGTTTGATTTTATATTTAAGCATATATGAACATTTAAACATGTGAAGAGCTCAAGCCAGTAGCTAATTGCTTATTAATATGATTATTTCGAACGTATTTTGCTTTGTGAATCCAAATTGATTATTAGGCTAAGGTTCGCACCGTTATATTCAGAAAGAATTGGGCATGATTGATAATCCAAGGATTAACGGAAAAATTAACATCAACTTAATTTTTCAACGTACACAGCAGAACAGAGTAGCGCCACTTTCGGAAGCTGTTACACTTATATCGTCAGTGATCACGTGTATTTTGCTTATCATCACTTGTCAGGTGGCTCTGTTGAATGTGATTTTAATTCTTATATATACTCAAGCTTATATTAACTACACTTTCCCAGCGTTGACATCAGTTAGTTTTTCATCATTCCCATTTTCTGATTTTTGTTCTACTCAAGACAATCTTTTTTAGTTTGATTATATGCTTAAATATATATGAACATGTACACATGTGAAAAGCTCAAGCCAGTGGCTAATTGTTTATTAATATGATTATTTCGAACGTATTTGCTTTCTGAATCCAAATTGATTATTGATGATATTGATTGATATTGATGAGCTCGTGAAAATTGAATACGAGAACTAAATCACATTCAACAGAGCCACCTGACAAGTGGTGATAAGCAAAATAGACGTCAGCACTGACGATGGAAGTGTAGCGGCTTCCGAAAGTGGCGCTACTCTGTTCTGCTATGTACGTTGAAAAATTAAGTTGATGCTAATTTTTTCCTTGTTCCTTGGATTATTAATCATGCCAAATTCTTTGTGAATATAACGTTAATAACCTTAGCCTAATAATCAATTTGAGTAGTATGGAACAGTATATTCTAGACCAATTCAAATTTTAAAATTTGGGTAATTAAAATTGTAAAATTCTTTGAAATTTTGTTGAAATTTTGAAATTTGGGTAATTAAAATTTGAAATTTTAAAATGTTAAATAAACAAATGTGTAATTTTATACCCGTGGGAAATAATGAAAGTACCCTGTAGGCAAAATGTGGTTAAACAAATTGTGTTGGATTATTATTGAAATAATGATGAGTGTTAGTGTGAAATTATAGTGTGGTTAATGTTTTGTGTTGTAGACATTTAAGGTGTGTTTTGTTATGGAGATGTCAATAGTGAGTTTAGAACTTGAAAAAAGTGACTTACTATAGACAAGGTGGTTGTTATGGGGTGATATTGAGAAATTGGGGATGTCAATAGCTAGCTCGGAACTATTGACTGACTTACTATAGACTAGATTGAGACATTGGGGATCGCACCATAGATTCGTAGACGATTTGTTGTTGACAATTTCACCAAACTTGTTGACAAAAGAGGTGACTTGAAGACAGTTGTCCCTATGCATTTATTTATGGCTATTGATTTGAGTTGTTGATATTTTTTTGTGGTGCTTGCAATTACATTTAAATTGTAGTTGCATGATTTGATACAAAAACTTCCAAGTATGTATCAAATGCAATGGGCAACACAAAAAATGCAGCTAATAAATAAAAACAAAATACCAAATCTGTACGAATTTGACAAATGGTTTTTTAACATAGGTATAACAGCTAGTAGTATAACAGTTGACCCTCACTGTAGAATCAAACCAAATGCTGAAAACAAAACAGACAAAAATACAACAACAAACAAGAGAGTTTTTGTTCATACTCAACGTACCTGCATGGTATGTAACAACAACAAATGCAATACAATAAGCATCTGCAAAAAATTCCAATTACTTGATCGTGGTGAAAAATGGAATATTACAAGAAAATACAATCTATGTAAATTCTGTTTGTTTAAACACAGTGGGGACTGTAATAAAAAGAAAAAGTGCGGTGAAGAGAAATGTGAATATTTTCACCATCCGTTATTACATAGATATTCTGATCATACAAAAAAACAAATAGTGGAAACAAATAATAAAAAATCTGAAGAACAAAAATCTAATGAAGAAGTTTCTTTTAATAATACGCACACTGAAGAACAATTAAAAGAAGTATTGTTCAAAATAATTCCTATAAAAATATATGGGAAAAATAAAGAAATAAATACCTTTGCAGAAGGATACCCTTGACGAAGGATCGTCAATAAGTTTAATTGACGAATCATTGGCAAATAATTTAGATTTAAATGGAGAACCAAATCCTTTGAGTTTGCGTTGGACGGGAGGTATGGAACGTAGTGAAGAAAATTCCAAAAAAATTACAATTTATATTTCAGGTAGAAATAGAGCTCGTTTGGCAATAAATGTATCTACAGTAAAATCATTAAATTTACCTGTACAAACAATGGATTATAATAATTTATCGCAGCGTTATCACCACTTGCGAAATTTGCCCATTGAGAGCTATAAAGACGCTACACCGCAAATATTAATTGGTTTAAACCATTTTGATTTGGGCGTACCGAGCAAAATTCGCGAGGGATCACCACTGGAACCGATTGCTGCTCCTACAAAATTGGGATGGTGCATTTAAGGAACTGTCGGTATAAATAATGTGAGTAAGAATTATAACTTCCAAATCTGTAATTGTACGTCAACTGTTGAAGAGCTAGATCAGATGGTTAGAATTTTTTATTCGCTTGAAGCTGTAATAGGCAAAGCTGAAATAGGCACAAGAACTCCTCTAGAGTCTAACAAAGATAAACGGGTAGAATTGCTAAATAAATTAACAAAACAGAAACATAGTGGGGATTATGAAGTTCCTTTATTATGGAAGTTTGATTCGGTAGAGTTGCCACCCAGTTATGAAATGGCCTTAAAGAGGTTAAGTTGCCTAGAAAGAAAATTATAAGTAAATTCAGAGCTTTTTAGCATTTTTAAAGAAACAATACTCAAATATCTTGCTAAAGGTTACATACGTAAATTAAATAGATATGAAATCGATCGCAATAACAAAAAAGTTTGGTATTTGCTTATTTTCGTTGTTTTTAATAAAAACAAACCGGGTAAACCCAAAGTAGTCTGGGATGATGCTGCCAAGTCTAATTGGGTATCTTTAAACTCATTCCAGATTATTTGGCTTCTTTGCCATCAATACTTTTTAAATTTCGACAAAAATCTATTGCAATCTGTGGAGATATCGAGGAGATGTTCCACCAAGTACATATAGATCCAGAGGATCGTGACGTTCAACGATTTCTTTGGCGCGACTGTCAGCAGGATAAATCTCCTGACATATATGTTATGGATGTCATAATTTTTGGTGCTTCGTGTGCACCGTGTATTTCGCAATATATAAAAAATCTAAATGCCAGTAAATTTGAAAGCGAGTTTCCTTTAGCAGCTAAAGCAATAAAAGAAAATCATTACGTTGATGATTTTCTTGCCTCCGTAGATAATTCAGAAGAAGCTTCAAAACTTATTTCCGAAGTTTCTCATATTCATTTACAAGCTGGTTTCAATATTTGAAATTGGATTTCTAATGATAAATTAGCATTGCGGTGTCAGCCCCCAGCTGAAAAGGTTGGCGCAAAATGCCTAAATATAACAGAAGAAAAGCAAATTGAAAAGGTGTTGGGTATTTTTTGGGAACATCAAGAAGACGTCATAACATTTAAAATTTCACAATGGCTAATGAAAAGAGATATATTTTTAAGTGAAAAAATCCCAACGAAACGTGAAATGTTAAGACTTGTTATGTCAATATATGATCCCCTTGGTTTGATTGGGCATATTACAATGTATGTTAAGATACTTTTACAAGAGGTATGGCGATCAAAAATAGACTGGGATGATAAAATTTCTCAGGAGCTCTTTTCTAAATGGTCCAAATGGGTCAATATTTTACCCGATATTGCTAAAATTAAAATTCCTCGCTGTTACTTAAAATCTTTTCAAAATTATAGCAACACTGAAGTGCAATTACACACGTTTGTAGATGCAAGCAAAGATGGCTACGCTACTGTTTGCTACTTCAGACTAAAGAAAGATGAAAGCATAATATGCTCAATTATGGGAGCAAAAACTAGAGTAGCTCCTATGAAGATGACTACTGTTCCTCGGTTGGAACTTATGGCTGCCCTTATAGGATCCCGTTTTGCCAAATACGTAGCAGAAAATCACACCATTACAATTTCAAAAAAATTTTATTGGACTGACTCGAAAACAGCATTAAGCTGGATAAGTTCAGACCATCGTAAATACAATCAATTTGTGGCCTTCCGAATTACAGAGATTCTTGAACTATCATCTCCAAATGAATGGAAATGGATTCCCAGCAAGCAGAATGTTGCAGATGATGCTACAAAATGGTGCAAAATCCCTCAAATTTCAAACTCCTCTAGATGGTTTCAAGGCCCAAAATTTTTGAGCCAGTCTGAAAATAAATGGCCACAATCAAACACTCCATTAGAGCCTACAAGAGAAGAGTGTGTTAAGCACTTACTAAAAATTACAAAATCAGATGTAGTTTTCGATGTATTAAGGTTTTCAAAATGGAAATTTTTTTTCGAAATTAAAAAATTTTTAATTCATAAAAAAAATTAATTCAGTTTAAAAAAATATCAATTGAAATTCCAAAAAATCAATTGAAATTCGAAAATCCTATTTAAAATTCAAAAATTCCCTTTGAAATTAAGAAATTGAAAAAATATATATGTATATATGTCTGTATATATTTACGGTTAAAAAATTATATTTGTCCAAAGAAGTTTGTTCAACTTCAAATGACTACTTACTGAATTTACTAAAACATTGAATTGAAAGAAAAACCTATAATTATATCTCCTAATTATAATTTTAAACCTAAAATGAAAACCTATTATAACTTAAAACCTTAAATTTAAAATTATCTGAATTATCTAAAAAATCGCAATTTGCTAAATACTCTCATATCGTAAGTTTACTTAAAGTTGTCCACACTCGAAATCCAACACTCGTTATACTCTTTCCAATTTTTAAACCTAACGAATTTCACTTTGTCTCAATAACCGAGGGGTCGTGTTAACTATTTAGAAAAATCTTACTTACTTACATTTCAACCACCGAGTGCACAACATCAAATAAACTTACAATTGTAAACTGTAAACCCCTTTTTTATATCTCACGTTTGTATTGAACCTTTAAATACCCATATTCAATATATTTACAACAATATACATATATTGTAATAAACTGATTTGAAAAGAAATTTATTTTATCTTTTTCCTTTTCCCTAACCCTAAATTGTAATTACTTACGAGTAATGTCAATTTATAATAAATCTGTAGGTAACCATCTTGGTACACGGTCTTTCGAGTATGCCCCTCGTACCAGGCTACAAAAAGAAATACAGAAGTAAGGGAGGTTACAAGAAAAATATCAAAAACCACAAGAACGAGGTAAAACACATTCCTTAAAGGAAAAGAAGAGTTAGTATGCGCTCAAACACCGAAAAGTAAGTGAAAATGTTTAAAATTATACAAATTAAAATAAATTAAAAACGATAAAACACGGGATATATAAAAAGAGTATGTATACATATGTATGTGTGAATAAAAAGTTAGAAAACGGGAAAAATTGAAAAATTGCTGTTTCTACTGCTAAAATAGTAAAAAAGTGCATAACAAATACAAAAAATTCAATTAAAAATTGCACAAAGTCCAAAATCATTTAGGCAAAAACTATTTTAAAAAAAGCCTAAAAGAAAAAGTGCCAATTCGACCTCCACAGTGTGAAGGTCAAAAGAAAAAACACGGTATCAAATTAATAAAAATTAAAATTTGGATTAGCCGTTACATTTGTACACATATGTACATATATACAGATGTATATACATAAATCATAGGTTAAAAATTTGCACATACATACATACAGTTAAACATAAAAAAACATTCAATACCTACATACATACATACCTAAATAGATGTTATAAAAATTTCTCCTACATAAATACTGAAATACAAACATAAAAAAAGCATACAGAGAATTAAAAAAAAAATCGTACTCAGTGAATTTACCCAGCAGGAAATGTCGATAGTAAAATTGTGATGATTCACTATTGACTTAGTCACCAGTACTACTGACTAATTGTACCCAGGCAATGTTCTGTGCTATAGACATTTAATATGTGCTTGTCATTGAGATTCCACTACTGACCTCGGAACTTTTGACTTACTATAGACTATGTGGTTCTTATGAGACCATATGGAGACACTGGTACCAGAGATTCACTAGTGCATTTTAATGATTCTAGTCAACACATATGAAACTATTTACAAATAAATTAGATTTTTTATGAAAATTTTTAGTTTTCCGTTCAGCCGCATATATTTTCAACACATCAAAATGAGACGATAAAAAATCGGTTTCTAGCTGTTAAAAACTTTTGTTCTCATTAAAGCTAAAATAAAAAGTGTAGACGATTCGTTGACAACGTCACCAAAGAGTGATTTACTAATGACATTGTCAGTAGTACTACTGACCAGGTGTACCCCAGACAATGTAATCATCTATTGACATTTAACATTTGCTTGTCATTAAAAATCCACCAGTAGACTGTAGCAGTTTTACTAAGTGGTTCTTTTGGGACCACATGGAGACATTGGCACCAACGATTCACTAGTAAATTTTAGGTGCTCTAGTCTACAATATTGATATTTCCGCGCTCGATGTCGATAATGAAATTATAGTGATTTACTAGTGACATTGTCAATAGTACTACTGACCAGCTGTACCCCAGCAAATGTAATCTCCTAATGACGTACATATAACATAGGCTTGTCATTGAAAATCTACCAATAGACTTTAGCACTATTGACGAGGTAGTTCTTGTATGACCATATGGAGATATTTTAACCAAAGATTCATTAGTACAATTTAGTGACCCATGTCTACAATTTTATAAGGGTAAGGGCAATACACTTAAACACATATATATTTTTTTAATACTATTTTTTATTAAAAATTAAATAAATTATTTAGACCGAAATATATTTGAAAATTGTCGACCCTATTCTGCAATTCGAGTCCGAGTAAATTGCTCGTTTTCCAAAAATAATTTAGTGTACTTTAAATTATATATTAACGGTCCTTTTCACAATGTACGATTAAGAGTTAACGTGGACTTTAACGGGAAGTTCGGCATACAAAAATTGCCGTTAAAGTCGACTTTAACTTTTAACCATACATTATGAAAAGGGTCGTAAATTAACTTCAGATATTATAATTGAAGCTCTAAAAAGTACGAAACTGCAAAAATGTTGCTATTAGTGGCTTTAATTTCTCTAAATCGATCGTTTTGAAATCGACTCGATTTACAGAACAGGAAGGTACATATCGTCACAGAAAATGCAAAAAGCCCTATCTAACATTTTAAAAGTTTAACAGGAGGAGCATAAAACTTGTTTACATGAAAAAATATATTGACAGTTAGTGCAAAAGTGTACGACAAAATTGTGTAGTCTATTTATATATAAGATGTAGCACACTAACTTTAGAAATGTCTAACAATGTATTCAACAAAAATTCATTTCAAATAAAACACATAGAATTCTTAAGTTTAACTGCTCTGAGGGAAATGTTATACCAATTATTTTGAACGTACTTGTTGTATGACTAGTGAAAATGGGAATGGTACAAAATCTTCCTGAGTTGTAACCGGTGAAAATAATCACTTCACAAAACTAGAACAAAAATGTTAGGAAAATTCCTTCATTATACAGTAGATTTTGTTCCAAATTAAAAACATTTGTTTATAGTACTGTAATTTAACTAGTATTAAGACTCCATCACATGACAAGTAGCTTAAGTTTGGGTCTAGCCCCTATCACTGGGTATCTTAATTATGTCAATTGACCCCTTGGGGAACCAGTGACGTGACCTGTCTTGTGACAGGTTCTTTTCTCTCTCTAGGGTAATTGAATAGGTTATGGAAGAATATTAGTTTCAATATCCGCCATCGATTATTAGATAAAAATTCATTTTAGCAAAAAAATTTTAATAAAGAATGCCGTCGGAAAAAAGATTTTGAAATAGTGTATGTGAATGAAAGAATATAGCTAAAAGGTTGTGTGCTCTTGACTTTGTCATACAGATCGTTTCTTATTGTTTTGAAGCATATCAAGATTATTATGTATGCAGTACTCGGTCTGTGTTTGCTGGTTAAATTATTAGATTGATACCTACCCACGTGCCCACTACATTTACAGAATTTTAAAAATTATCTTTGTTGTTAAATAATAATAAAAATAATGATAAAGTCAGAGATCATTGTCATCTTACAGGTTATTAACGGGGAGCAGCTCATAACGAGTGTAATTTAAATTATAAAACACCTCAATTTATACCGGTTATATTTCATAACCTTTATGCATTTATTTTTCAAAATGTCACTATTAAAGTGATTCCCCAGAGCACCGAACGTTATATTTCTCTTTCAATTCACATTAAATTAGACAATATATATATATATATATATATATATATATATATATATATATATATATATATATATATATATATATATATATATATATATATATATATATATATATATATATATATATATATATATATATATATATATATATATATATATATATATATATATATATATATATATATATATATATATATATATATATATATATATATATATATATATATATATATATATATATATATATATATATATATATATATATATATATATATATATATATATATATATATATATATATATATATATATATATATATATATATATATATATATATATATATATATATATATATATATATATATATATATATATATATATATATAATTATATATATATAATACCCGACCCACCAAAACCTCTACCGTTGATTTTAAGAACCTTCTCGCCGCCAAATACTACGTCTCAGTGATAAGCATAACATATATTTTTTATCCATCATGAAGTATTCTAGTTCGTTCTTTGTTGGCGGATGCTGTTTGCGTTCCAGAAACAGATTTTTAAGTTCATGGTTTGTTTAATGCAGGTTGCAATAATGTAGACTTGCTGCATCATGCAGGTCATGTTGGTTGTAAAAAATTTAGTGTTTGCATTAAATTATCTATTGAAGCCTCAATGCGATCAAAATTGAAACCAGTAGTTTCATTGCCAAGCGGCCGTTATTGATTTGTATGATGGTTAGACTTCAAAGCGTTAGCGTATGAGAACTGACTGTTTGGTATATTTTGCGCTATGGCCTGGTTAGCCTTCAAAATTTTGGCGTATGAAGGCCGGCTGGTAGCTGGTTGGCGCAACTGGCGATAATTGGTATTGTCGAAAGTACCTTATAGCTTGAGCATAGGTGTGATTACGTCTGTTAGACAAAGACTGCTTAACATGTACATAGCCAGGGCAACCCCTGCAGTTTGATTTTCATGGCAATTGCTACACTTTTTAATTTTGGAATCATCTTTTGGCTTATCAAAAGTGGCAGTGCTGTGTAGCTCACACACGACACAAACTGTACGCAACTTGCAATATGTTTTGGTGTGGAGATATTCTTGGCAATTCAGGCAGTGAATGGGCCCTGCTCGCTTGTGTGGTTCCTCTACGGTATTGGTCTGAAATAATCGATGGTACTATCGATACTATCGATGGTTTTTGCCTATCGTATCACTATCGATAGTTTTCAATACTATCGATAGTTGTTGATAGTTTTTATTTTTTGTAATTATTAGGTCCGATAGCGTACTTTTTGTGTAAAATTTTGTAAATTAAGAGTAAACAAGAATTAGTCCCACTAAACACAAAAATGTACAAAAGTACGGTAACAGCAAAAACAACTTTCAATTCTAGGGAACGACAAAGTTTACCGAAACTTGTAAATTAGTGTAATCATTTTGAAATTTTAATTGTCACGAGCTTTTTTCGATATTGCTGTTTATTTTGTTATATATGAGATTTAGGGCTTGTTGAAATGGCAGCAACATTTGTTGGAGATTTAAAGCTTCATTATACTATTGAATATTGTTTACTGATGAGATAAAAATTATTGAAGATTTCCTTGCTAAATCTATACCGAGAAGGGCTAATTTGGCAACATTTCTCAGACCAATTATTAGATGATTTAAAAAAAGCCAATAAAACCAAATTAAGACCAATAAAACGAAAAAAACCCAAGAAAAAGCCCGCCGGATTTGATTTTATTTAAAAAACCCGGGTTTTTCCAACCCTGCTATAGTATAAACCGACCACTCCATTTGCATTTAGGAGATCAAAATATATGTATCTATTAAAAACTGCTAAAGGTCAACCGTGGGCTAAGAACTTATATGAAGAAAATGTTTCTAATTTTACCCCTGGGAAAAAATTTATTCAACTTAATCGCTAAAATATTTTAGTTTAGTTGTTATAGATAAGCTCAACTTATGCCTTTTATGGTATTTTTGGGTCGGTCTATACTTCAGAAACTTAATTTTTGCACACTTCGTGTTTCGGGGAGCGGAAAAATAACATTTGCATGTATGGGTCGTCTATCTACCTAAATGTATGAATTTTAATTTTTTTAAAAGATTCTTATTGACAAATTTACTGAATTTGTGAGAAATACTTATCTTTTACAAATATGCCAAGTACAATACATGCATGTATAGACAAATTGTGGTTTTAAGACTATCGATAGTTATCGATGGTTTTTGAAAAACTATCACATACTATCGATAGTGTAGACTATCGATAGTTTCAGACCAATACGGCAACTCGTCGGTGCAGCAAATATTTTAAGCTATAAATGGGTTGTACTTCATTCTTTTTTAATTTTATGTCTCCTGGCTCCAGCTCCACATGAAATAGTGTTTGGGCGACTCGCTCTCTATTTTTAATGTTAGTAACATTTTTCCCTTTAAAAGTATTATTTAGTAGACCCGCTTTTACCTCTTCAGGATCGACGTATGAATCGATACCTTTCATCACTACCTGGAGGCCTTTTGCACTTTTCACTTGGTAGGTGTACAAATTTTTATTTTGTTTCAAACTCCGAAACTACTGAGCGATAATGATTTTCTTTCTTTACTTGAATTTTTGTCTTATTAATCGCGCCGCGTTTTATCTGGATTACGTAAAACGCCTCTTCACCGATTAATTGTACTAGCCTTTAAATTAGCTCATTTCAGTTTTTCTCCCTTAAGTATATTGGGGCGACCCAACTATCGATCCAAATAAATATTTCATGCAATTTTCTGAATTTTATGTGTTTTTGTTTTTTTTACTTTCCGATAGTTCTTATAAAATCACCCATTATAAGAAAAGATTAAATAATGATAAAGTCAGAGATCATTGTCATCTTACAGGTTATTAACGGGGAGCAGCTCATAACGAGTGTAATCTAAATTATAAAACACCTCAATTTATACCGGTTATATTTCATAACCTTTCTGCATAGATATGCATTTATTTTTCAAAATGTCACTATTAAAGTGATTCCCCAGAGCACCGAACGTTATATTTCTCTTTCAATTCACATTAAATTAGACAATATATATATATATATATATATATATATATATATATATATATATATATATATATATATATATATATATATATATATATATATATATATATATATATATATATATATATATATATATATATATATATATATATATATATATATATATATATATATATATATATATATATATATATATATATATATATATATATATATATATATATATATATATATATATATATAATTATATATATATAATACCCGACCCACCAAAACCTCTACCGTTGATTTTAAGAACCTTCTCGCCGCCAAATACTACGTCTCAGTGATAAGCATAACATATATTTTTTATCCATCATGAAGTATTCTAGTTCGTTCTTTGTTGGCGGATGCTGTTTGCGTTCCAGAAACAGATTTTTAAGTTCATGGTTTGTTTAATGCAGGTTGCAATAATGTAGACTTGCTGCATCATGCAGGTCATGTTGGTTGTAAAAAATTTAGTGTTTGCATTAAATTATCTATTGAAGCCTCAATGCGATCAAAATTGAAACCAGTAGTTTCATTGCCAAGCGGCCGTTATTGATTTGTATGATGGTTAGACTTCAAAGCGTTAGCGTATGAGAACTGACTGTTTGGTATATTTTGCGCTATGGCCTGGTTAGCCTTCAAAATTTTGGCGTATGAAGGCCGGCTGGTAGCTGGTTGGCGCAACTGGCGATAATTGGTATTGTCGAAAGTACCTTATAGCTTGAGCATAGGTGTGATTACATCTGTTAGACAAAGACTGCTTAACATGTACATAGCCAGGGCAACCCCTGCAGTTTGATTTTCATGGCAATTGCTACACTTTTTAATTTTGGAATCATCTTTTGGCTTATCAAAAGTGGCAGTGCTGTGTAGCTCACACACGACACAAACTGTACGCAACTTGCAATATGTTTTGGTGTGGAGATATTCTTGGCAATTCAGGCAGTGAATGGGCCCTGCTCGCTTGTGTGGTTCCTCTACGGTATTGGTCTGAAATAATCGATGGTACTATCGATACTATCGATGGTTTTTGCCTATCGTATCACTATCGATAGTTTTCAATACTATCGATAGTTGTTGATAGTTTTTATTTTTTGTAATTATTAGGTCCGATAGCGTACTTTTTGTGTAAAATTTTGTAAATTAAGAGTAAACAAGAATTAGTCCCACTAAACACAAAAATGTACAAAAGTACGGTAACAGCAAAAACAACTTTCAATTCTAGGGAACGACAAAGTTTACCGAAACTTGTAAATTAGTGTAATCATTTTGAAATTTTAATTGTCACGAGCTTTTTTCGATATTGCTGTTTATTTTGTTATATATGAGATTTAGGGCTTGTTGAAATGGCAGTAACATTTGTTGGAGATTTAAAGCTTCATTATACTATTGAATATTGTTTACTGATGAGATAAAAATTATTGAAGATTTCCTTGCTAAATCTATACCGAGAAGGGCTAATTTGGCAACATTTCTCAGACCAATTATTAGATGATTTAAAAAAAGCCAATAAAACCAAATTAAGACCAATAAAACGAAAAAAACCCAAGAAAAAGCCCGCCGGATTTGATTTTATTTAAAAAACCCGGGTTTTTCCAACCCTGCTATAGTATAAACCGACCACTCCATTTGCATTTAGGAGATCAAAATATATGTATCTATTAAAAACTGCTAAAGGTCAACCGTGGGCTAAGAACTTATATGAAGAAAATGTTTCTAATTTTACCCCTGGGAAAAAATTTATTCAACTTAATCGCTAAAATATTTTAGTTTAGTTGTTATAGATAAGCTCAACTTATGCCTTTTATGGTATTTTTGGGTCGGTCTATACTTCAGAAACTTAATTTTTGCACACTTCGTGTTTCGGAGAGCGGAAAAATAACATTTGCATGTATGGGTCGTCTATCTACCTAAATGTATGAATTTTAATTTTTTTAAAAGATTCTTATTGACAAATTTACTGAATTTGTGAGAAATACTTATCTTTTACAAATATGCCAAGTACAATACATGCATGTATAGACAAATTGTGGTTTTAAGACTATCGATAGTTATCGATGGTTTTTGAAAAACTATCACATACTATCGATAGTGTAGACTATCGATAGTTTCAGACCAATACGGCAACTCGTCGGTGCAGCAAATATTTTAAGCTATAAATGGGTTGTACTTCATTCTTTTTTAATTTTATGTCTCCTGGCTCCAGCTCCACATGAAATAGTGTTTGGGCGACTCATTCTCTATTTTTAATGTTAGTAACATTTTTCCCTTTAAAAGTATTATTTAGTAGACCCGCTTTTACCTCTTCAGGATCGACGTATGAATCGATACCTTTCATCACTACCTGGAGGCCTTTTGCACTTTTCACTTGGTAGGTGTACAAATTTTTATTTTGTTTCAAACTCCGAAACTACTGAGCGATAATGATTTTCTTTCTTTACTTGAATTTTTGTCTTATTAATCGCGCCGCGTTTTATCTGGATTACGTAAAACGCCTCTTCACCGATTAATTGTACTAGCCTTTAAATTAGCTCATTTCAGTTTTTCTCCCTTAAGTATATTGGGGCGGCTAGCTTGACCTGACAAGGGTGATTTCGCCTTCGTCGTTTTGTAGAAATTAAAAGCGATTTTCGGAAAGCACCGCATCAGATTTACCACTTTTGGGAATTTTCGCCAATGGAACGAGGTTTTTCGATCGGCAAACCACTTAAATTTAAGGAATTTAAGAACTCAACCTGATAATTCTTATTTTCATTTTAATTATGACAAATAATTTGATCATAACTATGATATACTCTTTGGTCGCCCGGAAAGCGATTAATTACATCATTATTCACCACAGAGCAATCGTCATTGCCTATATATACATTTATATCTTATGACATTGTTGAGACTCTTCTGGATAAACAAAATCTGCGTTAAATTTGAAGGTTAAACCCCGGCAGAAAGGCAAATTTCTGTTTAAACTTTAACGTTACGCTTGATTTACTCCAAGTGTTGGGCATTTTTAGAGCTCGAGTCACTTTTAATCTATTTCAAGCCTTGATATCGATGTTAGTTAGCATTTATTTACTTTTGATTTTGCAAATAATCATAATTTTGCGAAGTTTTTTGGACAATTCTTCTACAAGCTGTTATAGCTGGTTCCCATTCTATACCTTATATTTGTTTACAAATTAATCTAGCAAATGAAATATTCCCAGACAATACAACTATGTCGAAAACATATAAAAATCAATCCTATAATCATAACGCACTTTTGTATGAAAATTGCCAACAACAAAAATACAATATTGTATAATTAGACGATTACACAACACATATGACGTTAATACGACCTTGTGAATTGAACAATTGTTGCATTGAACTATGACATGTTTACGTTCAGAAATATATTTTCGGTTCTTATTTTCCATTTTTTACAAATGTACATACATACCTTTTCAATTAGAATTTTTTAAAAATTTTTTGATTTTGTATATTTAACTTTTCACTGTTTTTTATATATAGCGTCTTTTTGTGTTCGGTACTTTAAGAAATCTTTTTCACAAATGGAATATTTTACTTTCTTTCTTGCTTCTACAAATAAGAAACTCCGTAATTCTCATTTTTGCAGAAAATGAGCAAGTATCGCTAAAATGTCGATCAACATAGTTTTTACGAACCTTTGGTGATAATAGAGAATACAATTCTTTGTATTCTCTTTTATCGCAAAACCAAAATACATAAAAACAAAAAAAAAAAATACCGTACTGTAGGCAAAAATATATGTTCGAGAATTTATGTTTAATATGTAGATTTTTGTTTCGACATTTTATCAAAAAAGATAATTATGCGAATGTTATGGCTCAAAAATCGCGATGCATTTACGAATGTGTATTGTCGCGAAAGTTTTGAGAATTGTTAGAATAAACGAACCTTCGTTACATCAAATATTATCGATAGTTTATCGAGCATTTTGTTTCGAAAATTCTTCACTTTAGTGCGCATTCATTTTTTTCGAATCTCAGGTCAAGTGGGAACGCGGTGTGTACTGTGTATGAGTGTATTACTATAATCATACGGTCAACAAGAAGTACAGAGAAACTTAACAGCTGCATAGAAATACACTAACACTGGCAAAGAAAGTATCAAGGTCAAACTCCTGCAGTAAGGTCGTACGTTTGTTGGTTGGTGCTGTGTAGCCGTGTTTTTGAATTGAGTGAGTATTTCGGCGTTGCCCTTTTTGATTTTTGTCGGGAACTTCTGAGATTTAGGGGATTTTGTGTCCAGTTTTTCGGGATTCATACCCGGTTCGTCTCGGTTTTCGAACTAGGTTTTTTTGAAAAAAAAACCGGTTTTTTGGTTTTACCGAATTTGTTGCTGAACTTGGTGCGATATTTGGCTGACGGTTTATTGACTGCGTTTGTCTTTGACTGTTGGTTATTTTGCTGTTTAACTGCGGTAATTCCAAATATTTTGTACGGGTATATTATATTATTTTTACTTTTTTTATGTTTGTACACGCATAACTCTGTCATTTCTGAACCGATTTTTAAAATTCTTTTTTTGTTGGAAAGGGTTTGCCTGCAGTTTGGTCCCATAAATTTTGATCTATACGCTAGGGGATAAAAATCTTTTTCACAATACAATCACAAATTTTGAGTAAGATTGTAATAACGCGGTGTGAGCTGTGTATGAGTGTACGAGTATTAGTGTAATCATACGAACAACAAGAAGTACAGGGAAACTTAACAGCTGCATAGAAATACACTAACACCATCTAGTGCCCAATAGTAGTAGTAATAGTAGTAGCTACTAATTTTCACAAATTGTCGTACATTATGTTATCGTAGGCAAATAAAAACAAATAAATAAAATGAATACAAAAAGATTTAATTTTAATAACTTTTAAAAAGATTGTTTGCGCTTTTAATAATACTAAAACAAAGCAAAATAAGGAAAACAAGAAACTAAACTTGTCAAACTTAAAGTCTTCTTAACAGCTGCATATAAACACCATCTAGTGCGCAATAGGAGCTACTAATTTTCACTAGCATATAATTGTTTACACATCTCCCCTGTGATCGGACTCACATTATTTTTTTTTATTACTATTTTCCATAAAACACAATTGAAAACTAAAGTAATGCTGCGCCATTTTTTCAATCCTAGGTATATGACGTCCTTGCGACAGAAAATAAGCTCATCTGCGCCTCTAGATATATTAGAAGCAGAGTTAACCATTGAAAATTTTCAAAAAGTGGCAGAAGCGCAGCTCTAGTAGCTTTCCGTATAGAGTTCTATATAGCAATGCCTAGTCAGCATTCTGTCAAGAAAATTACAAAAATAATTGACATCCATCGAAGAAGCGATATTTCACGATACTATACCAAAATAAAGTTTACTCCTAAGAGTGAAAAAGTGCACAGAACATCACTCATGACGTCTAAGAGAACACAGTCGAGTTTTCCAGAGTAGGGATAGAGGAAACACTTTGACAGTATAAGAATTTTACTTAAAAAACGTAGATTAAATATTTCGAAACTCCCCGGGGTTTTTTATAAGCATCCCGGTATTCGGGATTGTCAATCCCAAAAAAGTCTGGGATTCTCGGGATCTCGATTTCGAGATTGGCATTCCTAATGCGGATTCTATTATAGTGTGCAAAAAGGTGGGAAATTTAACTCCCCTTAAAATGAGTCCCATATGAAAACGTTTAAAACGCCGATACACGTATATATTTTTTGAGCCCTCTATCAGAATCAGTTGTTAGAGCCTTGTTATTTAGAAAAAAGTTAAAATTTTTGTGCAGTGTAATTAGTGAATTTGATTCTTTTCTTATTGATCACACAAGAAATTGCGCAAATCGCGGTAAAGGTAATAGTACATTATATTTGTTTGCAAATATTTGCAATGAATTTATTAATATAATGGGAGCGACCGTGGGAAGAATGGTTACTATCGAACAATTGTTTTCTTGCCATTATATTTGTTTACTGTTTGGCGGGCCCCGAATTCTATTGTGCCCGAGAGCGCCGGCATATCCAAAGATGGCCCTGCCATATCCAAGATGGCACTGCACAAAAATTTTAACTTTTTTCTAAATAACAAGGCTCTAACAACTGATTCTGATAGAGGGCTCAAAATATATATACGTGTATCGTCGTTTTAAACGTTTTCTTCTGGGACTCATTTTAAGGGGAGTTAAATTTCCCACAACAATTGTTCAATTCACAAGGTCGTATTAACGTCGTATGTGTTGTGTAATCGTCTAATTATACAATATTGTATTTTTGTTGTTGGCAATTTTCATACAAAAGTGCGTTATGATTATAGGATTGATTTTTATATGTTTTCGACATAGTTGTATTGTCTGTATTTTAGCGAAAGCCAACCTTAACATCTTCATTCTCTCTAATTACAGTGATGAAGATACGGTTACTGCAGCATGGGAGACAGGGGAATCCACCATATGGATTCTGTCCTGCTATATGGCTCACGACCACATGGACCCACCACCTCACACCTTGGTCCATAAGATGGCGGGAGCAGCTAAAGAGAGGGGCATACCCATTCTAATGGGCGCCGACGCAAACGCGCACCACCATATCTGGGGCAGCTCAGATACCAACGCAAGAGGTGAGTGCATTTTTGACTTCATTCTAGATAACAATCTAGTAGTTCTAAATCGGGGTTCAGAACCCACCTTTGCGGTCTCTAACAGGCAGGAGGTCTTAGACATAACACTTGCCAGCATGAGACACGCACATCTGATTCAGGGGTGGAGAGTCTCAACAGACTGCTCCTTTTCTGATCACCGCTATGTGGTATTTTCCATCAGCATAGCCAACAGAGTTACAAGATCTTATTTAAACAGACGTAGAACGAACTGGGAGGAACACAACAACATTCTTACCAGTCTAATCGCGCGCCCTCCAACCATAGAGGTAGTAGCAGACATTGATAAAGTAGTAGACAAATTAACCAATGCGTTTAAGGAGGCCACAAGCCTATCTTGTAGACCATCCATTCAACGTCCTAACCGCAGACCACCATGGTGGTCTGATAATATTGCAGAATCTCGTAAGAACTGCCGAAGGCTGTTCAATGAGGCTAAGAGAACAGGCAACTGGACACTCTATAAGTCCTCCGTGAACAAATTTAAGAACCTTGTCAGGAACGCTAAACGCAAGTCTTGGAAGGAATTCTGCAGCAATGTAGAATCCTTCTCCGAGACTAGCAGACTGCGTAAAATCCTAGCTAAACAGCCATCCATACCTGGATTTATCCAGAAATCGGACGGCAACTGGACCAACAGCTCCTTGGAGACTCTGGAGGTCCTGGTTGACACCCACTTTCCAGGTTGTCAACACTACACGGAAGCGCGAAATGCGGCTCTCCCTACTAGCCAGTCCCCTGTAGCCATAGAAATCACTGTGGACATGTTACACTGGGCTATTAAAAGTTTCCATCCGTACAAATCACCTGGTCCGGATGGCATAATCCCTGCAGATCTGCAACACAACTTAGATCTTGCTACCCCCTGGCTAATTAGCATATACAGGGCCTGCCTTTCATGGTCATATATTCCAAACCAATGGACAAACTGCGATGTTATCTTCATCCCGAAAGGGGGAAAAGCATCGCACTCCAAGGCGAAGGACTTTAGACCCATCAGCCTTACCTCCTTCCTTCTAAAGACACTGGAGCGGCTGATCGACGTTCATATCAGAACAACTGTCGACAGTACTCTCCTCTCAGCCTCTCAGCACGCCTATACCAAGGGGAAATCAGTTGAGACGGCCTTGCACTCGCTCGTAGGATACATAGAAAAATCACTCGAGCATAAAAACTTCACACTGGTAGCCTTCATGGATATTGAAGGCGCCTTCAACAATATTAACTCGGCGGCAATCATCCAGGCTCTCATGGAGCTAGGGATTGACCGATCCATATATCAGCTCATAAAGAATATGCTTCAAAGTAGAACGATCACATCCACTTTGGGTGTAGCACGCATCACCAGGCACGCACGTAAAGGCACGCCGCAAGGTGGAGTACTATCACCCCTCCTGTGGAATGTGACGGTAAACGCTTTGCTTAAGAAATTGAAATCCATGTATATCAAAACCGTTGCATACGCAGACGATGTTGCGGTGGCGATATCTGGCTTCCATCTAGACACGTTAACACAAAGGCTGGAGACGGCACTTAACGAGGTCAGTGACTGGTGTTCACAGAATGGCCTAAGTGTCAATCCTACCAAAACGGAGTTAGTACTCTTCTCAAGAAGATACAAAAGTCCAGCTTTCACGCTACCAAAATTAAATGGCACTACACTAGCCCTTTCGGACAACGCCAAATATCTCGGTGTAGTCCTTGACAGCAAGTTAACATGGAGGGACAATCTTCATGCAAGAGCAGCTAAAGCCTTAACGGCAATTTATGTTTGCAGAAACGCCATTGGCCCCTCCTGGGGTATATATCCCAAAGGGGTCAATTGGATATTAGAGACAGTGATCAAGCCTATACTTTTTTACGGCATATCCGTCTGGTGGAAAGCACTGGACTTGGCGAGCAATCGATCTCGTATAGAGAGGGTTCTTCGCATAATGGCAATCATGATAACTGGTGCCCTAAGATCCACACCAACAAAGGCTCTTTTCGCTGCATTGTGCTGGCTACCAGTGGATCTGCTGGCCAGAAAGCAAGCACTACGTACAGCAATTAGGCTTAACGCAATCGGCGCATGGAACCATCTACCGTGGGGTCATGCTAGCATTCTAGAGACTACCGATACCATTCCGGATCTCATTGACTACTGCACTCCGAAGCCCTCCTTCAGGAAAGAATTCCGATACTCCTTGACGGGGGACTTTTCCCCAACACCACACGGGGCCATACACATTTATACCGATGGCTCCAAATGGGGAACGAGAGTTGGCGGGGGTGTCTATATCGCTGAGTTCGGGATCAAAATGTCTTTCAGACTCCCGGACGAATGTAGCATCCTACAAGCAGAAATATCTGCCATCAAACGAGCAATATACTGGCTAAGGTTTTACCGGATATCAAATGCCGACGTTCAGATCATAACTGACAGTCAACCGGCGATTAAAGCACTCACTGGTGTGTACACCACATCCAGCCTAGTCCTGGAATGCCGCACAGCACTTAACACGATGGCGAGCAATCTAGGTATCACCCTCAGATGGGTAAGGGGACACGAGTCCGTTTCAGGCAACATCATTGCGGATGATCTGGCTAAGAGGGGAACCTTGCTTCGGGATGTCGATATTGACGATCTCTGCGGGATCCCACTCTCATCTTGCTGGAGACGAATTGACGCTGCCTTCTTGCAGTTGGCTCAAACCAGATGGTACAATGAACCAACTTGCTCTATTGCGAGAACAATATGGCCTCGCCTTGACATAAACAGAACTAAACAACTTCTAGATTTCACGAAACCACACCTACGCAACCTCATGGCCACGGTCACGGGGCACTGCACCTTTGGAACCCACGCTAGACGTATGGGTCTCCCATACAATGACTACTGCACAAGCTGTAATGACGTAGAAGAAGAAGAGAATGTAATGCACCTTTTATGCCTTTGTCCAGCTCTGGAGGACCACCGCCTTCGCCTACTGGGCAAAAGTTTCTTCGGTAGCCTCTCCGAGTTCTCAGAAATAGAACTCAAGAACATAAGTTCCTTCATTAGGAGCAGCGGGTGGTTCACTCGCTGACTACCCAAATGGCGTTTCTAAAACACGAACGACCCTTCCTGCACGGAACTCCGTACGCCTTACCTCTTTCTCTCTTCTCTTTGAACTAATTTCTAATACCTCTATTAACTCCTCTCCTTTCACTCTATTTGATACACTGTTCTGTTCTCTCTTTCCTTTCCTTTCCTTTACAGGTATCACAAAGGGACCATTATTATTGGACCCAAGTGGGCTGGAACCCTTTCTTTATAATTTTCACCAGCGACCTGATAACCTAACCTAACCTAACCTAGTTGTATTGTCTGGGAATATTTCATTTGCTAGATTAATTTGTAAACAAATACAAGGTATAGAATGTTAACCAGCTATAACAGCTTGTAGAAGAGTTGTTCAAAAAACTTCGCAAAATTATGATTATTTGCAAAATCAAAAGTAAATAAATGCTAACTAACATCGATATCAAGGCTTGAAATAGATTAAAAGTGACTCGAGCTCTAAAAATGCCCAACACTTGGAGTAAATCAAGCATATCGCGAAAATGTCGAAAATTCGCAAAAAATTGCAATATGGGAAACTAGCCCTAAAATTGTAAGGTCAAACAAACACTCGGTAAAAAGGCGAAAATTATGAAAATTTGCAAAAATTTGCCAGAACTTTAAAGATTACAAAGCGCAATATTGATTAAAACACCCTAAAAATGTAAGAAAGCCAAAAATTGGAAAAATTACGCCTGTCGCGAAAAAAGTGAAGATTCGCGAAAAATTGCAGAATTTTAAATAAGCAATAATTTTGATTATGTAAACGACGACTAATATTGTTTTTTCCAAAAATTAATTTAGTTATATATATTAGACGTATATTGCCTTTCAATATTCAAACAACAATCCCCTATATTTTATATAGTTTTCGGATGGATTGAAGTTAAACTTATTATAAATACCCAGGTTGCTATATCCAAAATATTACATTTCGACCAACCTGACAGAACAATTGAACTCAATTGTAGCTAACCATAACCTCAATCCATCCTTTCACTATCAAAGGACTCATGTTCAACATCATTGTCCAAGGACTCATGGTGAACACATTTGTCAGCATCGCCTTTGAATTTCGACAGACTCTTCACCTCGTTTTGGTTGGGTGGCAGCCATTTCTTTAGTCGCGTCGAATCTACTATACCGTGATAAGGCATCTGCGTTACCTGATAATTATCCACATCGCTAATTTCATAAAGATCATTACCTACACACCTCTGAACCACATAAGGTCCACGGTACTTTGGTATAAGTTTCTTTGTTGACACCTGTCGTAGTATCATCATTCTTCATAACTACCCAGTCGCCTACGTCGAATATCACAGGAGCCCTATGATGTTTATCAAAATACTTTTTATTATAAATCTGAGACTTTTGAATCGCTACCGCCGCGGCTGCCCGTACTATACCAAGATCTACTCTCTCCCTTTCAGACCTCGCACACAAATGTTCAGTGATATCATCCAAAATCTTTCCCCGTTGCTCAACCCCAAATAGCATCACGCTCGGAGTTTGCCCTGTCGTACAATGAGGAGAATTATTCATGGCGAACTCCACCCGAGTTAATTTCGATACCCAGTCCGAATGATCAACTTTCTCTGCCAACTTAGCTAACATAGCTCTCAAATCTCGGTTAACCCGTTCAACCTGTCCATTTGACTGTGGCGAAGCCTCTTATACCTTTACATGAGAAACATTACGCTCCATCAGAAAACTAGCAAACTCATTCGATGTAAAACAGGTACCCCGATCAGAGATTATACGGCTAGGTCTACTATAGTTTTTAAAATATTTGGCCAGGGCACAACAAGCTTCCTTGGTCCCTGGGGAATTAACCGCATACAGCTTTACAAATTTCGTAAAAGATTCTATAACGTACGTGCTTACGCTTCGAATTAATGGCAGGCAACGGACCAAAGTGGTCGATGTGTAAAGTGTCAAAGGGGACCGGTTTCTTTTCAATATTGTATAAGTTGCGCCTACTGATGATATTCGGCTCGGAGTAATAGATACACTTCAAGCAATTCCTCGTAAATTTATTCAACTTCTCCCTCATATTAGTAAACCAGTAATGCTTTTGTATCTGATTCTGACATTTATCAATTCCTACATGGCCGAATTTCTCGTGCACTAATCTCATTATGTTCTCTTCCATTTCAGCAGATACACACAACTGGCTCTGACCCTGTAGACCACACCTAAATACAAAACCGTTATCCAGAAAATAGTCCTCTACATGGTCCGTACACTTTCGTCCCGACCCTGAAAACCCTGAACACTCAAGTCAACATCTGACTCATCAACAATTACAGCGACAGGCGCCCGACTCAAAGCGTCTACATGGGCCATCATCTCACCTTTTCTGTGCCGTATGTCGTAATCGTAGTTCTCTAGCTCTAGGGCCCATCTCGCAATACGGCTGTTTATAACTTTCTTACCCAGAGTCAGGGCCAATGAGTTACAATCGGTAACTATAGTAAACTTGATGCCCTCTAAAAACATTCTCAACCTCCTTAATGCATATACAATGGCTAGAGTCTCCAGCTCGAAACTATTATACCTCGACTGAAGCTGTTTTTGAATGATAAGCTACGGGGTGAAATTTCTCATCCTCCTGCTTCTGCAAAAGTACCGACCCAAAACCACGCGAGGTGGCATCGGTATGTAGCTCAGTCTGCCCGAAAGGATTAAGCACTGATAGTATGGGAGACCTAGTTAGCATGTCTCTAAAACTATAAAACTCCTCAGTACAAGAGTCCGTCCATTCGAAAGTCCTATCCTTCTTAGTAAGGTTGGTAAGTTGCCTGGCTATTCTTGAAAAATTCTGTTCGAAGCACCGAAAATAAGAGAATAAACCCAAACACCGCTGTATCTCTTTATTTGTAGGAATCGGGTAGTCCTGAATAGTCTTTATTTGATCGTTATTGGGTTGAATCCCCTTCTCGTTCACACGATAACCCAAATAATCAAGTTCCCTATACCCAAATTTGCATTTCGCTAGATTCAATTCCAGCCCATACTTTCCTAATAATAGTAAAACCTCACGTAAGATCTTCATATGTCCGTCCAGAGTTTTAGCTGCTATCATGATGTCATCCATGTAAACCACAATCCTAGCGGTATCCACCAACTCCCTCAGCACAAGAACTATAAATCTTTGAAATACTGCAGGGGCGTTTTTCAACGCAAACGGCATGTAAAAATATTCATATTGACCAAAAGGTGTTACAAATGCCGTATACGGTACTGACTTCTCATGAACCCGCACCTGATGAAAGCCGTCCTTAATATCTAATGTAGTAAAATACCGCTTATCTCCCAAATATTCCAGACAATTCTCGATTACCGGCAGCGGAAAATTATCCCTCAAAATAATCTTATACAAAGCGCGATAATCTATACACATACGCAACGCTCCATTCCTTTTCTTCGCCAATACTATAGGTGAAGCATAAGGAGACTCGCTTGGGTCTTATTATGCCTCTCCGTAATAGATCAGCAAGCGTTCCCTTTACCTCAATGCGCTCCCGGTAAGACAATCGGCGAGGGCCACTAAATATAGGTGTATCATTATTTAGCCGTATTCTCATACAGTAGTCCATTTCCACTTGAGTACTACTCTTTGTTCTCAGATAACGTTCCCTTATCATCTCCCGAATAACATTTGCGTCATGAAATAAATCTATATCGACATCTATTTCACTATCGTTTACCACATCTGACATACAAACTAACCCCAATAGTCCCTCCGTCATAAAATCCACCCGTTGGGTCAGTGAACCATTCGAGGTGTCAACATTAATACTTTCCCTGTGTGAAAATAGTGGGGTAAACCTACTACGCTATATCTATCAGAGATGACTGGAATCCGAGGAGTCCTCAAAAGTTTAAAAGACATAAGTGTATCTAAAGCATGTTTATTAAATCCATCTTCTCTTTCATTATTTAAATTCAAAAGTGTAGTTTTGTCATATATTTTTTTGATTTTGCAAAGCTTTTTATTAAATTTGGCCAATAAGTCCCTAATAACCAACAATGGAACAACCACCGCTTCATCGGGCACTACTAGGAAGTCATTCATCACTTCCCGTTCACAAAATAGCACCTTACAATTCACAAAACCAAATGCATTAATTTTATTTTTCCCTACTCCACGAAATGGTGAGACGGTCTTTTCACAATTGATAGCAAAGGGCACCAAAGATTTCCGTACACAACTAATTGGGCTACCGGTATAGAAAAGAGAAACATAGGACTTTAGCTCAGTACACTTATGTCTATTAACAAAGGCGACACTCACCGTTTGATAGGCACCAAATGGTTCTACCCCGTTCACATCATCCTCAGCAATGGCTGCAGCAGTGCGATTCCTCTTCGGGCAACATTGGCGGTTATGGCCCATTTCACCACAGTAGAAACAGGAATTCACCAGTCGAGTTTGTTTTGGGCACTTGCTCTGGTAATGGCCCATTTTTGAACAATTGTAGCACCGCACCATGTCTTCAGTCAATTTCGCAGCAGAGTTTTGATTGGCGACATCAGTCCTCACTTTTGCAGGGTGCTTATAACCAACGCTAGATTTATGTGATGTTTCAGCAACATACCGACGGCGTTGTTCAAAACGATCCAACCTGCGTATGAGATCGTCCATTGAATTAGCGCCATATAACATTGTAGAATGGTGTCCAACTTCTGAAAGCCCGTCAATAATCAAGTCCACTAATTCTAGTTCCTCAATAGTAGACTTGTTTGCGATCGTCTGCATTGCAATTAAATAAGTCAGGGAAGATTCAGTTGACTGTAGTTTCCGTGTTTGAAGCTGACGATATACCTCCCGTCGAGTTATTGTTCGCTTAAATAATTTCAACAAACTCGCTTTCATGATCCTATATTCCATTGAACCCAAATTAAATATATGGCTCTTTGCCGTTCCTATAAGGCGGCGTCGTAAGCCAAGACACTTCTCATTGTCTGTATAATTGCACAATTCAGCATACTCTTCGAATTGCATGAACCACTTATCGATATCATAATAGTCATCACCGCTGAATGATGTCACTACTGCATCAATCTCAGTTAAATCAATGTGGCGTCGATACGTTATTTCCTTATCACTCGAATTCGCCTCTATTATTCGGATTTCCTCCTGAGTTCGCAGCAGCTGCAGACGCAGCTGTTGGATCCTTAGCTCTGATTCTATCGTATTAATAGAGCTAGCGGTGGTATAAGTTGTGACTGCATTATATGGAATAAAACTTCCCGCACCAGTTGAGGTTGAACTAGAAATGTGAACTACAGGAGCAACATGATACATTGTAGTTGCTACAGATTGCCCTGAACAAACAGCAGATTCATCCAATATACGTGGCAGCATATTCACCGCGTTAAGATTATGCATCAGAGGAGATGCAGCAGAAATACAGCCGGTAGTTACAGCCGGTAGTAGGACAGCAGTTCTAATATCCAACGGTATTGAGACACCCGATATAGCAGAATTGTTTCCGGACATAGTTAGCGGTGTACAAACAGTAGAATCAGATGCGGCAATTTGGCCTGTTGCAGCCGGCATTAAGATAACAGTTTTCACACCTGGAGGAGGCATTGCACCAGCTAATTCACCATAATCGTATTCAGGCAAAGACAGCGGTGCGCTATCAGAGACGTCCGTGATTGTCATAGCTGCATCAGCAACTCCCCCTTAGATATTTTATCTGTATGCTGATTGATATATAATTGCTCATGAATCGTTCGTAGTTGCGCTATCGTGACTGATGGTGGAAACTCCACACCTTTTTCAAGAAGATCGTCTACGGTCTGTTGGCTTGTTAGCCGCATGTCCATTTCCTCTAAAATTTATACCGCTCCAGAGAGATTACGTGTAGACCCCACACCTGAATTATAAACGACGACTAATGCTAGGAACAAAACTAGGACGAACGACGATTTTTTGGTCGCGAATATTCGTCGCCAAAAATAAAACACATTTGTGTATATTAAAATACACACAATAACGGCGTCGGATGAAATTCGTCATACGCGGCGAACTCTAAAAAGATTTATTTCTATTTCTTACGCCGGCGAACGACGAACATATCAGTACCAAGTGACCATGTTTGGTTTCAGTTTTCAAGTGTTTTAGTAAATAAAAATAACTTTTGCTTTAATTATTTTTTTATTTTTATTTTATAGCATTTGAAGTAAATATAGATAATAATTAACTATAAAAATTGGTGTTAGCTGTGTTTTTGTTAATGTTTAATTATTTAAGTATGTATTATTTTTTTTAATACGGTCACACTTTGCACAAACAGTAAACAACTTTATCAATTGTAACAGCTGTTGCGTTTTCGTCGCTATTGTGCCTCACACGACGAATTTACACAGCGAATTTTTATCGACGAATCCGTCGTGTTGGACGAAATTCGTCGTTCGCCCCAGTTGTGTTCCTAGCATAATATTGTTTTTTCTAAAAATGAATTTAGTTATATATTTTAGACGTATATTGCCTTTCAATATTCAAACAACAATCCCCTATATTTTACGTAGTTTTCGGATGGATTGAAGTTAAACGTATTATAAATACCCAGATTTCTATATCCAAAATATTACAATTAAAATTCGTAAAAACTGTGAGGATTGCAAAAAAATTGGTAAAAATTGCGTAAATAGCGAAAATTCCCAAAAAACTTGCTAATAGCGGCATGATAACAAAGTCTAATATTGCTTAAAAATCGGCAAAACTGTAAGGAAGCTGAAAACTTGCAAAAAGTCGCTTTTATCGCGAACTTTGCGAAAATTCGCGAGAAGTTGCAAAATCGGAAACAATCCCTAAAATTGATTGGAAATCGCCAGCACCGTTAAAAACGAAACATTTCGCAAAAATTGCGAAAAAAAATTGCAAATTAGCGAAAAATCGCTAGATGTATTAAAGAAATCACTAAACCTGTAAATAATAACAAAATTCGTTTTTCGGCATAAATTATTTACGGGAATTGAGATGACTACATTGAATTAAAATTTAAAATATGACAAAATAACGATACAACAAATTTGTCTGTTCACAAGCACATAACTAAGTGTCGTCTTTTTTCAAACGATAAGACATACGACTGAGCATGTGAATTGAACAAATGTAAATAGAAAAATACATGTTAGTAATATCCCAGATCAAAGAGGAAATATCGAAAATGTGGAAGTGATTGTTACCAACAATGTGGATCAAAATGATTCCATAATAGAATCGGTAATAGAGGTCGAAGAAAACGCTAATAACGAATTTAATACGAGGTTAGCACAATGGCTTTCGATAAATAATTTAAGCAGACAGGCATCTAATGACTTGCTTGTTTTATTAAGTGAAAAATTTCCATATTTACCAAAAGATGTACGCTCACTAAAACGTACACCACGTGAAGTTGTTAGGAGAGTTGTGGAGCTCGGCGAGTATGTTCACTATGGGATAGAGGATGCCCTTACCGTTTTTAGGTACATTCAAATATAGCCACCTTCATTTATCTCTAAATGTTAACGTTGACGGGCTTCCTCTTTTCAAGAGTTCGCGAAAACAAGCGTGGCCCATCCTAATAAATGTAAATAGTACAAAAGCCGTGCTGTTGCTGAAATTTATGTAGGATGTTCTAAGCCAAGCGATACAAACTCTTATCTCTCTGAATTTGTAGAAGAAATGCAATCATTGATTGCAAATGGCATGTTCTTTTGTGGAAAACAGTTCACTATTAGTATAAGATCTTTTATTTGTGTTACTCCGGCCCGTTCTTTCCTGTTAGGTGTTAAAGGTCATTCTGGGTTTTATTGTTGCCATAAATGTACCTAAAAAGGGGAAAATTTTCAAAGGAGAATGATTTTTAAAATATCCGAAAATGCCAATATATGTGTTTGTGTGCGTTTGTTATGAAAATCAAAAGCAGTTTGATATTCTTCAATATTTCCTATGTAACTATTTTTTGTAAACAAACACATACAAACACATATATTGAAGCTAAATATTGATATGGCTAGAACCGCTTTACGCCAACGTAAGAGTAGAATATACATACTTATGTATATGTAAGTCAATTTCGTTGAAAACGGATAGTTTTTGAAATCTGAAGTGCCAAGCAAACGACGAAATACGTAAAAAAATTTCGTTTTTATATGGGCTTTCACTAGGGTTTTTTTATTCCCGGACTTTTTAGTTATCCAGGAGTGGGAAATAAAAAAGAAATCTCCGGGATTGCGGGAATTCCTGGGAATTGAAGAACGTGATAAAATATGAATAAAATTTTTAATTTTCAGAATCCATTGAATTTTAAATAAGCAAAATGTATAATTGAATCATTCTTTATTTTAAATTGAACTTTATTTTAAAAGTGTTTCACAAACAACACAGTTTCTAAAGAAATGAGATCAAAAAGTAAAAAAACAAAAAGATTCAATGTAAATTACGTAAAAGAACAATATTTTTATTGACATTTTAAGCAAACTTTGTGTTCAAGAACTATTTTTAGACCGACCAAAAAGTGAGCGTAGAAATCATTAGTAAAATCACCGATGAACTAAAAGCACAGTTGTTTTATTTATAAAAATTCCGAAAAAACGTAACGTAGTATGTGAATAGCCCCTAAATGTATTAATTGTTTCATCTCACAATCGGTTTCTTATTAAGTAACACAATTTTCAGTTGTTGAGAAAAGCCTTTCGCCCTCGACAGAAGTTGTCCGGATAGTTAACAGGGTGTTGTATACATTATCAATACTTTTGGTCCATTTTTCGCTGTCTTCAAATAATATCAACTAGTTTGTTAGTAGCAATATTTAAAGTTGCCTCAAAAGTCTTCTCTTTCAAAACATAATTGTCATCTGAAAAAATATATATTTCCCCATTTCCATCGTCATTAAATGCATCAAAAACGTGCAAAGGTTTTCTGAATATCTAATTACCGTGCATTTGAATTCATATTGAAAAACATTGCAGTTGCTTTTACTAAAAAAAGTTGGTTCTTTTAAATAGCACAATGATAGTCTCAAAATATAACAAGCGGAGCACAATACTGGTAGAGATAATTCGAGTACGCTGATTTCAATGGTTCTAGCCGTTCTTCGAAGCTAGCTCTCGTTTCCGCGTTATTCGCGATTTAAAATCAATATGCTAAGTACCGCAAAAACGATATTTTTGTACTTTTGCGAACATTTTCGAATTCGTGAAAAATCTATTTTTTTTCCTAAAAATGTTAGTAAAATTTATATTTTTTAATTATTTTAATTATTCATAAATTTACATAAAATAAATTTGTACTGTAATTTTTAATTTTAAAAAAAATATATCGTCACCTTAACGTGCAAACGTGATAAGTCCTTTTTTTGAAATTTTACAGGAGTGACAAAAAACTGTCCAACTTTTTTTTGGCGTAATATTTTTTAAATCTGTAAACGCAGTTTCTTCGTCGATACATCGCTCATTAATATCAGTAATTAAAATATTTCAAAAAAGTGCTGTTCGCGACGAAATGGCTTTTTTGGGACTTATCACATTTGCTTATTATGATTATGCTTTTTTAGTTTGGACTTAGAACATTTTCTTATGATTTATTTTCCGTTTTATTATAAATAAATTTTATCATTTTATTAGCTGAATTTACACCTAATCGATTGTTGTTAAATACATAGAACGCGTGTTATTAACTTTTTTCATGTGGCTCCGCATATTGCGAAAACCAAAATTACGAACATATTCCAAAACTTTCTAGAACAGAGAAAAAATCATAAAGTGGGTTTATTGGAAAAGAAAAACTTTAAGAAATTTATTATTTGACATTTTGCCTTATAAATACTTTTACTGTTATCCAATGGATTTCTAATTGTATTAAGGTGTCGAAAAATAAAATAGATTCATATCGAATACAAATTATTTGTTGGGTATTGTATAAGTTTCTATGCCTACTACAATTATTTTATTCTTTTGTGATTATCAAAAAATATTATTACTTGTAAATTCTCAAATGGTTTGTGCATAAGTTAAGAGGTTTGTAACTGTTCAAAGCTGTGGTTAAAGTCTACTGATGATTTGGTAAAGCACCAATGAAGTGCATATAGACAATGTTTAATAACCATCAACAAATAAAGTTCATTTGGAAAAGAAAATGTATTATTTCGACATGAATTCTTCTATCAGAAACTTTTGCACACAAAAAATTACAAAAATTGGAAACAGCTTCAAAATTTTTTCAATATGACTGAACATATAAAAAGAGATACGGCAAAATTTCGCAAGGAGTTAAAAAACCACAAAAGAGGTTTCAAACTGGTTCAAAAGCACTAAAATTGTAAATATAACAAGTAATAAATGACACACAGTAGTGCACAATCAAAATATTTTACAAATAGATAAACCATTTCAAAACCGATCGGATTCAGTATATACGAACATAGCAGAGGACTGCTCCTATTGATCCCAGGAAGATGAACTTTCCATATTGCATCGGAGCGGAGCTATGGAGTCCCAAAGAAGGTCACTTTGGACATTTTGAACGTTTGTAATTTTTTATTTCCCGCTCGATTAGAAAAATTTTGCATGCAAGTCCTTATAGCCCTCATAAGGTTCTAAGAAAAATTATGTTTGACTAAGCACTCTTCTTGAGGTATACTCATTCGAAAATTGAAATTTTCCAATTTTTTTAACCTTGGTTCAGTATTTTCAAGATATGGCATCCAAATAACAACGGGTTGTCACAATTGTTTTGCTATTAGTTACGGAACAAAATTTTAAATTGTTTAAAAAAAATGTATGCAAATATTACGGCTAAGCTGGAAAATATATAATTTGTAATTTGTGTTACCAATTTCAGGTATACCAACAAATCGACAATAAAAAAACTTACCTGATGCTTTGGTACCTTGGCCACCTTGTTTAAATTAAATAATTTTTCCATCTAACGCACAAGTTAAGTTTAGGTAAAATTTTTAAATTTTACCTGGACTTAGAACATTTTTTTTTTGGTTTGTTTGCTGTTTTGTGGCCTTAGAACATTTGCATGTCACTGCATAACAGTAAGTAAATATGACATAATGGTAACTTTTCTTCAGTAAATGATATGTTTTGAGTTGTATTATCATCCTGCATCAAAACATGCATTTTGGAAAAAAGTGGACTTATCACGTTTGCACGTTAAGGTGACAATATATAAAAAAAAATTTTTACTGCGCAAAGTCGCAGAGTATCTTAATGCTGTTCATAATTACTCAAATTATCTAAATTTGAATTTGAAAATGATATCAAAAGTATAAAAAATCGTTTTTATGTAATTTAATACGAATATTTTAGATTGTGAATATCGCGAAAACGAGAGCTATCTTTAAAAAACGACTAGCGCCATTGAAATCAGCTCACTCGAATTATCTATACCAGTATGGCGCTTTTTACAAAAAAAGTTGCAAATTCAAGCACAGTGTAATTAATTAAAGCGACAATTTCTTTTCTTCGTTCTTCAGTCCAAAATAATTAAATACGTATACACCTTGAGCCTTCATTGGTTTCTTTCCCCTTACATAGATATTCCCCCTTATCGTGTTTGCCGATTTTCGACTAAGGCATTTTTAACATAGATTTAATAAAAATGTATTGTGCTGTCTTTAATCTATTACAAAAATGTCGTAGTCGAAAAAGAAGAATTTTGGGGTTGCCAAATCAGTACTTTTTTATGTATGTCTATGTCCATACGTGTCAACTTTTGCTGCGCAACTTTTGAGTATATGGGAGAGAGAGGTGAGAAGATTGTACATGCAAATCTCTTTTGTTTTCTTCTTCGTAATATTAAGCAACAACAAATTTCATGTAAAAAAAACAAAAGCTGCACAGCAAGAATTTCATTATATGGACACGAATGCAACTTCAAAAGAAAATTGAAGAAAGTTGCAGATGCAAAAGTTGATTCATATGGACATAGACTATATAAATAAATTTTTAGTCCCGGGAATACTCGCATAAAATTCCCGAGAAAGCGGGAAACGAAAATAAGTAATTTCGCGGTGTGAGCTGTGTATGAGTGTAGTAGTGTAATCATACGGACAACAAGAAGTACAGAGAAACTTAACAGCTGCATAGAAACACTAACACCATCTAGTGCGCAATAGTAGTAGTAGTAGCTAATTAATTTTCACTAATTGTCGTACATTATGTTATCGTAGGCAAATAAAAACAAATAAATAAAATGAATACAAAAACATTTAATTTTAATAACTTTTAAAAAGATTTTTTGCACTTTTAATAAGAAATTTACTAAAACAAAGCAAAATAAGGAAAACAAAAAACTAAACTTGTCAAACTTAAAGTCTTCTTAAAATGTTTCATTACTAAATGTTTACACATCTCCCCTGTGATCGGACTCACATTATTTTTTTATTCTTCTGCAAGACTGCAAAAAAACATGCTCAGGAAATAATTTTACACTTGCAAAAACATTTTTAGATACAGAAATTTATTTTTGAATTTTGGGTTCAGTGCCACCGTCACAAAATAAAAGCACCAAAAATTAGACTAAAAAAGCACCGAGCACTAACTCCCAAATTTTTCGCGTCGAAAAGTTAAAAAGTCACTAAAAACGGTGCGAAAAGCACTGAGTTGACAACGCTGATCCATACGTCATTTCTTTTTTAGCCGTTAGAGCGACGAGTGTACATGCATAAGGGCTGGGCTGTACGAATAATCGCCCAAGTGAAAATCAGCCGAAAAACAAAAATGTAGAATCGGCCAAAAATTTTTGTAAAAAAAATTGGTCGACATTGGGCGACTCAACATTTTTAAATATTTGGGTATTTCTTCATAATGAATAAATGCCAAAATTTTCTAAAATGTTAAAAAACCCAAAAAAATTTTTTGGCGATTATTCATTCCAAATTCGGGTGATTTTACATAATTAACACACACCCAAAAAATTCGGGCGATTCTTTATTTCACACTTTTTGGTTATTTTTCACTTTTTTTTTGGCAATCGGGCACTGTTTTTTGGGTGTTTCTTCACTATGAAGAATCACCCAACTATTTTGGGCGCTTCATCATTTTGCTGTTTCGGGCGATTTTACTTGGGTGATTATTCCTATATCATTTGCTGCCAGTATGAATATTCGCCGAACTAAAATCATCTAAAACAGCCAAATGAATGAACGTCAAAGAACTTGTTCATGACTGCTGTGTCGTAAAGTCCATGGACATTATGACACTTATTTTTAGAGCGTCAGAATGTCCACAACTAAATTGGGAAGTAAAAATATTAAAATATTTGGAAATAATTGAGTTATGAATTTTTAATTGAACTGTATGGTTTTTATCCAAAGTTATTTAATTAGTTTGGCTTAAGTTCATTTTTAATTTAATCTTCCGATCAAATTATTTTTTTATTTAAGAAAGAAATTCTAAAGCATGTGAATATTGAACATTCAAAGAAAATTTGGATGTACGGAGGGTTGAACTGGCAGCTGTTTCGTGACCACCAATTGAATGAAGCAATGTTGAAAATCTTTAGTAAGAGTTAATATTCATCGGTTGCTGGGTAATAAGATCAATGGAAATAAATTAAATTTACTTTATTTCCCACCATGGTGGTGCATAGCCGGCCTTCGGCCGCGGTTAAGAGTTTTTCCTCTCGATATAATGAAAAGCGGCTTCGCTGAGTAAAGATGTTTGCATAGCCGGTCTTCGGCCGGACTTAAGAATTTTCTCCTCTCAGTATATCGAAAAGCGGCTTCGCTGAGTAAAGATGTTTGCATAGCCGGCCTTCAGCCGGACTTCAGAATTTTCTCCTCTCAGTATATCGAAAAGCGGCTTCGCTGACTAAAGATGTCTGCATAGCCGGCCTTGGGCCGGGCTTAAGGATTTTCTTCTCTCAGTATATTGAAAAGCGGCTTCGCTGAGTATAGAGTTCTGCATAGCTCACCTTCGGCCACACTTAAGAATTGTTCGCTCTTGTTATATCGAATAGCGGCTTTGCTGAGCTAAGATTTTCTGATTATAAAGGAGAAAACTCTTAAGCCCTGCCAAAGGCCGGGTATGCAAAAATATTTACTGAGAAAAGCCGCTATTCGATATACCAAGAGAGAAAAACTCTTGATTCCGCCCAAAGGTCGGCTGTATAAAAATCTTTATTCAGCGAAGCATCTTTTCGATATCCTGAGAGGAGAAAATCCTTAAGACCGGCCGAAGGCCTGCTATGCAAAAATCTTCAGTCAGCGAAGCCGCTTTTCGAAATATTGAGAAGAGAAAATCCGTAAGCGCGGCCGAAGGCCGGCTACGCAGAAAATCTTTAGTAATAAATAAAGTAAAATTTCTTTAAATTTTTAGTTATTTCCAATTACCCAAAAATATTTTTGGTGATTATTCATTTCAACCTATGGATTATTTTTATTTTGGCTACACAGAAAAAAATAAGTTTCGTTTTTGATAAGAAAAATCCCGGTATTCAATAATTTTTTTTCAAATTTCCTGTGATAAAGAATTCCCCTATATTGATAACAAAATTATTTCAAAATAAAAATATATATATATAAATTAAAAAATGTTGACATGGCTGGAATACGAACCCGGGCTTTCCGGACGTAAAGCATACACTCTATAGCTGAGCCATATCCCATTTATTTTTTTATGGGATACAACTTGTTTTAAGTACTTATGTATAAAAAGAAAAGAAATAACCGGCATGGAAAAGAAATACTTACAACGAAATATTTTATTATGTTAAAGATAAATGTTATTGAAATTCATATTTTTTTTAATAACATGGTTTTATTGAATATAATTCTTGTCTATTTTTTTCTGTGTATTCTTCATGAAGATCAATTGGGCTAAATTGATAAAGGGTTATATGAATAACTAGATGTGCCCGCCCGCTTCGCGCGCTTAAAGTTCGCTTTATGGCTATAAGATGTCTATAAAATATAATAATATAGCGTTCTTTATATATTGTTTAATATTCCCGTCATGTAAAATAAACAGTGTTACCAACGTTAAAAAAACAAAAAATATAATTTCCAACCACATTTATAGTAGTAAAATAGGGAACATTTTTGTTTTTTTCTATTTTAGTTTAGAAATGAGCTATTTTATCGCGGTAAAAAGTACCCTATGTTTGAATCAGGACTCTAAAGTACCTTCATACCAAATTTCATTAAAATCCATTCAGTGGTCTTTGTGTGAAGCGTGTTCGGACAGACAGACAGACAGACAGACAAAAATTCCAAAATTTGGTGTTTTGCTCTCTACATCGATTACTGTTTACGCCATCATAAAAATGTTCAAAAAATATTTCATGTAAAGACACGCGCCTTTTACAGTTGTATTAAATGTATAGATAACCCAAATGAAAAATCGCCCGAAAAACAAAAATGTAGAATCGCCCAAAAATTGTTGTAATAAAAATTGGGTGATTCTTCATCGACTTTGGGCGACTCAACATTTTTAAATATTTGGGCATTCATAATGAATAAATGCCAAATTTTTGTAAAATGTTAAAAACCCAAAAAACATTTTTTGGGCGATTATTCAACCCAGATTCGGTGATTTTACATAATGAACAACACCCAAAAACTTCGGGCGTTTATTCATTTCACACTTTTTGGTTATTCCTCACTTTTTTGGGCGATCGGGCACTGTTTTTTGGGTGTTTCTTCACTATGACGAATCAGTCAACAATTTTGGGCGTTCCTTCATTTAGCTGTTTCGGGCGATTTTCACTTGGGCGATTATGCGTGCAGCCTAGTGGCTGTGTAGGTATTTTGCCACATACAGTGTGTAAAATAAATGATGGAAAAGAAAGTGTTTTTTTTAGAAATAAACAGATATTTTTGGAAAAACTTAGGCGATTGTGGCAAAATGTATTGAAAATTTATCCATTTTACCAAGTAAAAAATATCAAATTCAGTATGAACTGCATTATTATACATTTATACGACCAACACAATTTCTTGTGATAAAATGTTAATGAACATCTTTGCGTTTACTTTATCGTGTTACTGTACTTCAAAATTCTCTCAGCAATACAGTTGCAATTTTTTTTTGGGCAGCAATGTTCTAGAGAATTGTCGCACGAATTATTTCAAATAAACACTAATACTGATATTCAATAGAACACTGAAGATGGCACATAGCCGAAACCGGTCTGTTTACAAACCAAATTTGACGTGAGATGACGGAAAATCGTTCAAATTCAAAAAAACCCCGTCGGAAGAAAAACACAACACTAAACACTAATACATTAAAAGTATGTTTTCCTTCTACATTCTGCATTTTTGATGCTTTAAAAGAAGCGCTGTTTTATATAAAAAACAAGAGCTCTAAAGTGAGACTTCGCGAGCAAAAATCATGCATGTTCGAATAGCTTTTCGAAGCAGGAGACACAACAACAACTAATTTCTCTCCCTTACGAACCTGCTTCCGCCGAATCAGTAGTTTTTGCCGGGTATTTATTACATTTCGAATTGTCGTTTTTTTGTTAATTAAAAATATGGTCACCGTATCGATACGCCAGTAAATCGCACTTCGCATTACAGACAAAATTCGTTCTTTAGCCGAACAGTTCGTATGTGGAATAAACTCCCTGTAGAGGTTTTTCCTGTCACTTTCAATGTTGGATAAACACTACTCCCTTTTTCCTCCTTCCCACAACCAATTTTTTACATGAGTAGGGGCCATCCCCTGAGTGCTGGTCTTATAAAAACAAAAAAAAAATTGTAATAATTTGGGTATAATTATTAGTAGGGATTTCCTTCTAAGTTGGAGAACAAATTAGGGGAATGAACTAGGGCCAACCTTAAAGGCAAATCCCGATTATAGCCACTCGTGGAATGGTTATAGTTTAGGGGTTACGGGAATAAAAGACGAAAGAAAAGGGAGAATTAGTCCTTTTGTTCTTTTATTAATACAATGGTAATGAGAATACTTAACTTTTGTAGGGTGTTCCTTGGAAATAAAGAGGTAGGTATGTTTGGGTTTATTTAGTAATGGCAATGATACTCCAATTTGTTTATTAATCCTTTTGTAGTACAAATTAGTTTTAATAGGAATAATTTTAGATATACCAGTACAATGTTGTTATATACTCTGATAAAAATCCAATTTTAGATTAAATTCTATGTTTGATTTAATGCTATTCATTTGAAAGTAAAATGGCAAGGGAGTTTATAGAATTCTTCGTATCTATTACTTCGGTTTTTGATGTGTAAACATCTATACGCTAGGGGGTAAATATTTTTTTCACAATACAATCACAAATTTTGAGTAAGATTAATCTTAGTTGAGTAAGATTGTAATAACGCGGTGTGAGCTGTGTATGAGTGTATTAGTGTAATCATACGCACAACAAGAAGCACAGAGAAACTCAACAGCTGCATAGATATACACTAACACTGGCAAAGGGAGTCTCAAGGTCAAACTCCTGCAATGAGGTCGTACGTTTGTTGGTTGGTGCTGTGTTGCCGTGTTTTTGAATTGAGTGAGTATTTCGGCGTTGCCGTTTTTAATTTTTGCTGGGAACTTCTGGGATTTAGGGGATTTTGTGTCAAGTTTTTCGGGATTCAGACCCGGTTCGTCTCGGTTTTTGAAACCGGGTTTTTGAAAAAAACCGGTTTTTCGGTTTTACCGAATTTGTTGCTGAACTTGGTGCGATATTTGGCTGACGGCTTATTGACTGCGTTTGTCTTTGACTGTTGGTTATTTTGCTGTTTAACTGCGGTAATTCCAACTATTTTGTACGGGTATATTATTTTTTGCCGGTGGATATATAATACTACTATTTATGTCTGCGGGGAAGCGGAAGGGTGATATGTCTGGTGGATGTGAGTCAGAGGTGTCTGATGCGAAGCTTATTGGTTTGAGTGATTTGTCGGGTGTGGAGGAAGGTACGAGGGTGAAAAAGAAGCGGATGAAGCCCGGTTCGCCGAAGTTGAAACGGGTGAATGATGAGAAGAATGTTTCGGTAGAAGGTGAAATGGGATCGGACTAACATTCTTTTTTTTTTATAAGACGAAACAGTTAAAAGGAAAAATGGCTTTTTGCCGCGCAATTCAATGGTATCAACTTTCTGTAAATTTTACGATCTTAATGTATAGATGGATACTTTCATTCAATTTATATAAAAAATATATCTAAAACGTTTACGATTTTGTGTGTGTCCAAATGTATTTGGACATGCCGCCAGCCTTGGCGTTAGGCAACATTAGACGGCTTGTCACTGGCACAAAGAACTTTTTCCAGAGATCGAATCGCCTCACGAATAATCTTCGCATCAGGAATATTGGTTGTTGTGCACCTGGTTGTGCTGCTGTTGATTGTTGTGGTAAATCTGTTGGTTTCTGCTCTATCTCTTGACGACGTTGACGCAAGTCCTTTGTGGAAACTCCCTTCTTCTTCTATTTAGGATGTAGAAGCGTATGATGATGCATATCACACTTTTTACATGTATTCAAGGATGGGCAGTCCCGCAGGTCATGGCTTTTAGCTAGGCAATTAATGCACATGTGGTTCCTTTGGACGACGTCTTCTCTCTCTTGTAATTCATTGCAATAAACCTTTTACAGAACCGTATGGCGTGAAATGATTCGCACAAAACGCACTTATAAGTATCAGAGCTCCGACGCTTAGACTTAGGGCTTTGTTGATTCGTCCTTGGGCGAGTTATTTCAAGTCTGCGGTTGTTTCTGGTGTTGAAAAAAAGTAAACTAAACTAGAATTTTAATTTTGGGTTTGAGTGGGGTTTGTTGGGCTATCTGAATGTGAAATTGAATGAGACGAGATGAATTATGTATGTGTGATAAAAAAATATAGACTTCTTTAAGATATAAATTTCTTTAGAATTTTAGTTTTTATTAAGATTTAGTAATTAATTAGAAATTTCGTTATTCATAAATGGAAGAGCGCATAGTTTAACTATGGGGCGTGTTACAATTCCTGAGGTTGTGCGTACATCTGCAGTGCGCACATTATTATCGGGACCTGGATAAGTACGCTCTATCCTTCCCAGCCTCCACTCGTATGGAGGTTGCAGGTCATCGACTACTACAACTAGGTCTCCCTCCTGCATATTTGGAACAGAGGTCTTCCACTTATATCTTTTGTGCAGTGATTTTAAGTAGTCTTCCTTTCAACGTATATAAAATTGGTGATGGATAATTTTCAACTTTTCCCATCAGTTAATGAGGGACATATTTTGATAATCTTGCTCCGGGAAGGCCATTAAAGGAGCATAGAGCCAGCCAGTCGTTTCAAATGAAACTTTAAACTCTTTACTGCGGCTTCCCACAGACCGCCCATGTGAGGAGCGTGTGGAGGAATAAATTTCCACTCGAAACCATTGGTGATATATTTTTGGCAATGTCCTGAGCTACGGTTTTTACAAAGATGGAGAATTCGCGTTCAAGTGTTCTACTGGCACCTAAAAAGTTCCTGCCATTATCAGTGACTACCCTTTGGGGGAGCCCCCGCCTACCAACGAAGTGAGCGAAAGCGGCTTGGAACGCAGCGGACGACAAAACCGAGCACGTTTCTAAATGGATTGCCATCGTACTGAAGCATACAAAGAAACTTACATATCCTTTAACAGAGGCCGATGTTCGTAATGGGGATGTTTTCAATTCAAAGGGCCCCGCTCGCAAAGTCGATTCCTGTAACCTGAAAGGGTAGAGATAGATTGCATCTATCGGGTCTAGGGGTGTCATTATTTCGGAGCATGACTGTTGTTTATAAATAATGCACGTTTTACAGTGTCTTATTATCTTTTTTACTCGGGATTTTAGTCTGAATATGAAAAATTCTGTTTGTACCATTCGGCTCCCCGCGGGGGGTAAGGTTCATGCATCTTGGTGATTACTCACACCTTGGTCATGTACTTCCTTGGAATAGGGTAATTTGGTTTTTGCTGACATAACCTTGGGCCAATTACCCATAAAACTTATGTGTTACTACCCAATCTCATGCAGCCGAGTAACGGGCGTGCACATATTTATATAAGGTAGTAGGCTTGCCTACGTGAGTCAGTAAGGAGGTGAACGGGCACCTATGGTCTACCCTAAGAGCAAAGTCAATAGAAAGTTAACCTCTAGGGGTTTTCTTTTGAGGCTTGACCAGTAGCATGAACTGGTACCACGGGTACCAGTTTCCCCATTATAGGATATCGTTCGCCAAAGGGTAGAGTAAACGTACCGTTTACTCTTAAGACTGAGCCAGAGTCGAGAAAGGGATTTAGTGTTTTTAGCGAACTTTTATTGGGAGTTTAACAAACAGTGATACTCTTCAGGATAATGTGTTCTTTGAGCTAAAGTCATTAGTTTAGTATTAACGTATTTTATTTCATGATGTCTTAAGTCATTTTCAGTAGTGTTATAAGAGATTGTTCGGACTTTCTTGATACATTTATTAAAGAATCGGAAAACGTATCCTAGAACCCGCAAAGCTCTGCTGTATGCGGAAAACCTGGTTAGAATATCCTCTTCTACAACTTCACAGTGCAGAGTATGAATTTCTTTAGGGTTATTGGGTTTCACTTTGGCCATTCAGTTGCGGGCTTCGTAAGCCATGATGGTCCATACTACCACTGCGAGTTTGTGGCAAGTTCATATGATTTGCAGCCGCGTGTTCCGAGGTCTGCTGGATTATAGTGTGTTGGCACATATCTCCATATTGCCATCGAAAGAAGACGATGAATTTGTAAAATTGTGTTTGCTACGTATGTTTCCCATGATTATGGAGGCTTAGAGAGCCATCCTAGAACTATTGAGGAATCAGTCCATAGGAAAACATCTGTCTTTTTAAATTGGAGAGAAGTCTGGACGTATTTAACAAGGTTTGCCAATAATACCGCGCCGTCCAACTCTAAACGTGGAAGACATTCGGTTTGGATTGGTGCTACTTTACTTTTGCCAACAACAGGTTTGTGAAAGTATTTTGAGTGTTTGTCTGGCAACGCAAAATCCGTGTATTTGAACTTGATCTGACGGCATGTACTGAAGCCAACGAGAAATTGATAGTATTTCTATCTTTGAGAGATCTGCAATAAGATCATTCCATTTTTTGAGTGATTCTGACGAGATATCTTCGTCCCACTCCAATCCTTCCAACCAGAGCTGTTGCCTTAGAATTTTTGCTTTTATGACTATGGGTGCTAGCCATCCTGCAGGGTCAAAAAACTTTGCAACAGATGAAAGAATTTCGCGTTTATTAATTTTAGTGGGTTGATTGATTGGAGAGAAGCTGTATGTGAATGCATCTGAAAGTGCGTTTCACTTAATTCCTAGAGTTTTTGTGTTGCTGGATTCTTGAAAGCGTAAAAATTCTGAATCATATAAATCGTCCTTTGGCAAATGAGAAAGCAGATGAGGACTATTTGCTGTGATTTTTTCAGTGGTAATCCAGCCGAGCTTAGAACAGTTATTAGCTGGGTTTGTTGAGATAGTGACTCTTCTTCTACTGAGAGTATGTCATAGACATATGTTTCTGAGCAGAGCATTTTTGAAGCTTCTGGGAATTGGGATTCGGAATCTCTAGCGAGCTGAAGTAGGGTACGGATTGTGAAATAGGGTGCGCAATTAACCCCAAAGGTTACTGTCTTTAGATGATAATCTTTGATTGCGCCATCTGGCTGATCTTGGAATAGAACCCGCTGAAAGGGCCTATCATCTGTGTGTACTAATATCTGGCGATACATCTTTTGGATGTCACCATTGAACACGTATTGATACTTCCTCCAATTGGGAATGATGGTTATCAAATCGTTTTGAAGGGTCGGGCCTGTATAGAGAACATCGTTTAGAGAAAATTTAGGCTTTGTTTTTCTCGAGGCATTGAATACGACTCTGACCTTGGTGGTTTTATGTTCCGGGCGAACTACAGCATGGTGGGGTAAGTAAAACGAGCTGTATTTTTCTTTGGATACAATTTCTTGAGAAGAAGTTTCCTTCATATGGTCCAGAGAACTGCTTGGTATTGGGATCGTAATTCGGGGTCTTTGGCAAAATTTTTTTCCATTCTGGAATATTGTGCCAAGGCAACGAAACGAGATGAGCCAAGAACGACTTTTTCTGGGAAATCTGTTTTGAATGGTAGCCTTACAACTAATATACCATTTTCTTGCCGATTAGTGGCTTCAGTAAAAATTTTTTCGCAAATTTCATCTTCCTCTGATCTAACAGGGGGTTCAGGTACTTCCTCTTCTTCCCAAAACTTTTTTAACAGAGTGCTGAGCTCAGAAGTTTCGGATTCGAAAACTGACGTTGTGAATGATTGTATAGATTGAGATTTAATGGGTCCACTCAGTACCCAGCCGAAAATTGTGTTATAAGCAGAAGTACTACCGCATATATTTTTTCTTATGCCATCGATACTAATGAACTGCTCATAGTCATTTCCTAGAATTACATCTATTTGAGATGACTTGTTGAAAGTTGGGTCAGCTAGATCTAATTCTTCGAGCTCTTTGGTAAACGGGATTTCAAAGCTGTAGGCCGGAAGCCGTTTAGTGAAGGACTATGGCTTTTATCGGTATTTTTGTGTTAGTTCTTTTAGAATACAGAGTTAATTCGCATTCTTTGTTCGCTATCTGCTTCTGCCCACCAATGCCTACGATTTCAAAATGCGACTTTTGATATGGGAGCTGTAAGCGATTTCTGACTTTATCAGCTAAAAACGTTCTGTGAGAACCAGGGGCTATCAGAGCCCTTATGGTAAAATACTCGCCTCTAAATTCTATTTCCACTAGGGCGTGCGCAACAGAATGTTTTCACTGATAGTGGAGCAATTTGCGTGAATTTGACTTGATGTCGTAGGAAGTTCATCGTTTAGGTCATTTCTAGCAATTTGAGTTCTGTTTGAGGAAGACTTTTGAGAAAAAGTATTTTGAGTATTCTGTGAATTTTCGTTGTTCTGGGATGAACTTTGCACTCGTTTTGCCATATGTAGCAAAGTGCGGTGTGATTTTCTACAATATAAACAGGTGTGTGTACTTTGCAATTTGCTTTGAGATGAGACGAACCCAAGCAATTATTGCAGAACTTGTTTTGGAAAACGTAATCTATTCTTTGTTGTGTGTTAAAGGCTTTGAATTTAGGACAAGTCCTGAGAAGATGATCTTCGCCACATAACTTGCACATTGAGCTCACATTTTCCTGAGATACATATGTCTGTATGTTTGGGGACTTTGACTTCTTGAGATCGAAGCTGTCTTTGTAGTTTCTTATGCTTGTGACACGTTCTACCATCTCATATCTATCTACTAGCAATTGGGCTAACTGAGACCATTTTGGTAGCTCTCGGGGATGTGTAAGGGATTGTTCCCACAGTGCCAAAGTCATGTCAGGAAGTTTTGTTGAGATCAACCGATTGAGAATTGGATCCCAACTTTCCACTTGAACGCCTCGAGTTTTTAGAGTTGTCAATGAATCGTTGACAGAAGACTGTATTCTTCTAATCGATTTACTGTCAAATAGAATTTTTATTTGATTATCAACTAAGTCGCGCTTGTTGTCATAGCGATCTTTCAGAGCTTTCCATGCTAAATTAAAATTATCGTGGGATAGTAGATACCTTTTGACTTTTGCACTTGCTTCACCTCTCGTTTTATTACGGAGATGGTATAATTTTGTGACGGCATTGAGCCTTGAATGATTTATGTACGAGGCCGTGAACATGCCACGAAATGAGGGCCATTGTTCATACCCTGCGGAAAATTTGCTGACAATTGAGTCAACAAAAGTGCTCGTCCTATGACTTGAGACAATGAGACTGGTACCAAAAATAAGGAGTAATGAATGGTGAAAAAAGACATATTGTGTAAATGGTCACATATTAAAAATTTTCAGTCAACTTAGTTGGTACTCCGGCTAATA
>OY101448.1:98739826-98813550 GCA_956483635.1 Panzeria rudis
ACTAAAAAGTTACACATTTTCGCAACTTGTTTCTTTTTATAACGCAAAACACTGTTTTCATGTATATTTAATTAAATAACTTTTAATTTTTAGACGAAAATTAGCTCATAAATTTCTTTATAAAATCGATTTTTCCAAAAACTTGGTGGATTTTTTCTAAAACTGTAAAGGAATTACAACTTTTTATGTGACTAAAATAAATTTTAATGTACATACTTCCTTTGGTAAGTAAGAATATATAAGTAGATCATGTTGTTGTTGGTTTAAGTAAAAATTTTCCAATAGCACAATAACCATAATTAGTTGTGTAAAAAGTATTTTACAAAATTTATATTTTTGAAAAATTCATTTTAGGTTATACAGTAATTTTGACTTAGCTGCACAATCAACTTTTCGCGATTTTTTGTACAGATAAGTAAAAAATGCTGTTAGTTTCAATGTTCTTTGTTGCCTTAATGTGCTAAGTTGTATTTGATTTGAATATAATTTAATTCTGCCAAAAATGTATGTTAAATATGCAGGCATACAAAGTGCATTTCAAAAAGTATTTTGAAGGATATTTACAGAAAGCAAATGAAGTTAAGGCAAAAAGCAGCTAAGATTAATTTTCTGTGCCATAATAGTTTTAAAATGCCAAAAATTAAAGGCATTTATCTTAAAAGTGCAAAGCGGACTTAAACATCGAATTTATATGGGATTTTACAGAATAGTCAGACAAATTAATAGTTCTGTGCAGTTAAGTCAAAAGTGCACTAAAACACAGGACAAATAAAGCAATACTACTGTTGTATACAATTAATTTTGCTTCAAATAATAAAATATGAATTTTGAATCATTTGAGCTCAAAAGATATTGGTTTTCTAAACATTTTTCGCAAGTTTTCTATTCGGTACTAAAAAATGTATCCCAAATAACTATTTTATTGATTTTATTTAATTACTATTATTAATTTGTTTACTATAATTTATTTTTTCGGTTCCTGACTACTATCTTATGAAATAATTATTAAAGAAATAATTTTTTTATACCTACGAGTGTATTTATTTTAATCGACTTTTCAATTGTTCGATTAATCAATTAATCGAAATTGACGTTTTTAAATTACTCGAACAATCGAGTAAAACTTTTATTTCGTTCGAGTTATTCGAGTCATTTTTACTGCTAAAAATTATTCGAGTTAATCGGAAAATTTTTTAATTACTCGGTTTTTGGTAAATTTTTGTGGACAAAAATAAAACAAATCAAGTTTTTTCGCGTTTTTATATATTTTAATAATAAAAACAAAAGAAAAATAATATTTCTACATAAATTAAATGATAAACTGGTCATTTAAAATGTTTTTTAATATTCAAATGTTTCGGTTTGAGAACATTTTGCGCCAGGAATTATTTAATAACATTCAGAACTGTTTTGTATTCAATGCGGAATAAAAATAATCAGAATTGGCATAGCATTGTGGTTATAAATATTAACTTGTAGCAACAAAGCTTTTATAATTCCGAACATTTTCATTCTGCATAGAGAACGGAACAGGCCAATTCGTTAAATAATATAACAAAATAGATACATTTAGTCCAAAAAAAATAATGCTTTTTAGTAATTTCATAGAAGATATTTTTTCGATTGAACATTGCTCCTATTATTAAGAGTGATCTATCTGTCACTAATCGTTGACGCTGGAGAAATTGAGAAAAGGTGAGTTAAAAAGCATTTCCAATTTATCGGATCAATGCTTTGTTTTTCTCTAGATCCATAAAATAATTAGTATTTTATATGACAAAAGTAATTTTTGATCTTTGATTTTGTGAATGCTTGTTCCTTTAATTTCGCCGTTAGATTACATTGGATACATATTTTATTATTTAATACGAAAAATCTAGTTAATTAAATGCTCTCTCCAAATATCTTCTTTACTTAAAATAATTTTTCTTTGATGGTTATATTTCCGAATTTAAGTTGGCTTCTTTCTCCCTATTATTGTTACATACTTCATTATTAAACTTAATTCTTTGATAATGCGATCTCTTATTACGAAATAACGTTCGATTGCATGGCAAATTTCATATAATCTAAAAAATGTTGCCAGCTTTTATTAAGAAATCTGCAAAAACTCATTCAAAAAAAAGAAACTTTGCATACATTTTTTAGTCGAGTTATTCGGTTAATCGACCTAAATTAATCGAATAAATTTTTACTCGAAATTGAAATTTCTTCGATCAATCGAGCAAACATTATTCGAGTGAATACCCAAATACCTACTATGTTCTTAAAACTTACTGTCAAGAAAACCAAATGTGCATAGAAATCAGCTAAGTACAAATAGTTCAAATCGCGTATTTACTTATTAGAAGCATGTCGCTGCCCACTTTTTTTAATCATAATATTGTATTGTCACTGAAAACCAATGCCTGTGCAAAATTTGAAGCCACTAGCATATCAGAAAGTTACCTTAAAATTAATTACGATTTTTCACTCGAACAGACATACATCAAAGCGAGTAAATAAAAAACGTAGTAAAATAAGTATTTTAACATTTTAAACAAGAGCATTTAAAAAAAAATTCGGCCGCCGTGATCTGAATCTGAACACGTTTCGAGAGAGAGGAGTTTAATTTCAATGTAGATAAGCAGCTAATGTTTTTTAAACAGTTTAAGCTCAAGTACTTAAAAATTAAAATAATAGCATGATCCTCTGTAGGTCAGGGTATGATGCGAATGACTGCCAGTCAAGACGATGTTGGTTCGATACGGGTGCCGTTCATAAAATTTCTTTTTGCTAATTAAAAATCAAAAAATATAATACATACACTTTGTAAAAAAACGTCATACCATAAAAGGAAAAGAGCATACATTAAAATAAATTATTTATGGAAAATAATAATTTAAGAATTATTTTTCGTTAAAAATAGAAATAAAACTCAATATATCGTCAGCTTTTTTTCGGTTTGGCGCACCGAACATTAAAAAAATTGAGTTAGGTATGGGGTGTAATATATTAAATAACCCCTTTCAGAATCCAAACATGTTTCTCGAAATTTTTTATGGTTTCTGCGATATCAAGCATTTATTTTGCTCAATATCAACAATTTTAACATATTTTTAGTAAATTTTTTTTACCAAAAATAAAAAACAAACAAGTAAAGGCCGTGTCAGATACAACTTTGTCGCTTTGCGTGACGTTTCTAACTTTGATAGAAAAGTGTAAAGCAAAAGGTGTATGACACAATGAAAACTTTGACAACACTCGCGCATTGATCGTTTACCAAAAAAAGTAGTTGATAATTTTGCTATTTATATATATATTTTTTATAAAAATAAAAGTCAATTATGTTATTTTACGATTTATTATAAATAAATAAATGCCACATACATATTTACCTCTTATTAAAACAGATTCAAACGCGCAATATGTTTCGTTTGGCAATATAATAAAAGAAAATTATTCCAGCTGATTGTCAAAGCAAGCAAAAAGATGAGAGTTGCCGAACTTTTTGCTTCACGCTGCGTTAAAAGTGCTTTATGTGGCATGTTTCGTATAAGTATGTACATTTCATCTTAGATGTCAAAGCGAATCTGTAACGCAACGCGAAGCAAAAGTTTTATCTGACATGGCCTTAAGAGGGTTATATTCGGCTTTGCCGAATCTTATATACCCTTCACAAAGAAATATAAAAGTTATGTCTTTGGTCACAAGGTATAACAGTTAATTCGAGTTAGGAAAAACTTAACTGTTGTTTCATTATAAATTAAATTACAAATTAATATAGTATAAAATTGCTAGCATTAGCTTAATCTAATTTCCCTGATTTTACACAGCGATTCTAAAATTCTCACTAGCCAAAATCAAGTTTAGTCGTTATTCCTTGTGGGTACAGATAAACGTACTTGCAATTATACACGAAATATCTATGCAATAATTTCCAAATAACTTTCTTAATTACTGTTTTCGTAAAATATGCAAACTTTTGTATATATGTAGCTATTACGTAATAAAGTATTTTGTAATACATACATAATTTATTCAATTGAGAGTTTTTTTTTAAATATCTAATGTGTAATTTACGCATCAGGTACATACGCATTTGTTCAGATTACGTGTATTAGTTGTACAAAAAGTATATTACAAAATTGGTATTCTTAAACAAGAAGTTTTAGGTTACATATATACAGTTCATTTCGCATTAATTTATGCAAATATAACTTTAGAATCATTTGAGCTCAAAAAATATTGATTTTCTAAAAAATTTTTTGCAATTTTTCTATTTGATACTAAAAACTTGTATCCCAAATAAATATTTTAATGATTTTATTTATTTACTAATAATTTATTTGCTATAATCTATTTTTTCTGTTTATTTAATTAACATTAAAAGAAACATTTAAAAAAATAAAAAATTAAAGTTTCAGGCGCCATGAACCCGGAACCCGGCTCCCGAGAGAAAAACAATATTTGGGAAGCCGCTTAGCGCTCTCAGCCAAACTGCTACAAAGTTAAATGGGTTTAATTTAATGTAAATACTTAACAGCTGGCTGCTGTTAAGTATTTAGGGATAGTTGCCAGATTTGATGATTTATTGCAATTTTGACGATTTTCGGTGTCAAATATGGGATTTTAACGACTAAACGATTTTTACTTTAAATTTGACGATTGTTAAGAATTATAAGTTATTTAATACAATATTTTAGAACCTTTAAAACAATTTTAAAGAAGAGGTTTAAAAAAACATATAATACTAAGATATTAACATTAAAATGATTAGTTATTGGAATAAATATCCATTTTACTCCTTAATTCTATTACAAATTGTAGCAAAAGCTGCAAAGTTCTTAATCAAAATCAAAATTGTTTTAAAAGTTCTAAAATATTGTATTAACTAACTTATAATTCTTAAAAATGGTCAAATTTAAGGTAAAAATCGTTTAGTTGTTAAAATCCCATATTTGACACCGAAAATCGTGAAAATGACAATAAATCATCAAATCTGGCAACTATCCCTATCATCTGATCTTTTGTAAAAGACTTCTGTTAAGTATTTAAGTGCGCCAAGATAGCGTCGAAAAAATACCGTCGATTTTAGGAATTCAAAAACCGGGAAAAAACTAGAAAAATTTAGGGGTATTTTCTGAACAATTTCATGTTAATAACGCCGCTTTTGGGAATTAAAACAGTGGAAATAATTCGCTGTGGCCAACGAATCGTTGCTGCTTTTTCCCAGAAGCAGGGTAGTTCTGCCGGGCTAACGACATATGGAATATGAAAGTAGACACCTCAATGCACAAAATGACACATTCGTGCAAGAAATCTGCGCAGCCGTTTCCGAGAAAAGTGGGTTCATCCAAAATGGCCAAAAAAAATCGACGCTGATTTTTCCCAGGAGCAGGGTAGTTCTGCTGGCCTAACGACCTGTGGAATATGAAAGAAAACACCTTAATCCACAAAATGAGACATTCGTGCAAAAAATCTGCGGAGCCGTTTCCGAGAAAAGTGTGTTCATCCAAAATGGCAAAAAAAACGACGCTGATTTTTCCCAGGAGGAGGGTAGGTCTGTTGGGCTAACGACCTGTGGAATATGAAAGAAGACACCTTGATGCACAAAATGAGACATTCGTGCAAAAAATCTGCGGAGCCGTTTCGGAGAAAAGTGGGTTCATCCAAAATGGCCAAAAAAAATCGACGCTGATTTTTCCTAGGAGCAGGGTAGTTCTGCTGGGCAAACGACCTGTGGATTATGAAAGTAGACACCATAATGCACAAAATGAGATATTCGTGCAAAAAATCTGCGGAGCCGTTTCCGCGAAAAGTGGGTTCATCCAAAATGGCAAAAAAATCGACGCTGATTTTTCCCAGGAGCAGGGTAGTTCTGCTGGGCTAACGACCTATGGCATATGAAAGTATTAAGTGCGTCAAGATAGCGTCGAAGAAATAGCTTCGATTTTAGGAATTCAAAAACCGGGAAAAAACTGGGAAAATTTAGGGGTATTTTCTGAACAATTTCATATTAATAACGCCGCTTTTGGGAATTAAAACGGTGGAAATAATTCACTGTTTCCAACGAATCGTTGCTGAAAGTAGACACCTTAATGCACAAAATGAGAGATTTGTGCAAGAAATCTGCGGAGCCGTTTCCGAGAAAAGTGGGTTCATCCAAAATGGCCAAAAAAAAATCGACGCTGTTTTTTCCCAGGAGCAGGGTAGTTCTGCTGGCCTATCGACCTACGGAATATGAAAGTAGATACCTCAATGCACAAAATGAGATAATCGTGCAAGAAATCTGCGGAGCCGTTTCCGCGAAAAGTGGGTTCATCCAAAATGGCAAAAAAATCGACGCTAATTTTTCCCAGGAGCAGGGTAGTTCTGCTGGGCTAACGACCTGTGGAATATGAAAGTAGACACCTTAATGCACAAAATGCGACATTCGTGCAAAAAATCTGCGGAGCCGTTTCCGAGAAAAGTGGGTTCATCCAAAATGGCCAAAAAAAAATCGACGCTGATTTTTCCTAAGAGCAGGATAGTTCTGCTGGCATAACGACCTATGGAATATGAAAGTAGATACGTCAGTGCACAAAATGAGATATTCGTGCAAGAAATCTGCGGAGCCGTTTCCGAGAAAAGTGGGTTCATCCCAAATGGCAAAAAAAAAATCGACGCTGATTTTTCCCAGGAGCAGGGTAGTTCTGCTGGGCTAACGACCTATGGAATATGAAAGTAGACACCTTAATGCACAAAATGAGACATTCGTGCAAAAAATCTGCGGAGCCGTTTCCGAGAAAAGTGGGTTCATCCAAAATGGCCAAAAAAAAATCGACGCTGATTTTTCCCAAGAGCAGGGTAGTTCTGCTGGCATAACGACCTATGGAATATGAAATTAGACACCTCAATGCACAAAATGAGACATTCGTGCAAGAAATCTGCGGAGCCGTTTCCGAGAAAAGTGGCTTCATCCAAAATGGCCAAAAAAAAATCGACGCTGATTTTTCCCAGGAGCAGGGTAGTTCTGCTGGCCTAACGACCTGTGGAATATGAAAGAAATCACCTTAATGCACAAAATGAGACATTCGTGCAAAAAATCTGCGGAGCCGTTTCCGAGAAAAGTGGGTTCATCCAAAATGGCCAAAAAAATCGACGCTGATTTTTCCCAGGAGCACGGTAGTTCTGCTGGGCTAACGACCTGTGGAATATGAAAGAAGACACCTTAAGGCACAAAATGAGACATTCGTGCAAGAAATCTGCGGAGCCGTTTCCGAGAAAAGTGGGTTCATCCAAAATGGCCAAAAAAATCGACGCTGATTTTTCCCTCTAGCAGGGTAGTTCTGCTGGGCTAACGACCTGTGGAATATGAAAATAGACACCTCAATGCACAAAATGAGACATTCGTGCAAAAAATCTGCGGAGCCGTTTCCGAGAAAAGTGGGTTCATCCAAAATGGCCAAAAAAATCGACGCTGATTTTTCCCAGGAGCAGGGTAGTTCTGCTGGCCTAACGACCTGTGGAATATGAAAGAAAACACCTTAATGCACAAAATGAGACATTCGTGCAAAAAATCTGCGGAGCCGTTTCCGAGAAAAGTGGGTTCATCCAAAATGGCCAAAAAAAAATCGACGCTGATTTTTCCCAGGAGCAGGGTAGTTCTGCTGGGCTAACGACCTGTGGAATATGAAAGAAGACACCTTAATGCACAAAATGAGACATTCGTGCCACAAATCTGCGGAGCCGTTTCCGAGAAAGATGGGTTCATCCAAAATGGCCAAAAAAAATCGACGCTGATTTTTCCCAGGAGCAGGGTAGTTCTGCTAGCCTAACGACCTATCGAATATGAAAGTATACACCTCAATGCAAAAAAATGAGACATTCGTGCAAAAAATCGGCGGAGCCGTTTCCGAGAAAAGTGGGTTCTTCTAAAATGGCCAAAAAAAAATCGACGCTGATTTTTCCCTGGAGCAGGGTAGTTCTGCTGGGCTAACGACCTGTGGAATATGAAAGTAGACACCTTAATGCACAAAATGAGACATTCGTGCCACAAATCTGCGGAGCCGTTTCCGAGAAAAGTGGGTTCATCCAAAATGGCAAAAAAAATCTACGCTGATTTTTTCCCAGGAGCAGGGTAGTTCTGCTGGCCTAACGACCTATGGAATATAAAAGTAGACACCTCAATGCACAAAATGAGACATTCGTGCAAGAAATCTTCGGAGCCGTTTCCGAGAAAAGTAGGTTCATCGAAAATGGCAAAAAAAAATCGACGCTGATTTTTCCCAGGACCAGGGTAGTTCTGCTGGCCTAACGACCTGTGGATTATGAAAGTAGACACCATAATGCACAAAATGAGATATTCGTGCAAAAAATCTGCGGAGCCGTTTCCGAGAAAAGTGGTTCATCCAAAATGGCCAAAAAAATCGACGCTGATTTTTCCCAGGAGCAGGGTAGTTCTGCTGGTCTAACGACCTATGGCATATGAAAGTATTAAGTGCGTCAAAACTGGGGAAATTTAGGGGTATTTTCTGAACAATTTCATATTAATAACGCCGCTTTTGGGAATTAAAACGGTGGAAATAATTCACTGTTTCCAACGAATCGTTGCTGCTTTTTCCCAGGAGCAGGGTAGTTCTGCTGGCCTAACGACCTACGGAATATGAAAGTAGATACCTCAATGCACAAAATGAGATATTCGTGCAAGAAATCTGCGGAGCCGTTTCCGCGAAAAGTGGGTTCATCCAAAATGGCAAAAAAATCGACGCTGATTTTTCCCAGGAGCAGGGTAGTTCTGCTGGGCTAACGACCTGTGGAATATGAAACTAGACACGTTAATGCACAAAATGCGACATTCGTGCAAAAAATCTGCGGAGCCGTTTCCGAGAAAAGTGGGTTCATCCAAAATGGCCAAAAAAATCGACGCTAATTTTTCCTAAGAGCAGGATAGTTCTGTTGGTATAACGACCTACGGAATATGAAATTAGACACCTCAATGCACAAAATGAGACATTTGTGCAAGAAATCTGCGGAGCCGTTTCCGAGAAAAGTGGGTTCATCCAAAATGGCCAAAAAAAATCGACGCTGATTTTTCCCAGGAGTAGGGTAGTTCTGCTGGCCTAACGACCTATAGAATATGAAAGTAGATACCTCAGTGCACAAAATGAGATATTCGTTCAAGAAATCTGCGGAGCCGTTTCCGAGAAAAGTGGGTTCATCCAAAATGGCAAAAAAAAATCGACGCTGATGTTTTCCAGGAGCAGGGTAGTTCTGCTGGGCTAACGACCTATGGAATATGAAAGTAGACACCTTAATGCACAAAATGAGACATTCGTGCAAAAAATCTGCGGAGCCGTTTCCGAGAAAAGTGGGTTCATCCAAAATGGCAAAAAAAATCGACGCTGATTTTTCCCAAGAGCAGGGTAGTTCTGCTGGCATAACGGCCTATGGAATATGAAATTAGACACCTCAATGCACAAAATGAGACATTCGTGCAAGAAATCTGCCGCGCCGTTTCCGAGAAAAGTGGGTTCATCCAAAATGGCCAAAAAAAATCGACGCTGATTTTTCCCAGGAGCAGGGTAGTTCTGCTAGCCTAACGACCTGTGGAATATGAAAGAAAACACCTTAATGCACAAAATGAGACATTCGTGCAAAAAATCTGCGGAACCGTTTCCGAGAAAAGTGGGTTCATCCAAAATGGCCAAAAAAAAATCGACGCTGATTTTTCCCAGGAGCAGGGTAGTTCTGCTGGGCTAACGACCTGTGGAATATGAAAGAAGACACCTTAATGCACAAAATGAGACATTCGTGCCACAAATCTGCGGAGCCGTTTCCGAGAAAGGTGGGTTCATCCAAAATGGCCAAAAAAAATCGACGCAGATTTTTCCCAGGAGCAGGGTAGTTCTGCTAGCCTAACGACCTATCGAATATGAAAGTATACACCTCAATGCAAAAAATGAGACATTCGTGCAAAAAATCTGCGGAGCCGTTTCCGAGAAAAGTGGGTTCTTCTAAAATGGCCAAAAAAAATCGACGCTGATTTTTCCCTGGAGCAGGGTAGTTCTGCTGGGCTAACGACCTGTGGAATATGAAAGTAGACACCTTAATGCACAAAATGAGACATTCGTGCCACAAATCTGCGGAGCAGTTTCCGAGAAAAGTGGGTTCATCCAAAATGGCAAAAAAAAATCTACGCTGATTTTTTCCCAGGAGCAGGGTAGTTCTGCTGGCCTAACGACCTATGGAATATAAAAGTAGACACCTCAATGCACAAAATGAGACATTCGTGCAAGAAATCTGCGGAGCCGTTTCCGAGAAAAGTGGGTTCATCCAAAATGGCCAAAAAAAATCGACGCTGATTTTTCCCTGGAGCAGGGTAGTTCTGCTGGGCTAACGACCTGTGGAATATGAAAATAGCCACCTTAATGCACAAAATGAGACATTCGTGCAAAAAAGCTGCGGAGCTGTTTCCGAGAAAAGTGGGTTCTTCTAAAATGGCCAACAAAAATCGACGCTGATTTTTCCCTGGAGCAGGGTAGTTCTGCTGGCCTAACGACCTACGGAATATGAAAGTAGACACTTCAACGCACAAAATGAGACATTCGTGCAAGAAATCTGCGGCGACGTTTCCGAGAAAAGTAGGTTCATCGAAAATGGCAAAAAAAATCGACGCTGATTTTTCCCAGGACCAGGGTAGTTCTGCTGGCCTAACGACCTGTGGATTATGAAAGTAGACACCAAAATGCACAAAATGAGATATTCGTGCAAAAAATCTGCGGAGCCGTTTCCAAGAAAAGTGGTTCATCCAAAATGGCCAAAAAAATCGACGCTGATTTTTCCCAGGAGCAGGGTAGTTCTGCTGGTCTAACGACCTATGGCATATGAAAGTATTAAGTGCGTCAAAACTGGGGAAATTTAGGGGTATTTTCTGAACAATTTCATATTAATAACGCCGCTTTTGGGAATTAAAACGGTGGAAATAATTCACTGTTTCCAACGAATCGTTGCTGCTTTTTCCCAGGAGCAGGGTAGTTCTGCTGGCCTAACGACCTACGGAATATGAAAGTAGATACCTCAATGCACAAAATGAGATATTCGTGCAAGACATCTGCGGAGCCGTTTCCGCGAAAAGTGGGTTCATCCAAAATGGCAAAAAAATCGACGCTGATTTTTCCCAGGAGCAGGGTAGTTCTGCTGGGCTAACGACCTGTGGAATATGAAAGTAGACACGTTAATGCACAAAATGCGACATTCGTGCAAAAAATCTGCGGAGCCGTTTCCGAGAAAAGTGGGTTCATCCAAAATGGCCGAAAAAATCGACGCTGATTTTTCCTAAGAGCAGGATAGTTCTGCTGGTATAACGACCTATGGAATATGAAATTAGACACCTCACTGCACAAAATGAGACATTTGTGCAAGAAATCTGCGGAGCCCTTTCCGAGAAAAGTGGGTTCATCCAAAATGGCCAAAAAAAATCGACGCTGATTTTTCCCAGGAGTAGGGTAGTTCTGCTGGCCTAACGACCTATAGAATATGAAAGTAGATACCTCAGTGCACAAAATGAGATATTCGTGCAAGAAATCTGCGGAGCCGTTTCCGAGAAAAGTGGGTTCAATCAAAATGGCAAAAAAAAATCGACGCTGATTTTTTCCAGGAGCAGGGTAGTTCTGCTGTGCTAACGACCTATGGAATATGAAAGTAGACACCTTAATGCACAAAATGAGACATTCGTGCCAAAAATCTGGGGAGCCGTTTCCGAGAAAAGTGGGTTCATCCAAAATGGCCAAAAAAAATCGACGCTGAGTTTTCCCAAGAGCAGGGTAGTTCTGTTGGCATAACGACCTATGGAATATGAAATTAGACACCTCAATGCACAAAATGAGACATTCGTGCAAGAAATCTGCGGAGCCGTTTCCGAGAAAAGTGGGTTCATCCAAAATGGCAAAAAAAATCGACGCTGATTTTTCCCAGGAGCAGGGTAGTTCTGCTGGCCTAACGACCTGTGGAATACGAAAGAAAACACCTTAATGCACAAAATGAGACATTCGTGCAAAAAATCTGCGGAGCCGTTTCCGAGAAAAGTGGGTTCATCCAAAATGGCCAAAAAAATCGACGCTGATTTTTCCCAGGAGCAGGGTAGTTCTGCTGGGCTAGCGACCTGTGGAATATGAAAGAAGACACCTTAATGCACAAAATGAGACATTAGTGCCACAAATCTGCGGAGCCGTTTCCGAGAAAAGTGGGTTCATCCAAAATGGCCAAAAAATCGACGCTGATTTTTCCCAGGAGCAGGGTAGTTCTGCTGGGCTAGCGACCTGTGGAATATGAAAGTAGACACCTTAGTGCACAAAATGAGACATTCGTGCAAAAAATCTGCGGAGCCGTTTCCGAGAAAAGTGGGTTCATACAAAATGGCAAAAAAAATCTACGCTGATTTTTCCCAGGAGCAGGGTAGTTCTGCTGGCCTAACGACCTATCGAATATGAAAGTATACACCTCAATGCAAAAAATGAGACATTCGTGCAAAAAATCTGCGGAGCCGTTTCCGAGAAAAGTGGGTTCTTCTAAAATGGCCAAAAAAAATCGACGCTGATTTTTCCCTGGAGCAGGGTAGTTCTGCTGGGCTAACGACCTGTGGAATATGAAAGTAGACACCTTAATGCACAAAATGAGACATTCGTGCCACAAATCTGCGGAGCCGTTTCCGAGAAAAGTGGGTTCATCCAAAATGGCAAAAAAAATCGACGCTGATTTTTTCCCAGGAGCAGGGTAGTTCTGCTGGCCTAACAACCTATGGAATATGAAAGTACACACCTCAATGCACAAAATGAGCCATTCGTGCAAGAAATCTGCGGAGCCGTTTCCGAGAAAAGTGGGTTCATCCAAAATGGCCAAAAAAAATCGACGCTGATTTTTCCCTGGAGCAGGGTAGTTCTGCTGGGCTAACGACCTGTGGAATATGAAAATAGCCACCTTAATGCGGAGCCGTTTCCGAGAAAAGTGGGTTCATCCAAAATGGCCAAAAAAATCGACGCTGATTTTTCCCAGGAGCAGGATAGTTCTGCTGGGCTAAAGACCTGTGGAATATGAAAGTATACACCTCAATTCAAAAAATGAGACATTCGTGCAAAAAAGCTGCGGAGCCGTTTCCGAGAAAAGTGGGTTCTTCTAAAATGGCCAAAATAAATCGACGCTGATTTTTCCCTGGAGCAGGGTAGTTCTGCTGGGCTAACGACCTGTGGAATATGAACGTAGACACCTAAATTCACAAAATGAGACATTCGTGCAAGCAATCTGCGGAGCTGTTTCCGAGAAAAGTTGGTTCATCCAAAATGGCCAAAAAAATCGACGCTAATTTTTCCCAAGAGCAGGGTAGTTCTGCTGGGCTAACGACCTATGGCATATGAAAGTAGACACCTTAATGCACAAAATTAGACATTCGTGCAAGAAATCTGCGGAGCCGTTTCCGAGAAAAGTGGGTTCATCCAAAATGGCCAAAAAATCTACGCTGATTTTTCCTAGGAGCAGGGTAGTTCTGCTGGCCTAACGACCTACGGAATATGAAAGTAGACACTCCAACGCACAAAATGAGACATTCGTGCAAGAAATTTGCGGAGATGTTTCCGAGAAAAGTAGGTTCATCGAAAATGGCAAAAATAAATCGACGCTGATTTTTCCCAGGACCAGGGTAGTTCTGCTGGCCTAACGACCTGTGGAATATGAAAGTAGACACCTCAGTGCACAAAATGAGACATTCGTGCAAGAAATCTGCGGAGCCGTTTCCGAGAAAATTGGGTTCATCCAAAATGGCCAAAAAAAAATCGACGCTGATTTTTCCCGGGACCAGGGTAGTTCTGCTGGGCTAACGACCTGTGGAATATGAAAGAATACACCTTAATGCACAAAATGAGGCATTCATGGAAAAAGCTGCGGAGCCGTTTCCGAGAAAAGTGGGTTCATCCAAAGTGGCCAAAAAAATCGACGCTAATTTTTCCCAGGAGCAGGGTAGTTCTGCTGGCCTAACGACCTATGGAATACGTAAGTAGACACCTCAATGCACAAAATTAGACATTCGTGCAAGAAATCTGCGGAGCCGTTTCCGAGAAAAGTGGGTTCATCCAAAATGGCCAAAAAAATCGACGCTGATTTTTCCTAGGAGCAGGGTAGTTCTGCTAGCCTAACGACCTATCGAATATGAAAGTATACACCCCAATGCAAAAAATGAGACATTCGTGCAAAAAATCTGCGGAGCCGTTTCCGAGAAAAGTGGGTTCTTCTAAAATGGCAAAAAAAATCGACGCTGATTTTTCCCTGGAGCAGGGTAGTTCTGCTGGGCTAACGACCTCTGGAATATGAAAGTAGACACCTTAATGCACAAAATGAGACATTCGTGCCACAAATCTGCGGAGCCGTTTCCGAGAAAAGTTGGTTCATCCAAAATGGCAAAAAAAAAAATCGGCGCTGATTTTTTTCACAGGAGCAGGGTAGTTCTGCTGGCCTAACGACCTATGGAATATGAAAGTAGACACCTCAATGCACAAAATGAGACATTCGTGCAAGAAATCTGCGGAGCCGTTTCCGAGAAAAGTGGGTTCAGCCAAAAAAAGATAGACGCTGAAATTTCCCAGGAGCAGGGTAGTTCTGCTGGCCTAACGACCTATGGAATATGAAAGTAGACACCTCAATGCACAAAATGAGACATTCGTGCAAGAAATCTGCGGAGCCGTTTCCGAGAAAATTGGGTTCATCCAAAATGGCCAAAAAAAATCGACGCTGATTTTTCCCAGGACCAGGGTAGTTCTGCTGGGCTAACGACCTGTGGAATATGAAAGAAGACACCTTAATGCACAAAATGAGACATTCGTGCAAGAAATCTGAGGAGCCATTTCCGAGAAAAGTGGGTTTATCCAAAATGGCAAAAAAATCGACGCTGATTTTTCCCAGAAGCAGGGTAGTTCTGCTGGCCTAACGACCAATGGAATATGAAAGTAGACACCTAAATGCACAAAATCAGACATTCGTGCAAGCAATCTGCGGAGCCGTTTCCGAGAAAAGTGGGTTCATCCAAAATGGCAAAAAAATCTACGCTGATTTTTCCCAGAAGCAGGGTAGTTCTGCTGGCCTAACGACCAATGGAATATGAAAGTAGACACCTAAATGCACAAAATCAAACATTCGTGCAAGCAATCTGCGGAGCTGTTTCCGAGAAAAGTTGGTTCATCCAAAATGGCCAAAAAAATCGACGCTAATTTTTCCCAAGAGCAGGGTAGTTCTGCTGGGCTAACGACCTATGGCAAATGAAAGTAGACACCTTAATGCACAAAATTAGACATTCGTGCAAGAAATCTGCGGAGCCGTTTCCGAGAAAAGTGGGTTCATCCAAAATGGCCAAAAAATCTACGCTGATTTTTCCTAGGAGCAGGGTAGTTCTGCTGGCCTAACGACCTACGGAATATGAAAGTAGACACTCCAACGCACAAAATGAGACATTCGTGCAAGAAATCTGCGGAGATGTTTCCGAGAAAAGTAGGTTCATCGAAAATGGCAAAAATAAATCGACGCTGATTTTTCCCAGGACCAGGGTAGTTCTGCTGGCCTAACGACCTATGGAATATGAAAGTAGACACCTCAGTGCACAAAATGAGACATTCGTGCAAGAAATCTGCGGAGCCGTTTCCGAGAAAAGTGGGTTCATCGAAAATGGCAAAAAAAAATAGACGCTGAAATTTCCCAGGAGCAGGGTAGTTCTGCTGGCCTAACGACCTATGGAATATGAAAGTAGACACCTCAATGCACAAAATGAGACATTCGTGCAAGAAATCTGCGGAGCCGTTTCCGAGAAAATTGGGTTCATCCAAAATGGCCAAAAAAAAATCGACGCTGATTTTTCCCAGGACCAGGGTAGTTCTGCTGGGCTAACGACCTGTGGAATATGAAAGAATACACCTTAATGCACAAAATGAGGCATTCATGGAAAAAGCTGCGGAGCCGTTTCCGAGAAAAGTGGGTTCATCCAAAGTGGCCAAAAAAATCGACGCTAATTTTTCCCAGGAGCAGGGTAGTTCTGCTGGCCTAACGACCTATGGAATACGTAAGTAGACACCTCAATGCACAAAATTAGACATTCGTGCAAGAAATCTGCGGAGCCGTTTCCGAGAAAAGTGGGTTCATCCAAAATGGCCAAAAAAATCGACGCTGATTTTTCCTAGGAGCAGGGTAGTTCTGCTAGCCTAACGACCTATCGAATATGAAAGTATACACCCCAATGCAAAAAATGAGACATTCGTGCAAAAAATCTGCGGAGCCGTTTCCGAGAAAAGTGGGTTCTTCTAAAATGGCAAAAAAAATCGACGCTGATTTTTCCCTGGAGCAGGGTAGTTCTGCTGGGCTAACGACCTCTGGAATATGAAAGTAGACACCTTAATGCACAAAATGAGACATTCGTGCCACAAATCTGCGGAGCCGTTTCCGAGAAAAGTTGGTTCATCCAAAATGGCAAAAAAAAATCGGCGCTGATTTTTTCCCAGGAGCAGGGTAGTTCTGCTGGCCTAACGACCTATGGAATATGAAAGTAGACACCTCAATGCACAAAATGAGACATTCGTGCAAGAAATCTGCGGAGCCGTTTCCGAGAAAAGTGGGTTCAGCCAAAAAAAGATAGACGCTGAAATTTCCCAGGAGCAGGGTAGTTCTGCTGGCCTAACGACCTATGGAATATGAAAGTAGACACCTCAATGCACAAAATGAGACATTCGTGCAAGAAATCTGCGGAGCCGTTTCCGAGAAAATTGGGTTCATCCAAAATGGCCAAAAAAAATCGACGCTGATTTTTCCCAGGACCAGGGTAGTTCTGCTGGGCTAACGACCTGTGGAATATGAAAGAAGACACCTTAATGCACAAAATGAGACATTCGTGCAAGAAATCTGAGGAGCCATTTCCGAGAAAAGTGGGTTTATCCAAAATGGCAAAAAAAATCGACGCTGATTTTTCCCAGAAGCAGGGTAGTTCTGCTGGCCTAACGACCAATGGAATATGAAAGTAGACACCTAAATGCACAAAATCAGACATTCGTGCAAGCAATCTGCGGAGCCGTTTCCGAGAAAAGTGGGTTCATCCAAAATGGCAAAAAAATCTACGCTGATTTTTCCCAGAAGCAGGGTAGTTCTGCTGGCCTAACGACCAATGGAATATGAAAGTAGACACCTAAATGCACAAAATCAAACATTCGTGCAAGCAATCTGCGGAGCCGTTTCCGAGAAAAGTGGGTTCATCCAAAATGGCCAAAAAAATTGACGCTGATTTTTCCCAAGAGCAGGGTAGTTCTGCTGGGCTAACGACCTATGGAATATGAAAGTAGACACCTTAATGCACAAAATTAGACATTCGTGCAAGAAATCTGCGGAGCCGTTTCCGAGAAAAGTGGGTTCATCCAAAATGGCCAGAAAAATCTACGCTGATTTTTCCCAAGAGCAGGGTAGTTCTGCTGGGCTTAAGACCTGTGGAATATGAAAGTAGACTTAATGCACAAAATGAGATATTCGTGCAAAAAATCTGCGGAGTCGTTTCCGAGAAAAGTGGGTTCGTCCAAAATGGCCAAAAAAAATCGACGCTGATTTTTCCCAGGAGCAGGGTAGTTCTGCTGGGCTAACGACCTGTGGAATATGAAAGTAGACACCTTAATGCACAAAATGAGACATTCGTGCAAAAAATCTGCGGAGCCGTTTCCGAGAAAAGTGGGTTCATCCAAAATGGCAAAAAAATCTACGCTGATTTTTCCTAGGAGCAGGGTAGTTCTGCTGGCCTAACGACCAATGGAATATGAAAGTAGACACCTAAATGCACAAAATGAGACATTCGTGCAAGCAATCTGCGGAGCCGTTTCCGAGAAAAGTGGGTTCATCCAAAATGGCCAAAAAAATCGACGCTGATTTTTCCCAAGAGCAGGGTAGTTCTGCTGGGCTAACGACCTATGGAATATGAAAGTAGACACCTTAATGCACAAAATTAGACATTCGTGCAAGAAATCTGCGGAGCCGTTTCCGAGAAAAGTGGGTTCATCCAAAATGGCCAAAAAAATCTACGCTGATTTTTCCTAGGAGCAGGGTAGTTCTGCTGGCCTAACGACCTATGGAATATGAAAGTAGACACCTCAACGCACAAAATGAGACATTCGTGCAAGAAATCTGCGGAGACGCTTCCGAGAAAAGTGGGTTCATGGAAAATGGCCAAAAAAAATCGACGCTGATTTTTCCCAGGAGCAGGATAGTTCTACTGGCCTAACGACCTATGGAATATGAAAGTAGACACCTTAATGCACAAAATGAGACATTCGTGCAAGAAATCTGCGGAGCCGTTTCCGAGAAAAGTGGCTTCATCCAAAATGGCCAAAAAAAATCGACGCTGATTTTTCCCAAGAGCAGGGTAGTTCTGCTGGCCTAACGACCTATGGAATACGAAAGTAGACACCTCAATGCACAAAATGAGACATTCGTGCAAGAAATCTGCGGAGCCGTTGCCGAGAAAAGTGGGTTCACCCAAAATGGCCAAAAAAATCCACGCTGGTTTTTCCCAGGAGCAGGGTAGTTCTGCTGGGGTAACGACCTATAGAATACGAAAGTAGACACCTTAATGCATAAAATGAGACATTCGTGCAAGAAATCTGCGGAGCCGTTTGCGAGAAAAGTGAGTTCATCCAAAATGGCCAAAAAAATCGACGCTGAGTTTTCCCAGGAGCAGGGTAGTTCTGCTGGGCTAACGACCTATGGAATATAAAAAGTAGACATCCTAATGCAGAAAATGAGACATTCGTGCAAGAAATCTGCGGAGCCGTTTCCGAGGAAAGTTGGTTCATCCAAAATGGCCAAAAAAAATTGACGCTGATTTTTCTTAGGAGCAGGGTAGTTCTGCTGGGCTAACGACCTGTGGAATATTAAAGTATACACCTTAATGCACAAAATGAGACATTCGTGCAAGAAATCTGCGGAGCCGTTTCCGAGAAAAGTGGGTTCATCCAAAATGGCCAAAAGAAATCGACGCTGATTTTTCCCAGGAGCAGGGTAGTTCTGCTGGGCTAACGACCTGTGGAATATGAAAGTTGACACCTTAATGCACAAAATGAAACATTCGTGCAAAAAATCTGCTGAGCCGTTTCCGAGAAAAGTGGGTTCATCCAAAATGGCAAAAAAAAATAAATCGACGCTGATTTTTCCCAGGAGCATGATAGTTCTGCTGGGCTAACGACCTGTGGAATATGAAAGTAGAAACCTTAATGCACAAAATGAGACATTCGTGCAAAAAATCTGCGGAGCCGTTTCCGAAAAAAGTGGGTTCATCCAACAAGGCCAAAAAAATCGACGCTAATTTTTCCCAGGAGCAGGGTAGTTCTGCTGGCCTAACGACCTATGGAATACGTAAGTAGACACCTCAATGCACAAAATTAGACATTCGTGCAAGAAATCTGCGGAGCCGTTTCCGAGAAAAGTGGGTTCATCCAAAATGGCCAAAAAAATCGACGCTGATTTTTCCTAGGAGCAGGGTAGTTCTGCTAGCCTAACGACCTATCGAATATGAAAGTATACACCCCAATGCAAAAAATGAGACATTCGTGCAAAAAATCTGCGGAGCCGTTTCCGAGAAAAGTGGGTTCTTCTAAAATGGCAAAAAAAATCGACGCTGATTTTTCCCTGGAGCAGGGTAGTTCTGCTGGGCTAACGACCTCTGGAATATGAAAGTAGACACCTTAATGCACAAAATGAGACATTCGTGCCACAAATCTGCGGAGCCGTTTCCGAGAAAAGTTGGTTCATCCAAAATGGCAAAAAAAAAAATCGGCGCTGATTTTTTCCCAGGAGCAGGGTAGTTCTGCTGGCCTAACGACCTATGGAATATGAAAGTAGACACCTCAATGCACAAAATGAGACATTCGTGCAAGAAATCTGCGGAGCCGTTTCCGAGAAAAGTGGGTTCAGCCAAAAAAAGATAGACGCTGAAATTTCCCAGGAGCAGGGTAGTTCTGCTGGCCTAACGACCTATGGAATATGAAAGTAGACACCTCAATGCACAAAATGAGACATTCGTGCAAGAAATCTGCGGAGCCGTTTCCGAGAAAATTGGGTTCATCCAAAATGGCCAAAAAAAATCGACGCTGATTTTTCATAGGACCAGGGTAGTTCTGCTGGGCTAACGACCTGTGGAATATGAAAGAAGACACCTTAATGCACAAAATGAGACATTCGTGCAAGAAATCTGAGGAGCCATTTCCGAGAAAAGTGGGTTTATCCAAAATGGAAAAAAAATCGACGCTGATTTTTCCCAGAAGCAGGGTAGTTCTGCTGGCCTAACGACCAATGGAATATGAAAGTAGACACCTAAATGCACAAAATCAGACATTCGTGCAAGCAATCTGCGGAGCCGTTTCCGAGAAAAGTGGGTTCATCCAAAATGGCAAAAAAATCTACGCTGATTTTTCCCAGAAGCAGGGTAGTTCTGCTGGCCTAACGACCAATGGAATATGAAAGTAGACACCTAAATGCACAAAATCAAACATTCGTGCAAGCAATCTGCGGAGCCGTTTCCGAGAAAAGTGGGTTCATCCAAAATGGCCAAAAAAATTGACGCTGATTTTTCCCAAGAGCAGGGTAGTTCTGCTGGGCTAACGACCTATGGAATATGAAAGTAGACACCTTAATGCACAAAATTAGACATTCGTGCAAGAAATCTGCGGAGCCGTTTCCGAGAAAAGTGGGTTCATCCAAAATGGCCAGAAAAATCTACGCTGATTTTTCCCAAGAGCAGGGTAGTTCTGCTGGGCTTAAGACCTGTGGAATATGAAAGTAGACTTAATGCACAAAATGAGATATTCGTGCAAAAAATCTGCGGAGTCGTTTCCGAGAAAAGTGGGTTCGTCCAAAATGGCCAAAAAAAAATCGACGCTGATTTTTCCCAGGAGCAGGGTAGTTCTGCTGGGCTAACGACCTGTGGAATATGAAAGTAGACACCTTAATGCACAAAATGAGACATTCGTGCAAAAAATCTGCGGAGCCGTTTCCGAGAAAAGTGGGTTCATCCAAAATGGCAAAAAAATCTACGCTGATTTTTCCTAGGAGCAGGGTAGTTCTGCTGGCCTAACGACCAATGGAATATGAAAGTAGACACCTAAATGCACAAAATGAGACATTCGTGCAAGCAATCTGCGGAGCCGTTTCCGAGAAAAGTGGGTTCATCCAAAATGGCCAAAAAAATCTACGCTGATTTTTCCCAAGAGCAGGGTAGTTCTGCTGGGCTAACGACCTATGGAATATGAAAGTAGACACCTTAATGCACAAAATTAGACATTCGTGCAAGAAATCTGCGGAGCCGTTTCCGAGAAAAGTGGGTTCATCCAAAATGGCCAAAAAAATCTACGCTGATTTTTCCTAGGAGCAGGGTAGTTCTGCTGGCCTAACGACCTATGGAATATGAAAGTAGACACCTCAACGCACAAAATGAGACATTCGTGCAAGAAATCTGCGGAGACGCTTCCGAGAAAAGTGGGTTCATGGAAAATGGCCAAAAAAAATCGACGCTGATTTTTCCCAGGAGCAGGATAGTTCTACTGGCCTAACGACCTATGGAATATGAAAGTAGACACCTTAATGCACAAAATGAGACATTCGTGCAAGAAATCTGCGGAGCCGTTTCCGAGAAAAGTGGCTTCATCCAAAATGGCCAAAAAAAATCGACGCTGATTTTTCCCAAGAGCAGGGTAGTTCTGCTGGCCTAACGACCTATGGAATACGAAAGTAGACACCTCAATGCACAAAATGAGACATTCGTGCAAGAAATCTGCGGAGCCGTTGCCGAGAAAAGTGGGTTCACCCAAAATGGCCAAAAAAATCCACGCTGGTTTTTCCCAGGAGCAGGGTAGTTCTGCTGGGGTAACGACCTATAGAATACGAAAGTAGACACCTTAATGCATAAAATGAGACATTCGTGCAAGAAATCTGCGGAGCCGTTTGCGAGAAAAGTGAGTTCATCCAAAATGGCCAAAAAAATCGACGCTGAGTTTTCCCAGGAGCAGGGTAGTTCTGCTGGGCTAACGACCTATGGAATATAAAAAGTAGACATCCTAATGCAGAAAATGAGACATTCGTGCAAGAAATCTGCGGAGCCGTTTCCGAGGAAAGTTGGTTCATCCAAAATGGCCAAAAAAAATTGACGCTGATTTTTCTTAGGAGCAGGGTAGTTCTGCTGGGCTAACGACCTGTGGAATATTAAAGTACACACCTTAATGCACAAAATGAGACATTCGTGCAAGAAATCTGCGGAGCCGTTTCCGAGAAAAGTGGGTTCATCCAAAATGGCCAAAAGAAATCGACGCTGATTTTTCCCAGGAGCAGGGTAGTTCTGCTGGGCTAACGACCTGTGGAATATGAAAGTTGACACCTTAATGCACAAAATGAAACATTCGTGCAAAAAATCTGCTGAGCCGTTTCCGAGAAAAGTGGGTTCATCCAAAATGGCAAAAAAAAATAAATCGACGCTGATTTTTCCCAGGAGCATGATAGTTCTGCTGGGCTAACGACCTGTGGAATATGAAAGTAGAAACCTTAATGCACAAAATGAGACATTCGTGCAAAAAATCTGCGGAGCCGTTTCCGAAAAAAGTGGGTTCATCCAACAAGGCCAAAAAAATCGACGCTGATTTTTCCTTGGAGCTGGGTAGTTCTGCTGGGCTAACGACCTATGGAATATGAAAGTAGACACCTCAATGCACAAAATGAGACATTCGTGCAAGAAATCTGCGGAGCCGTTTCCGAGAAAAGTGGGTTCGTCCAAAATGGCCAAAAAAAAATCGACGCTGATTTTTCCCAGGAGCAGGGTAGTTCTGCTGGGCTAACGACCTGTGGAATATGAAAGTAGAAACCTTAATGCACAAAATGAGGCATTCGTGCAAAAAATCTGCGGAGCCGTTGCCGAGAACAGTGGGTTCATCCAAAGTGGCCAAAAAAAATCGACGCTGATTTTTTCCAAGAGCAGGGTAGTTCTACTGGCCTAACGACCTGTGGAATATGAAAGTAGACACCTTAATGCACAAAATGAGACATTCTTGCAAAACATCTGCGCAGCCGTTTCCAAGAAAAGTGGGTTCATCCAAAATGGCAAAAAAATCGACGCTGATTTTTCCCAGGAGCAGAGTAGTTCTGCTGGCCTAACGACCAATGGCATATGAAAGTAGACACCTAAATGCACAAAATGAGACATTCGTGCAAGAAATCTTCGGAGACGTTTCTGAGAAAAGTGGGTTCATCCAAAATGGCCAAAAAATCGACGCTGATTTTTCCCAAGAGCAGGGTAGTTCTGCTGGGCTAACGACCTATGGAATATGAAAGTAGACACCTTAGTGCACAAAATTAGACATTCGTGCAAGAAATCTGCGGAGCCGTTTCCGAGAAAAGTGGGTTCATCCAAAATGGCCAAAAAAATCTACGCTGATTTTTCCTAGGAGCAGGGTAGTTCTGCTGGCCTAACGACCTATGGAATATGAAAGTAGACACCTGAACGCACAAAATGAGACATTCGTGCAAGAAATCTGCGGAGACGCTTCCGAGAAAAGTGGGTTCATGGAAAATGGCCAAAAAAAATCGACGCTGATTTTTCCCAGGAGCAGGGTAGTTCTACTGGCCTAACGACCTATGGAATATGAAAGTAGACACCTTAATGCACAAAATGAGACATTCGTGCAAGAAATCTGCGGAGCCGTTTCCGAGAAAAGTGGCTTCATCCAAAATGGCCAAAAAAAATCGACGCTGATTTTTCCCAAGAGCAGGGTAGTTCTGCTGGCCTAACGACCTATGGAATACAAAAGTAGACACCTCAATGCACAAAATGAGACATTCGTGCAAGAAATCTGCGGAGCCGTTGCCGAGAAAAGTGGGTTCACCCAAAATGGCCAAAAAAATCGACGCTGGTTTTTCCCAGGAGCAGGGTAGTTCTGCTGGGGTAACGACCTATAGAATACGAAAGTAGACACCTTAATGCATAAAATGAGACATTCGTGCAAGAAATCTGCGGAGCCGTTTGCGAGAAAAGTGAGTTCATCCAAAATGGCCAAAAAATCGACGCTGAGTTTTCCCAGGAGCAGGGTAGTTCTGCTGGGCTAACGACCTATGGAATATAAAAAGTAGACATCCTAATGCAGAAAATGAGACATTCGTGCAAGAAATCTGCGGAGCCGTTTCCGAGGAAAGTTTTTTCATCCAAAATGGCCAAAAAAAATCGACGCTGATTTTTCTTAGGAGCAGGGTAGTTCTGCTGGGCTAACGACCTGTGGAATATTAAAGTACACACCTTAATGCACAAAATGAGACATTCGTGCAAGAAATCTGCGGAGCCGTTTCCGAGAAAAGTGGGTTCATCCAAAATGGCCAAAAGAAATCGACGCTGATTTTTCCCAGGAGCAGGGTAGTTCTGCTGGGCTAACGACCTGTGGAATATGAAAGTTGACACCTTAATGCACAAAATGAAACATTCGTGCAAAAAATCTGCTGAGCCGTTTCCGAGAAAAGTGGGTTCATCCAAAATGGCAAAAAAAAAGTCGACGCTGATTTTTCCCAGGAGCAGGATAGTTCTGCTGGGCTAACGACCTGTGGAATATGAAAGTAGAAACCTTAATGCACAAAATGAGACATTCGTGCAAAAAATCTGCGGAGCCGTTTCCGAAAAAAGTGGGTTCATCCAACAAGGCCAAAAAAAAACGACGCTGATTTTTCCTTGGAGCAGGGTAGTTCTGCTGGGCTAACGACCTATGGAATATGAAAGTAGACACCTCAATGCACAAAATGAGACATTCGTGCAAGAAATCTGCGCAGCCGTTTCCGAGAAAAGTGGGTTCGTCCAAAATGGCCAAAAAAAATCGACGCTGATTTTTCCCAGGAGCAGGGTAGTTTTGCTGGGCTAACGACCTGTGGAATATGAAAGTAAAAACCTTAATGCACAAAATGAGGCATTCGTGCAAAAAATCTGCGGAGCCGTTTCCGAGAACAGTGGGTTCATCCAAAGTGGCCAAAAAAAATCGACTCTGATTTTTTCCAAGAGCAGGGTAGTTCTGCTGGCCTAACGACCTATTGAATACGAAAGTAGACACCTCAATGCACAAAATGAGACATTCGTGCAAGAAATCTGCGGAGCCGTTGCGAGAAAAGTGGGTTCACCCAAAATGGCCAAAAAATCGACGCTGGTTTTTCCCAGGAGTTGTGTAGTTCTGCTGGGGTAACGACCTATAGAATACGAAAGTATACACCTTAATGCACAAAATGAGACATTCGTGCAAGAAATCTGCGGAGCCGTTTCCGAGAAAAGTGGCTTCATCCAAAATGGCCAAAAAAAAATCGACGCTGATTTTTCCCAAGAGCAGGGTAGTTCTGCTGGGCTAACGACCTATGGAATATGAAAGTAGACATCTCAATGCACAAAATGAGACATTCTTGCAAAAAATCTGCGCAGCCGTTTCCGAGAAAAGTGGGTTCATCCACAATGGCAAAAAAATCGACGCTGATTTTTCCCAGGAGCAGAGTAGTTCTGCTGGCCTAACGACCAATGGCATATGAAAGTAGACACCTAAATGCACAAAATGAGACATTCGTGCAAGAAATCTTCGGAGACGTTTCTGAGAAAAGTGGGTTCATTGAAAATGGCCAAAAAAAATCGACGCTGATTTTTCCCAGGAGCAGGGTAGTTCTGCTGGCCTAACGACCTATGTAATATGAAAGTAGACACCTCAATGCACAAAATGAGACATTCGTGCAAGAAATCTGCGGAGCCGTTTCCGAGAAAAGTGGGTTCATCGAAAATGGCAAAAAAAAAATCGACGCTGATTTTTCCCAGGAGCAGGGTAGTTCTGCTGGCCTAACGACCTATGGAATATGAAAGTAGACACCTCAATGCGCAAAATGAGACATTAGTGCAAGAAATATGCGGAGTCGTTTCCGAGAAAAGTGGGTTCATCCAAAATGGCCAAAAAAAAATCGACGCTGATTTTTCCCAGGGCCAGGGTAGTTCTGCTGGGCTAACGACCTGTGGAATATGAAAGTAGACACCTCAATGCACAAAATGAGACATTCGTGCAAGAAATCTGCGGAGCCGTTTCCGAGAGCAGGTTAGTTCTGGTGGGCTAACGACCTGTGGAATACGAAAGCACACCTTAATGCACAAAATGATACATTCGTGTAAGAAATCTGCGGAGCCGTTTCCGAGAAAAGTGGGTTCATCCAAAATGGCCAAAAGAATTCGACGCTGATTTTTCCCAGGAGCAGGGTAGTTCTGCTGGGCTAACGACCTGTGGAATATGAAAGTAGACACCTTAATGCACAAAATGAAACATTCGTGCAAAAAATCTGCTGAGCCGTTTCCGAGAAAAGTGGGTTCATCCAAAATGGCCAAAAAAAATCGACGGTGATTTTTCCCAGGAGCAGTATAGTTCTGCTGGGCTAACGACCTGTGGAATATGAAAGTAGAAACCTTAATGCACAAAATGAGACATTCGTGCAAAAAACCTGCGGGGCCGTTTCCGAAAAAAGTGGGTTCATCCAACAAGGCCAAAAAAATCGACGCTGATTTTTCCCAGGAGCAGGGTAGTTCTGCTGGGCTAACGATCTATGGAATATAAAAGTAGACACCTTAATGCACAAAATGCGACATTCGTGCAAGAAATCTGCGGAGCCGTTTCCCAGAAAAGTGTGTTCATCCAAAATGGCAAAAAAAAAATCGACGCTGATTTTTCCTAGGAGCAGGGTAGTTCTGCTGGCCTAACGACCTATGGAATATGAAAGTAGACACCTCAATGCACAAAATGAGACATTCGTGCAAGAAATCTGCGGAGCCGTTTCCGAGAAAAGTGGGTTTATCCAAAATGGCCAAAAAAATCGACGCTGATTTTTTCCAGGAGCAGGGTAGTTCTGCTGGCCTAACGACCTATGGAATATGAAAGTAGACACCTTAGTGCACAAAATGAGACATTCGTGCAAGAAATCTGCAGAGCCGTTTCCGAGAAAAGTGGGTTCATCCACAATGGCCCAAAAAAATCGACGCTGATTTTTCCCAGGAGCAGGGTAGTTCTGCTGGGCTAACGACCTATGGAATATGAAAGTAGACACCTTAAGGCCGAAAAGGGGCATATGATATATGGGGTACGAAAGGGACAAAATGGAAAAGGTGGGTTCTTCCAAAGTGGGGGTTTTTCGCGCCTGTTTTACTCATTTTCATAATCATGATGCTCAGTAGATGTCGATGATTATGGTGTTATATATATATATATATATATATATATATATATATATATATATATATATATATATATATATATATATATATATATATATATATATATATATATATATATATATATATATATATATATATATATATATATATATATATATATATATATATATATATATATATATATATATATATATATATATATATATATATATATATATATATATATATATATATATATATATATATATATATATATATATATATATATATATATATATATATATATATATATATATATATATATATATATATATATATATATATATATATATATATATATATATATATATATATATATATATATATATATATATATATATATATATATATATATATATATATATATATATATATATATATATATATATATATATATATATATATATATATATATATATATATATATATATATATATATATATATATATATATATATATATATATATATATATATATATATATATATATATATATATATATATATATATATATATATATATATATATATATATATATATATATATATATATATATATATACATAAGGTCGTAGATATTTGATTATTTGCATATGTATATAAAAGCTCATAGTTATGTATATGAATGCCATATGCTAGGAACACAGCTAGGAACACAACTGGGACGAACGACGAATTTCATCCAACACGACGAATTCGTCGATAAAAATTCGCTGTGTAAATTCGTCGTGTGAGGCACAATAGCGACGAAAGCGCAACAGCTGTTACAATTGATAAAGTTGTTTACTGTTTGTGCAAAGTGTGACCGTATTAAAAAAATAATACATACTTGAATAATTAAACATTAGCAAAAACACAGCTAACACCAATTTTTATAGTTAATTATTATCTATATTTACTTCAAATGCTATAAAATAAAAATAAAAAAATAATTAAAGCAAAAATTATCTTTATTCACTAAAACACTTGAAAAGTAAAACCAAACATGGTCACTTGGTACTGATATGTTCGTCGTTCGCCGGCGTAAGAAATAGAATTAAATCTATTCAGAGTTCGCCGCGTATGACGAATTTCGTCCGACGCCGTTATTGTGTGTATTTTCATATACACAAATGTGTTTTATTTTTGGCGACGAATATTCGCGACCAAAAATTCGTCGTTCGTCCCAGTTGTTCCTAGCAATATTGTTAATTAAACATAATTATATAAAAATTGAAATAGTTCAATATTTGCTGAATTTTGAGAATTATTTATGAAGTTATTTAAATTAATTTAATTTCAAGAAAATATAAATTATTAATTTTATAACACCCCGTCTTCACGAGACATAATTTTATTGTAACATTTGTCAAACTTCATACATAACAGCATTCAGAAAAATGTTAGTGCTATTTTTTCATATCGACTTTGACTTTTGTCAAGACAAATCAATGGCTCGTGAAGACAAAATGAAGAAAAAAATGTAGTGTCTTAAGAGCTTTACACAAGGTTTTTTTTTACATATATCAAGATTTCGTTTGCATACCAGAGATAGTTGCTTGACCTTTTTTATTTTGAAATGTCAAACAGCATAGAAAAAAATCGTCTGTCAAATGGAAAACAAATACTGCGCACACCTTATAAAGTATGTATTCTGGAACAGCGTAGTATTTTTTAGTACTATATGAGCAAAACCAAGGTTGTATAACTAAGTACTACTAGATTTTAGCAGATTTTGTCAAAATTTAGTGGCGTAGTAGATTTCGTTTTGTATGGGAAATCTAGTAGAAAGCAACTAGATTTAGCTTAAAATCTCGTAAGTACTAGATTTCCTTCTGGTGTAAACGCACTATTAACTAACTCACGAAAGTAATTACTGATTAATGCGCTATTTGCAAATAAGAAGTTTGGATTGCCACCTTTACATATGTTTGTTAATAAAAATTTATAAATAGATAAATATATTAACAAATAGATGAATAATCAGCGATTTAATAAATTACAATAAGAAGTATTTGGCAGCATTTTACGTTTTTATTTGCAAATAAGCTCTGCGTATAAACGAGGTAATAGATAACTAATTTGCAACAAAGTTTATTTTCACACTATGCCTTTTTAACCTGGCTTTTTTTACAATTTTCTTTTAAACCCCCTACGAAAAATCACGAACATTTACATTACATACTTTTTGTGCATGCCTTTTTTGAAGATTACACACATGCTTAATGCTGAGAGTACGTAAATGACAAAGAGAAATATCAAAAAAACCCCTTCAAATTTCAATTCGTCTTTTTTCTTAACCCGCTAGCTTCTCACCTCCTCTCTCTCTCTCTCTCAAACTGAAAAGGCCTGTCTTTACAGCCAGGCGAAAAAATTACAATGTAAATTGCGTGAAAGCAAATTTTTTCGTTCCCTGATAAAATAAAATATGTGATTGTTTAGAAAATTTTAAAAAAATTAAGAATAACTATCAAATTTCTTTACGTATTATTTGACAGAATTTGACAAATACCGTAATACTATCGAATTTCTTTACATATTATTGGACAGATTATAACAATTGGTTTTCACACAGTTGGATTTTTATTTAAGATATGAGTTTTTGACAAGCATTAATACTAAATCTAATATTTTGACAAGTATTAATACTAAATCTAATTTTTTGCACCTTAAATTAAAACTTTTATTAGTTTCATTCATTTTTAACCTGGCTTTTTTACAATTTTCTTTGAAACCCCCTACGAAAAGTCACGAACGGAAACGGCTCCGCAGATTTTTTGCACGAATGTCTCATTTTCTGCATTGAGGTGTCTACTTTCATATTCCATTGGTCGTTAGAACTATCCTGATCCTGGGAAAAATCAGCGTCGATTTTTTTTTGCCATTTTGGATGAACCCACTTTTCTCGGAAAGGGCTCCGCAGATTTATTGCACGCATGTCTCATTTTGTGCATTAAGGTGTCTACTTTCATATTCCACAGGTCGTTAGCCCAGCAGAACTACCCTGCTCCTGCAAAAAATCAGCGTCGATTTTTTTTGCCATTTTGGATGAACCCACTTTTCTCGGAAACGGCTCCGCAGATTTTTTGCACGAATATCTCATTTTGTGCATCAAGGTGTCTACTTTCATATTCCACAGGTCTTTAGCCCAGCAGAACTACCCTGCTCCTGGGAAAAATCAGCGTCGATTTTTTTTTACCATTTTGGATGAACCCACTTTTCTCGGAAACGGCTCCGCAGATTTTTTGCACGAATGTCTCATTTTGTGCAATAAGGTGATTACTTTCATATTCCACATGTCGTTAGCCCAGCAGAACTTTCCTGCTCCAGGGAAAAATCAGCATCGATTTTTTTGGCCATTTTGGATGAACCCACTTTTCTCGGAAACGGCTCCGCAGATTTCTTGTACGAATGTCTCATTTTGTGCATTGAGGTGTCTACTTTCATATTCCATAGGTCGTTAGGCCAGCAGAACTACTCTGCTCCTGGGAAAAATCAGCGTCAATTTTTTTGTCCATTTTGGATGAACGCACAGGTCGTTGGCCCAGCAGAACTACCCTGCTCCTGGGAAAAATCAGCGTCGATTTTTTTCGCCATTTTGGATGAACCCACTTTTCTCGGAAACGGCTCCGCATATTTTTTGCACTAATGTCTCAGTTTGTGCATTAAGGTGTCTACTTTCATATTCCACAGGTCGTTAGCCCAGCAGAACTACCCTGCTCCTGGGAAAAAACAGCGTCGATTTATTTTTGCCATTTTGGATGAACACACTTTTCTCGGAAACGGTTCCGCAGATTTTTTGCACGAATGTCTCATTTTCAGAGAAATTAACCAAATTATAATGATAAATACACTTTGTCCTAACTCGAATTAACTGTTATACCTTGTGATCAAAGATATAAATTTTATATTTCTTTGCGAAGGGTATATAAGATTCGGCATAGCCGAATATAACCCTCTTACTTGTTAAATATATTTTGTTTATATTATTATTAATTTATTTTAATAAAAACAGTTTTTACTCAAAATTTTATGAGCTTAGGCCGTGTATAAATGTTGTTTGTAAATGGTGTAATTTGTTGTGTATATAATGTGATTTGTTGAAGATGTAAGTATATAGATGTATATAATGAGATTTAGTAAAGATAATATGTGATAACCTTTGTTTTAATTTAATATCCTTCTTGTAAATTGATGTATTTAGTTTTAGTTCATTTCATTAAATTAAAATTTTAATTAATTTAATTTCCTCTAGTTTTATTCCTTTAGTACGAATTTTAGATTTAAGTGTCCTTATTATTTTAGACTCGACTTTTTTTATTAAATTACATATGTAGCCAAAGTTTGTATTCTTGTGTGAGTGGACTGTATGTTTCATAAGTATAAAGCTTAGTCTAGACGGCATGTTGAATCAGCAAATGTATGCTAACACTCATATGCTTTAAAATAACAACAAATGCGTCTGTCAGCATATTCAATATGCTAAACGTCTACACGGTATGCTGAAAGTATCAAATTTTTTGAAGTCAACAGCAAATGATATGTTAACATATTAGTTAGCATACAATTTTTGCGTCTACATGATATGTTGAATTCCGTATGATGATATACATGCAGAGTCATGCAACCATTTGTTTATAAACTTCAAATAAGTTTTACAATACTCTTTCTTTATTACTTATTTCTATCAATTATCGCTTTTATTGCAAAATTAATATTTTTAGTGCGAAATAAATTTTTAAAAATAAAATATAATATCTGCGATGTATATATCACTAGCATTGTTCTGAAGAACGCAACAAATTAGAAAATAGGCGAAAAATTGCTAAAATGTGTTGAAGAAATGGCTTAAGTCAAGAATACCAACGCTGTTGAAAATTAAAATAATAATAATCATGAGGTAATAGCCCTTTTTAGACAAATAATTTTTGAGAATTTTTTCGGCGCTCTCTTTTGGTTTCGGAGTTACGGGGTTCAAAACTTTTATTTTGAATTGGCCATAACTCCCACAATTCTTCATGGATAATCGATATGTATATCATTTTAAAGTGCTCTAAAATACTTTTCTACTGGTAAATAAATTTTTGAAATCCATTAACCCATTGTGAGCCAAATGCAATTAAAAAAAAAATTAACCTGACTTTTTACGTAAAAACACCGTTATCTCAAAAACTTACCGATATAACGGTACTTAACCATGTATATAAATTTATAGAGAAATTTCTTGAAAGCTATCACTAATGAAATACGGAAGATATGCAGCTTCAAAAATGAGTTTTCAAAAATACATATTTTTCGAGGCAATCTCCATGTGTGCATTGGTATGTATATGAAAAGTGCTGTTTAGTTTAGGAGATGTTAAAATGTATAACAGGTTTTTTGCTAGGCAAAACATTTTTCCTCAGCGAAGCCACTATTCGACATACAAAAAGGAGAAAATCTCTAAGCCCGGCCAAAGGCCGGTTAGTCAGACAATCTTTACTCAGCGAAACCACCATTCGACATACATAATGAAAATAAGTATATCAAATGAAAACTGGGAAGGTTCTCTACAAAATTATATACATGCTTAAGTATCGATATATTGGTAATTTTTTCAGATAAAGGTGTGCTGCAAAAAGTCGTGTTAAAAATTTTTAAAACAGTATTTGTTTCAGAATGGGTTAACTGATATCAAATTGGGTTGACGGATATAAACCAGTAGAAAGGTATTTTATAGCGCCTTAAAATGATGTACATATCGTTTATATCCGTGCAGAATTGTAGGAGTTATGGCCAGTTCAAAATGAAGCTTTGAGCCCCGTAGCTCCGGAACCAAAAGAGAGCGCCGCAAAAAACTTCACAAATATTGTTTGTCTAAAAAGTGCTATTACCTCATGTGTTTTTTATTTCAATTTTCAACAGCGTTGGTATTCCTGACTTGTTCCGAAGAAATTACTAAACTCCAAAGAATTAGAAAATCAAATAAATCGCGAAAATACTCAAGAAATTGATAACATCTCGGAAATTGGAATGTCGCGTGCCGAATCAGGCAACATAGTTAACATAAATTATGAGAGTTGAGCTGAAATATAAATTCTATATGCTATCAAATTTGTTATATGCTGAAAAGCTTGCGTACACTTTTCAACAATCAATATATCTCTCAGCATACGTAGTAAATTTGTTAAAACGTAAAAACATGATGTCTACACGATATGCTAAAATCATGAACATACGTTTGTTGACAACGTTAAAAAATGGCCGCCATATGTGGTTAAACATACGTATGTTGAAAAATTTTGTGTCTACACGATATGCTAAAATCATGAACATACGTTTGTTGACAACGTTAAAAAATGGCCGCCATATATGGTTAAACATCCGTATGTTGATACGTGTCTACACGATATGTTGGCACTGGTACCAAATTTTTTACCATAAATATGCTGATTCAACATATCGTCTAGAATAAGCTTGAGAGATCACTTGCTGTATTCATACATGTGTGGGAATAATGAGGAGAATATGACCGATCAAATTAGTTGTTAAGAGTTATCACATTATTATTTGCTTGTATTTAATAAGTAAATAAAGAGCTAACACAAATAAAGCGATGAAAGGCCGTGTCAGATACAACTTTGTCGTATGACACAATGAAAACTTTGACAACACTCGCGCATTGCTCGTTTACCAAAAAAAAAAATAGTTGATAATTTTGCTATTTATTTAATTATTTTTTTTTGTTATAAAAATAAAAGTCAATTATGGTATTTTACGTTTTATTATAAATAAATAAATGGCACCTCTTATTAAAACAGATTCAAACGCACGATATGTTTCGTTTGGCAACATAATAAAAGAAAATTATTCCAGCTGATTGTCAAAGCAAGCAAAAAGATGAGAGTTGCCGAACTTTTTGCTTCACGCTGCGTTAAAAGTGCACGTTTCGTATAAGTATGTACATTTCATCTTAGATGTCAAAGCGAATCTGTAACGCAACGCGAAGCAAAAGTTTTATCTGACATGGCCTTAAGAGTTTGACACATATAAAGGCAGTAAATTAGTATGAGTTTGTTTAAGAGAGCGCGAATGGAAATTAAAAAGTTGATTGGTAATTAATGTATGTATGTATGTATTTATGTATATACATAAGTATATTATGTTCAGAACAGAATATGGAAAAATGATGCGATTACTAAATATTTATTTTACTTTGTGTTTTATTTTGATTTTCTATTCTTCTTCTTAGGGATTTATGTATGTGAATATGAATGTGTGTTTAATTTTTTAAGTTAAAATATGTATATTGTAAATACCTGTTGATCAAATGTAGATATTGGTGATATTTGTTGTTCTTTTGTTTCATCAAAATTTTTGAACTCACTCTAAATAACTTCTGGTTTCTTCGTTGTTTTTTAAATTAGCGTACAAAGTATATTTAGATAACCATATGTATATACAGTGTATGTATGTGCGTTTATGTATATAAAAGGTTTTTATATATACTGTATTTTCGTGTCGCCAATTTTGTTTTTTCTTATGTATTTTCATATATTTTTATGCGGGTATGTATGTATGTATATCATTAATTTTTGCACTTAAATATGTATGTGTACATAGTTACATGTAAATACATTTATGTACATGTGCATATAACTATGTATGTATACTGTGTACAGAAAATAGCGGTATTTTATAAAACTTTAGCAAAAGTATGAAAATCTAACGGGAAAAAATATCATACCGGTTTTATTTTATTGTGGTAATAAATATTTTGCACTGCTGGGTAAATAATTTAAATATGTTGAGTATATGTGTGTATGTACCTACATATGAATATTTCTTCAGCTTGTTTTTCACTTTAATCTTCTTTTTGTTTGGGCTAACTTTTTCCGTTTTTATATCTATGAAACTTTTGCACTTGTTTGTTTTTTTTCCGTAGCAATTATGGTTTTATTTTTAATCTACCAATTTACACTCGATTTAAATTCACTGCGTTTATTTATGCCGATTTCTTTGATTTTGTGTATTTGTCTTTTTTGAGTAATAGGTTTTAACTTTCGTTTCTGCACCTGTTCGCTTTGACGATTTTTACAGACTGATGTTCTTGTTATTTTATGATTAAATACCTTACCTCATATTCCTAGTGGTGGGTTACGTACACTTTTTATTTTAAAGAGATTCGCTGACACTCTGGTTGACTCGAAGGACCATGTAATAATTTGGGAATTATTATTAGTATGGATTTCCTTCTAAGTTGGAGAACAAATTAGGGGAGTGAATTAGGACCAACCTTAAAAGCAAATCCCGATTATAGCCACTCGTGGAATGGTTATAATTTAGGAGTTACGGGCATAAAAGACGAAAGGAAAGGGAGAATTAGTCCTTTTGTACTTTTATTAATGCAATGGTAATGAGAATGCTTACCGTTTGTAGGGTCTTCCTTGGAAATAAAGAGGTAGGTATGTATGGGTTTATTCAGTAATGGCAATGATACTCCAATTTATTTATTGAACCTTTTCTAGTATAAATTAGTTTTAATAGGAATAATTTTAGATATACGAGTACAATGTTATTATATACGCTGATAAAAATCCAATTTTAGATTAAATTCTAGGTTTAATTTAATGCTATTCATTTGAAAGTAAAATGGCAAGTGAGTTTATAGAATTCTTCGTATCTATTACTTCGATTTTTTTATAAGACGAAACGGTTAAAAGGAAAAATGGCTTTTTACCGCGCAATTCAATGGTATCAACTTTGTGTAAATTTTACGATCTTAATCCATAGATGGATAATTTAATTCAATTTATATAAAAAATATATCTAAAACGTTTACGATTTTGTGTGTGACCAAATGTAGTTGGACACAAATAGAAAAAATTGTAATCAAATGTTTAGAAAATCAATATTATCTGAGCTCAAATGATTCTTAATTTATATTTTTATTAATTAATGCAAAATTAACTGTATATAACCCAAAATTAATGCTTAAAAATAAAAAATTTGTAAAATACTTTTTGGACAACTAAGTATTGTTTTGGAGTTGTGAAGAAACTTTTATTTAAGCCTATGCTAATACAAAATGTTCTACTAATGCATTCTTAGACTTAGATTTTTTGACAAAAGATTTACGGTCTGTGAACTGAACTACTTTGTTAAGAGTCAAGCTTCTATATTTTGGATGTTATATACTCCATTCGTTGGGGAAGGGTATCTAAGTTTTGGCACAGCCGAATATAGAACTTTTAGTTCTTAAAAATAGTTTTGTATGGGAAATAAAATCAGCTTTTTGAACGTTCTGGTTTGATTTCAAACTTTTTTCATTTGGCACAAAATTCTTTTTACGTGTAGCCTTAAAAAAATTATAATTTTTTTTTCTATATTAATGAAGCTAATTAAAAAAAATCATGTAATTTCTCTAGCTTCCAGCCGTGGTAGAGGGCTAAAAGATATGTCGACAAAATTAAAAAAAAAATTACAATTTGTAAACTGTCAAATGTTTTTTGGGAGTATGTGCATAAGATAAGAGGTTTGTAACTGTTCAAAGTTGTGGTTGAAGTCTACTGAAGATATGGTAAAGCACCAATGAAATGCATATATACAATGCTTAACTATCAGCATATAAACTTCATTTAAAATAAAATTATGACAATATGTCAAATTTCTTTATACAATTTGGCTAAATGCAACATTCTGGAGGTATTAAAAATCTAATGGATGACTTTTTTCCTTCATACACCAACGCTCTACTCTATTCTGCGTGATCTGGATAATATTTTATTAAAGTTTTTCTTCTCTTCACGCAATAAAAGTTCGGGATATGGCCTCATAAGGTATGGTTTAAGAGGAAAAGCAGCCTCGCCAACTAAATAATACGGAAACTTCACATCACTATTTGGCAATGTAGTGTCCGCTGGCAAATTAAAGTTTTCCGATTGCAAGAGCCTTCCAAATTGTGAAGGCCATAAGCACCATATCGACGCAATAAACGTTTGATTTTCGTCACACACTCCCATCAGTACAATGCTATACGTTCCTAAAGTGATAAGGTAATAAGATAATATTAATAGGTTAATATTAACCGGTAGGATATTTCTGAAAACTCACCATTATAAGTATAGTAATTTGATGTAATGGCGACGTTATTTCCGTCAAAGGCTCCGACACATTTCGGAAAATCCCACATATTATTGAAATCCTCCGCTATTCGTTCCCATTCATACGTGTCTGGCAATGACAAGTAAATTCCACTTAAATACTTCCATATAACCTCACACGTCTCCAAAACGATCCATCTTACCACGGTCACCGACATTTTAAATGTTAGCGAGAGGTACTGCCAACTTTTACCATGCGCTAAATAGCTGTATGGAAAAAAGTTATTCCTTTTTTCAATATTGTACAGACACAATTTTAAATGTACATTAAAGTCAAGAAGAGCCGGCAATCTATTATAATAGCTCTTGTTGATTTTTTTTCAAGATTATCCTTTAGAACGATTAATAGCCAGTCGAGGACGTCTGGAGATGTTCTCTATGCTATACGAAACTGCTCATGATCACGCTTTAATTTTATTAAAGTTGCCGCAAAAAAACCACTCACTTCCTGTTCCAAACACAAGGGGCGCACCCAAAACCATCACGCTTTATTTTGGAGCTTTGCGTATGCCCTTGTTGCACAAATTTTTATATTCACAGAAAAAAATAAGTTTCGTTTTTGATAACAAAAATCCCGGTATACAATAATTTTTTTTTCAAATTTCCTGTGATAAAGAATTCCCCTATATTGATAACAAAATTATTTCAAAATAAAAATATATATATAAAATAAAAAAATGTTGACATGGCTGGAATACGAACCGGGGCTTTCCGGACGTAAAGCATACACTCTCTAGCTGAGCCATATCCCATTTATTTATTTATGGGATACAACTTGTTTTAAGTACTTATATATAAAAAGAAAAGAAATAACCGGCATGGAAAAGAAATACTTACAACGAAATATTTTATTGTGTTAAAGATAAATGTTATTGAAATTCATATTTTTTTTTTATAACATGGTTTTATTGAATATAATTCTTGTCTATTTTTTTCTGTGTTTACAAACTAAATAAATTCCACATATTCTTTTAACACTTCAATTTCAATTAACATTTTTCCAAAAATTATTTTTATTTGATAAAAATATTTACACTACAGCTGATCAAAACATAAACATTGGCGCGCAAAAAGTGTTGCATGTAGCTTCAATTTAGAAACTCGTCTAAAGTATGAAACGCACAAAACGCGCAACGTACGAAACGAGTGTTTCGGACTTTCAGCTTTCTAGTTATAACAGCTGTTAAAATTTTATCAACTGAAAATATTGTTGGAACACTTGGAGCTTACCTTGTCGTAAATAGTTGCAATTAAAGTAAGATCCAAGCATTCTCAACAAATATTCTAAATAAGCTGGATTATATTTGAAAACTAATAGATATACTAAGCGATAAGAGCACTTTGCCAACACAACAAACGATGTTTGGTCTTTTAAATTAGTACCAACAAAATTCTAATTATCGAATATGACATTTGGTGTGTCCGCTGCGAAACCAACAAGGTTTTTAAATGGGGTTGCCTTTACCATAATAGTTTGCTTTAATAGTGAGTATATTTCCGTTGCGGTTGGAGCTTGACATTCTTCCAAATAAAAAAATGCATGTTGTAATTTAGAATAGCTGTCATCAAAATAAATGAAAAGAAACGCGATGTTTTCTTATACTCTTAATTTTTCATATAAATGATGAAAAATAACTATTGCAACGTATTTTTCCATAAAATTTACATGTTTAAGGATCTACTGATGAGTTGGCATTAGCACCCGACAAAATGCCGGCGTATAGATTAGCTCTATGCTCCAGTGGGAGTTAAAGGAATATATATATATATATGTAGATTAGCTAACCGAAACAAATTAATTTGATTTTTTCGCACATAAATTCTTGATAATATTTCGAATAAATACATTTTCAAAATAAATGTAGATGAATGTGTTTACTAAATAAGAATCGAATGAAAGATATGTACTTGATCCGCACAGTCGCATGAGAGTATCTATGAATTAACTATTTCATTTGTGTTCATGAGAATAAAGCACATTTACGCCACATTAACTGAGATATTAAGTAATTCATTGATTTTATACGCGATGTTGAAAAGTATTTGATGCAAAAGAACTGTTGACATTGTTGAAATAATTATCGGATTAGGACACGTGCCTTTTTTTTGGCTTTTTGTGGCCTCAGGTCTTATTGAATAGACACACATATGCTACAGTTGCACACAATGTTAGCACCCTGAAGGAAGCCAAGGGTCAAGTGTCTTCAAGTCACCACTTTTGTTGACAAGTTTGGTGACTTTTTAGGGGCATTGTGAACTAATCGTCTACACTTTTAATTTTGCCTTTAATGGGAAGAGCAGTTTTTGACAGCTACAAAACTATTTTTATTGTCTCATTTTGTTGTATTAAAAGTACATGTGGCGAAAATAAAATGTTCATAAAAAATTTAATTTAGATCCTTTCCCTAGTAAAAAGGTTCATATGTTTTGACTAGAATCAGTAGTGATTCTCTGGTGCCAATGTCTTAACGTGGTCCCATAATAAACACCTGGTCAATAGAGTCGACGTCACTAGTGGCATCCCAACGACAAGCATATGCTTATGTCTATAGCACAGAACATTGCCTATGTAAAGAGTCAGTAGTACTGGTGACAAAGTCAATCGTGAATCAGTACAGTTTTACTATCGACAATTCCTTCAGGGTAATAACGGATTTATGTACGTATTTATCTATGTATACATCAATTTGTATTTTAATTTGGTGTGCACTTTACTTTTTTTTTCATCCAGCCGATGTTTAGCCTTATTTGTTATTGTATTAAATCGTTCAGATGATAATAATTGTCGTGCGAATGATGATGAATCTCAAATAATTTCAATAGCTTGAATTAATGTCAGTCACCACCACAATTGTCACGAGCAACAACACGTTGCTACCACCATCTCAACGAACATTCATTAGTACGCTTTTTGTTCATCCGGTTCCTATTTTATGTGCATACTAGGGTATTCATTCGGTTTTGGCACAGCCGAATATAGAACTTTTAGTTGTTAAAAATAATTTTGTATGGGAAATAAAATCAGATTTTTGAACGTACTGGTTTGATTTCCAACTTTTTTCATTTAGCACAAATTTCTTTTTTACGTGTAGCCTTAAAAAATATATAAAATTTTTTTCTATATTAATGAAGCTAATTAAAAAAAATCATGTAATTTCTCTAGATTCCAGCCGTGGTAGAGGACTAAAAGATATGTCGAAAAAATTAAAAAAAAACATTATCATTTGTAAACTGTCAAATGTTTCTTGAGAGTATGTGCATAAGATAAGAGGTTTGTAACTGTTCAAAGTTGTGGTTGAAGTCTACTGAAGATTTGGTAAAGCGCCAATGCAATGCATATAGACAATGCTTAACTATCAGCATATAAACTTCATTTAATATAAAATTATGACAATATGTCAAATAATAAATTTGTCAAATAATAAATTGCCTATTTTCGATTAACGGTTAAACCGGTTAATTTCAGTCGATTAACCGACGTAACAAATTTTTGCATATTTTGTAGTATCATAACGTATTTTTTGTGTGTTGAATTATTTGTTTCATCTCATATACAAAATGTATATGTTTAGAAATTATTTTTCATACAAACAAACAAGTGTGTTCAGGGATTTTAACTTAAGTAAACCATTAAAATCTTTAGACGTGGCAAAGAGTTTAGTAAAGACTCTGCTACTCTAATTGAACTTGAGGGAATTACCTATGTATTACATTTTTGTTTACTAGTAATAGTTTTATAAAATCCAATAATACTGTGGCCAATGACTTAATTAATGAGAGACGAAATCAATTATTTTATACCTCCACTAAGGAATATTTGCTTCTAGCGACAGCGTTTTAAAATACAGTACAAAAACGGAAACTAAGGAATTCGGAAATAAACATTTTTGCAGAATGTTCGTCGCTGAGCTCTGCCAGTATGAGTCAGATGATGGCCTTACAACAGAAGAAACTATCGATAGTAATTAATACAAGAAATGTTTTAACAGAATTAACCGAAACAATTAGAAGTAGGTCCGTTTGTTTACTTTTCCAATAAAATCCAGTAGTTGAGTAAATTCTGGGTAATTTGAGAATTTTCTCACAAGAATGGCTCTTGCACAAGAAGTACGCGAATGGAAAATTGCAAAAATTTGCAGATTTAGCAAAACAGCTGATCAACTAAAATGGATAGGGTTGTAAGCAATGTGTTATTTCGACTATCCAGCACATATGTACATTAGGGCGGTTCATATATAGCCTTTTTTTAATATTTTTTTATTTCAATATGGGCCAACCGGAATATATATCAAGCACCGCGGAAAAATGATGCATGATTTTTTTTAAATTTTTCTATTAAGGTTTAGGGGTCGCTACCGGCCTCCGAACTTTGGTGTTTTTGAGAAAGCTTTTATAAACATATTTTTCGATATGGGTGTGAATTAAAAAATTAATTTTATGCACACCATTATTGAATAATGATATAAAAAAAAGAGAGAAAAATGTTTTTCAGAATTTCAATATTATGGTCCAGTCTCTTACAATTTTTCCAAGTGCCCTCGCTCCGTGAAAAACTAAAATATCGATTAATTAGAATTTTCAAACTATTAAAGAATAATAATGTATTTTCTTTACAAAAGTTCCTTTTAAGTGAAAAATACATCAAACACAAACGCGTTTTTTAAGACTTCGGCATCAAGACCAATTAATGCTGCTTTTTTCCTAAGCTTTAAAAAAACAAATGTAAATAAATAACACGAATTTCATTAAAGAGCGAATTTTTGAGTTCTATTGATATAAAACAATTACTATTTAAAAAAATATGACAAGTTTTCTATTTAAAGTTTCTATTTGAATAATCAATCAAGCAAGCGAACAATTTTCAGTTTGTTTTTTAAATGTTCAATAAGTAGGCTATGCGTAATCTTTAATTCGCTGCAGTGCTCATTGTTACAAATAGGTTAAAATTTACAATTAATATATTGTACGCAGTTCTATGAAAATTAAAATTTTTTAGAGCAGTGTCGCGAATATAAGTTTTAATATATTTACAACATAAATTTTATATATTTATAATTATTAAAGCGCTGACAAAAATAAGTTTCTTAAACAATCTTACAATTGATTTTATGCGTAAACAGATGAGTTATAAAAAATATATAATATTGAAGCATTATAAAAAAAATAATTTTATGAAATATTTTTGTACTGTTTAAGCAGGTCAGCTGCCGAATCATTTTCAATATATAATGGCATCTAGTTCATCGACATTTGCTACGCGCGAAAACACTAAAATATGGATAATAGGGCAGGTATCACCAGAGCTAAGCAAAACCAAACTTCCTACAAAAAAGGAGGTATTAAGTCTACTTTTTTACTACAAAATCTACAGCGAACTAACCATAAGAGATGTTGCACTTCAACTGCAAATGATGTCTTGGCTATATGGGAAATGGCCGCAATACCGACACAAACAAAAAACCGAGTAATAGATAAAATTGAAAAACTGTTTAGTTCTTGGCAAACACTTAAAAAAATAAGGAAAACAAAGCCAAGCGCTCAGACGGTTTAATAAAAAAGAACAAAACTGGGCAACTACATTGGAATGTCTTTTTGATATTGCTCACGCTTTGCCTTAAACATCATCGTAATAGAGGAGGACAAAGATTTTTTAAATGCTCAGCGACAAGTAAGTCGTCATGGCAAAATAGGTAATTTGGACTCAACACTTTTGAGAATGAGCGCGAAATACGAAAAATGGTGTAATATAAAAGAGATTCGCGAAAATAAATTGAAGGAAAGTGAGGAAAAGTTTATTAATAATATTAACAAGCGGAGTCGAATTGAACTATCGTCTTCGTCAAGTGATGATGACCATTCATTATCTACTTTGAATGGTTCCGAACCAGTGGCAAAGAAAAAGATGTATAGAGGCAGAAAAAAGATTTTAAATGCAAATTTAGCTGTTAGTCTTGACGTTGCAAAATTAAGTAATCGTAAAGCTGCAATTGTTTTGACAGAAACAGTTAAACACATTGGTGGCGATCCTTCAGAGTATAATATAAGCACTTCTTCTATTCGTCGACAACGAATTGATTTTCGAGAAAATATGGCAGAGTCTTTAAGAAGTAAGTTTAAGCCTGATGTTCCACATACTATTCACTGGGATGGAAAAATGATAAAAGATATTAGCGGAAATGAAATCGTAGAACGTCTCCCAATTCTGGTGTCTGGTATGGGTGTTGATAAACTTCTCACAGTGCCAAAATTATCTACTAGAATGGAATCTTAGGGAAAAAGTCACATCCATGAGCTTTGACACAACTGCCACAAAATTGGTGCACGTATTTTGTTAGAACAAAAGATGGATAAAGATATGCTTTGGCTGGCTTGTCGCCATCACATCTTGAAAATAATGCTTGAAGCTGTGTTTCGCCAAGCACTTGGTACTTCAACTGGTCCTGAAACATTGATATTTAAAAAATTCAAAATAGCCTGGAGCAAAATTAATCGGAAAAACTTTAAATCAGAAATTTCTGATCTTTTCGTTTTAAAAACATTTAAAAATATTACTGATGAGACCATATGTTTCGTCTAAAATCAGTTGAAAGAGTTTCAGCCTCGAGATGACTACAAAGAGCTACTGAAGCTATCTCTAATATTCTTAGGAGGTATTCCCGCAACTGGAATGTCTTTTAGAGCACCTGGAGGTCTTCACCGGGCTAGATGGATGGCTAAAACCATATATTGTTTGAAGATTTATTTATTTAGAAATGAATTCAAGCTAACTGAAAGCGATGCATGCTCAATTCGCGATGTTTGCACATTTGTAGTACGAATTTACGTAAAGTATTGGTTTGTAACCCCATCTGTAGTGTGTGCGCCAAGAAATGATCTACAGCTTTTAAAGGACCTAAAATATTATGAAGAAGTAAATGACTTGATTGGAACTGTAGCAGTCAAAAATTCTTGGTCATCTTTGGTACTTATCAGAAGAGCTTATTGCATTCGCCTTATTTGACGACCACGTTTCTGTTAATACAAAAAAGAAGATGGTGCCCGCTTTAGATGTCGAAGGGCCGGAAAACCCTTTAAAACGAATAACATTAGATACCAGTCTAATCAATAACAAACAATTAGAAGATTTCGTTTCTAAAAACACTATTAGATTTTTTAGCATAACCGGCATTTCATCAAGCTTCTTAAAGAAAGGTGTTGAAGATTCGGAGGAAGATGAGGATTACGTAAATGGCAGAGATATAGTTCGTTCTATGAGAGTTGTTAACGATATAGCAGAACGAGGTGTAGCACTGATGGAGGAATATAACAAACTGCATACCAAAAATTAACAGCAGAAGCAGTTTTTATTGTCTTTGATGAAAGATTATAGACAGAAATATCCAAATTCAAATAAATCAACTTTGCTCCAAAAATTATTTGTAAATCAATATGTAAAACTTAAAAATTCTTTAAAGGGTAAAATAATACTTTATATATATCAGCGAAATTTTCATGAATTGACTGAATTTGCTAAGTTTTTATTTTAAAATAAAATATTAAAATCATTTTTTTTAATTATTATATATTTTAGTTCCATTAAACACATGTAACATATTTTAAGATTTTTATTTAAATACGTATGTATTATATCCGATTAATTTTGAAATAAATCTTTTTAAATATAATTAATTTTTTAATATACACCCACATCGAAAAATATGTCTATAAAAGCAGCGAGCTTTTTCAAGAACACCAAAGTTCGGAGGCCGGTAGCGACCCCTAAACCTTAATAGAAAAATTTAAAAAAAATCATGCGTCAGTTTTTCACATTGCTTAATATATATTCTGGTTGGCCCATAACAAAATCCAATGTTTTTTTATGAACCAGCCTAATGTACATACATATATGATTTTTATACTTGGTACAATGCATTTCTATAATTATAAATTCGTAGCGAAATGTATTTATTAAATAGAACTTCGGTGGAAGCTTTTACAATTTTTTATTTTGTACATGATTTTTAAGTTTGTTTCTGCTTAAATGACGTACAAAAATACATCATTACTTGATTTTTTATGTTCGGTACCCCAAGTAACATGCAGTAATAAGTATTCAAATATATATTAGCTTTACATCTCTAAAGCTTTAATGTAACTAAAACAATTAGAGGAACATTTTTGCCATGGGTGCCAAGAAAAGAAAACTTGGCGTTGTTGTATGCTCTTCTAGAACATACAAATTGAGAAGAAACTTGCTTAGGATGTTTGTAAAATAACTATTTTCAGTTTTTGTTCGACTTTTAATTCAACTTTTCTACTTTTAAGCGTTTTTTTAGTTGTATACATATTGATTGCTTGCTTTTGTTTGTTTATTTTATTGAATCATATGTTTTTCTCTTCTACTGGATTTTACTGGCACAAATTTGTTCAGTAAAAATTTGCAGACTCTCAGTTAAACAACTGTCACTTTACTCTCCCAATTGATGCTCTCTTTAGCAAATTTATGTGTAAACGAACGCATTTCAGTAAAATCCAGTACAAATTTGTACAAATTTTTGCAAATTTTGGGGTAAACGAACACACTTAGTGTTAAGAATTTGAAAAAAAAAATTTAAGTAGGACCCTAATAGCATAATTGTAAATTTCATAAGTTTAGAGAAATCCTGGAAAGGGACTGAGAAACTAGATATTCTGTATTAGGGGTTGCTTTCGATTTCTTCAACATCTACGATAAATGAAAGGACTTTTCAAAGTCGAGTTTTATCAAAACTAAAGAAGAGAATCTCTTAAAGCCTAACAGCTACATTCATAAAAAACTCTTATTTTAGGTTTAAGACTCACAATTGTTATTGAACAGTTTCACGCTAAAAACTGTTTAATATAAAATTGCATTCATAAACACTACAATAGACATTGTGTGTTTTAAGGAATTCTAGATTTCGATACTGGCAACACCACCATGTTTTGTAGTTAGTGTTGCAATAAAAACAATATGATTTCATCCGGATATTGAAATAAACGAATAACTTTTTATCATTTTCATGTAAGTTAAGATTTTTTCAACTCTCTTAATAATATATTTCTCAACTTATTTGATACGGGTTTTCTATGAAGTAAAAGCAAAAAAGAGAAATGATTACAAAAGAATTCACACGATTCTTTAAATCATGTATGCAAGAGGTACTCGAATAACGAGCCTGTTTGTATTTGTGTTGATTGTTTCTGCATCACTAACATTTCATTTCGCTTTTATGTGTTTTGATGGTGCTTTTTTGCTAATTTTGTTGCGAATTTTGTTTAACTTAAATAATTTAGTGGCATATTCTATCAAATTTAAAAAAAAAAAAAACTTAAATGCTTATAGCCAAGACTTCAAGCTTTAATTTAAAGAATATCATGTATTCCTGTCTGCTAAATTTGCAAAGATATTTGAAGTTAAAATTGATATATCGATGATATGAATTTATTGAAGGTTTATAGAAGGTGCATACCATCTTTAAACCTATTTTAAAATTTTCATGTGATAAAGATTTATGAATGCAATTTTATGAAATTTTGCTTAAAAGTAGTTTATTGCCCAGTTTTAAATATTTATGAATATGGCTGTAAGCATTTAAAGCAAATTATTTTTCTGAAAGATTGTTTTCGAAGATCTCCTTAAACTATTTAAATAACTGATTTAATGATCTCACAAGCTTGTTAATTTTTTAATGTATACACATTTATGATTTTTTTGCTTGATTTAGTTCAAGAATTGTTATGTTTGTTATGTTATTGTTTTTTTACTAATAGATTCAAAATAATAGATAATATATGCATTTTTATTTGTTAAAATTACTTGATTTATGAAAAAAATTCATTAATCGGTTAACCTGTTAATACCGAATTTAACCGATTATGCCAAAACCTCGATTAATTAATCGAGCGATTAACCGATTAAAGCAGAAACCCGATTAAATGAATACCCTAGTACATACCCAGCAAAAAAAATATGTGGCCGACAAAACTGCAAAATTTTGCGATTTGAAGGAATTGGAAAATAAATTTAAAAAATTAAGGCACTACTTAGAGCACTAATAAATAGGTTTGTACGGAAAATGAAAAAGTAAGTCATCAGCATAATAACAACAACAATAACAAAACATGACAAATCATAAGACAAAAGTTTACATACGGCCATAGCAACGATGAAATATATAAAAATGTTGTGCTTAATTCAGGAAAAAATTTAACTTACATCCGATTCATACGATGATTAAAAACCATGAATTTTTTAAACTTATCTTTGAAAACATCTTCTAAGAACCTCTTGCGTTTATACCATGATTTTTAATCATTGATTATTTTTTAAGTTGACTTTTTAATGTATGTATGAAATCGGGCAATCTTCTTTATTTGCTTCTTCGTATGTTAGTGTTATATTGTTGCTCACGAATCGCAACCTTTTTAAAAAAAGTACCTTTTTAAAAAAAGTACCTTTTTAAAAAAAGTACCTTTTTAAAAAAAGTACCTTTTTAAAAAAAGTACCTTTTTAAAAAAAGTATCTTTTTAAAAAAAGTACCTTTTTAAAAAATGTACCTTTTTAAAAAAAGTACCTTTTAATTAAAAAAGAACCTTTTTAAAAAAAGTACCTTTTTAAAAAAGTACCTTTTTAAAAGAAGTACCTTTTTAAAAAAGTACCTTTTTAAAAAAGTACCTTTTTAAAAAAAGTACCTTTTTTAAAAAAAGTACCTTTTTAAAAAAAGTATCTTTTTAAAAAAAGTACCTTTCTAAAAAAAGTACCTTTATAAAAAAGTACCTATTTAAAAAAAGTACCTTTTTAAAAAAAGTACGTTTAAAAAAAAGTACATTTTTAAAAAAAGTACCTTTTTAAAAAAAGTACCTTTTTAAAAAAATTACCTTTTTAAAAAAAGTACCTGTTTAAAAAAAAGTACCTTTCTAAAAAAAATCCTTTTTAAAAGAGTACCTTTTTAAAAAAAGTACCTTTTTAGAAAACGTACCTTTTTAAAAAAAGTACCTTTTGAAAAAAAGTATCTTTTTTAAAAACGTACTGTTTAATTTTGTATTGAGATTACAAAAATAAAATACATTTATGAAATCCAATTTTCGGGAAATGATAATTTGGCTAAAACTGCATGGAGCTAAGCAATTAAAATTTGATTGCTTACCACTTTGCTTCTAACGACGTACGAGATGTACGATCAGGGGGAAAAATGGGGATACGGCGATGAAAGTTCTAAGGAAGGGAAACCTGGATTACTGGAGAATAATAAAAACAACTTTTCTGTCCAAAAACTTACATGAGTAATATTTTATTAAAATAAATGTATGTATCAAACGCAAAAGGGTATAGAGAGAGAAAACCTTTGTGGTCGTCGTGAGTACTTGGCGGTTGAAAGATAAGTGCCGAATCAAAAACCAATTATCATCAATCGGACCACACAGTTCGTTAATATAATTTCGTTAAGTTTAGTACAAGAAATAATTCACCATCAATAATTCACAATTCATTACAATACAGAGATGGGAATGTAATTCAATTCAGTTTAAGTTGATAATTAAATGCAAGTTACAATATATAAAAAATTAGGTATATTTACGGCCATTTCCGTCTTTTTGGTTAAAGGTGATTCTCGCTTTAAACATCTTGGCCGCCTTGGACAGTATGGCCAAACAATTTTACAACGATCGTTGTAGGCGTTTCAGCGCTCGTAGGGCTGCCAAGAAAATTCGCTTGGGGCTGGTTGGACGTGAGGCAGATATATTTCTGTTACGTTCGGTGGACCGTTCAGCATTACGCCTGTTTTGATGTTGTTGGTGGGGCAGCGTCAAGCGATCGTGCACTCGTGTTGGACGGGTTACTGCTTGGATTCCCCGAGGTACAGAGCCAGTGTCGCGCAAAACTCTCTGGGTCGTGGGTTGCTGAGCCGGACGCGAGCTTCTGCCTTTCGGTTGATGAAGTAGGGTGTGATGTGCCCAACCACACCTTTGGCAAACATCTGACGATGTACACTCCCATGTGTGAGGTAGCGAGACAATTTCGGCAGTATCCGTGCGCGTTTACACGTCGCTTACGATCTTCAACAGACATATTGAGAAAGCGCTTACAAAATCTCAAGGAGTGGTAACGTTTGCAAATGCGGCATTGGTGGATTTCTGCGCTTCTAGGTGGCCTGCGAATTAGAATATTAGTTATTAAGAGCATATAATGAAGGGAAGATGTGTACGGACAGAGATGAGGGGTATATGAAATAGGAAAGCATTTGTATGAATCAACGAGTATTAATTAGAGTTTATAAAGAAATTTCAACTATATTTGGGTTTCACTATCTAGAGCTTGCTATTTGCCCTTGTAACTAGCCCCGTCTGAGTTCTCAAATCCGCGACTCTTACGAGCCCATCATTTCCGAAATAGATTTTCACAATACGGGCTAGTTTCCATTCATTGGGTGGAAGAAGATCATCCTTTATCACAACCAGTTGTCCGATTTTAATATTCTCTTCAGAGTTTTGCCATTTGTATCGTTTCTGGAGCTCTTTTAGATATTCATCCTTCCATCTTTGTGCAAATTGGTGATGTAAAAGTTTCAATCTCTCCCAGCGCTCTCGTAATGTTGGGGATTCATTAGGAGCCTCGGGGAGGGCTACGAGAGGAGCTCCGCGGAGAAAATTACCAGGTGTAATGGCGAGTAGCTCGTTTGGATCATCGGACATGGGCGTTAGGGGTCTAGAGTTTAGAACTGACTCAATTCGGGTCAACAAGGTGGTGAATTCTTCAAATGTATACTTCGTGTTTTGAGCTACCTTCTTAAAGTGAAGTTTAAAAGACTTCACACCAGCCTCCCATAATCCTCCCATATGTGGAGCATTTGGGGGGATAAATGACCACTGCATACCCTGGGAGGTGTAGTTTCCAGCGATGTCCTTAGATACATTTCTCATAAAATCCTCATATTCAAGCCGAAACGCACGTTCTGCACCTACGAAATTAGTTCCATTGTCTGACCACACCTTTTTAGGTAGTCCTCTACGTCCTACAAACCTAGTGAAGGCTGCTTGAAATGATACGGTAGTCAGTTCGGAACATAACTCAAGATGTATCGCTTTCGTGCAGAAACAAACAAAAACGCACACGTACCCTTTGTGAAAGGGGTACGTTTTAATTGAGAACGGACCGGCAAAGTCTACACCAGTGACCGTAAATGGTAGCGAGAATGAGCTTCTTTCCGAAGGTAGAGCCCCCACTAATTGGGTCTTCACCTGTTTTTTATATTTAATGCATGTGATACATCTTCTTATGAAGCATCTAAGAGCGGTTCGTAGCCTCGGGATATAGTATTCGCCTCTTATTGCTCTGATCATTAAATTTATCTCGGCATGCATAAGAAGATTATGTGTAAAATCCATAAATAATTGGCAGTATTTTGAGGTAATGGGAAGGATTATTGGCTGGCGCTCATTAAAGGAAAGCGCAGCGTTGGATATTCTACCATTTGTTCGCATGATTTGCTTATCATCTAAGAATGGGTTTAAGGTATAGAGGGAGCTTTTCTTATTAACCTTTTTATATGTTATTAAGAAGGAATATTCATCATGGTAGTGTATAAGTTGGGTTATTCGAATTAACTTAAACTTAGTTTCAGTAAACTCTTGGCTATTGATAATAGAGGCGCTTGCTATCAAATCTGCGATGATTTTAGCGGGAAAACTGGTTTTTGCCTGAGATGGGAGAACTAGAGGGTCTTTAGCAGGATCTTGTTGCCTTTTCCGTATCGCAGCAAGAAATCGGTATACGTACGACATCACCCTCACGGCTTTATCGCACTTTGAAAACCGGTTTAGTACGTCTTCTTGTTCAGCAAATATGTGGAACGATACAAGGTTGCTTTTTGCCTCTAGGGAAGTCGCTTTTATTGCTATGGGCTTTGGCCATTCTTCGGGGGATTTTGAAAGCCAAGCTGGCCCATTCCACCATAATGAATTGTCGATGAGTTGGTCAGTGTTACAACCCCGCGACCCTAAGTCTGCCGGGTTGTCGCATGACCTTACGTGACGCCATGAGCTATTGCCTACATTCCGTAATATTTGAGCAGTACGGTTCGCAACATAAGTCTTCCAAGAGTTTGGAGGCTTTTCTAACCAACGTAGGACGATTGAGGAATCAGTCCATAAAAAAGTGTTATAATTATGAAAGGTTAACGACTTAGTGATTGTCTTAACTAGTTTTGAGAGTAACACCGCTCCGCAAAGTTCTAGCCGAGGGAGACTAACTGGGTCAATTGGAGCAACTTTCGTTTTCACAACAAACAGATGTGACACAACTGCATTATCTGTTTGGATTCGGAAGTATATGGCTGCACAATAGGCCTTTTCTGACGCATTGCAAAAGCCATGAATCTGCACTATTCTAGAAGAATCAAAACTGATCCATCGAGGAATTCTAAGGGAAGAAATTACGGCAAGATTCTCAACAAATTTGTTCCAAGTTTCTAATGTTCTGGGTTTGACATTCTCATCCCAGTCAGTGCCATCCAACCAGAGCTGTTGGAGGATCATTTTCGCCTGTATGATAATACGGCATATCCACCCGGCCGGGTCGAAAAGCTTGGCCACATTGGAGAGAATTCGTCTCTTAGTAATGGAGTTTGTTGGTGATAAAGGCTCAATGGTATAAGAGAAGGAGTCCGTAAGTGCATTCCATTGAATGCCGAGAGTTTTCGTTGCGCTGGTTTCCTTGAATTTAAGAAAATCACTATCCAGCAAGTGGCCTTTGGGGACGGATGCTAAAACTTCGGGACAGTTGGAGGTGATCTTTTTTAGCGGAAAACCTGCTGACTTTAATACGGAAACGACTTGAGACAGGGCTGAATTCACACGATTCTTTAAATCATGTATGCAAGAGGTACTCGAATAACGAGCCTGTTTGTATTTGTGTTGATTGTTTCTGCATCACTAACATTTCATTTCGCTTTTATGTGTTTTGATGGTGCTTTTTTGCTAATTTTGTTGCGAATTTTGTTTAACTTAAATAATTTAGTGGCATATTCTATCAAATTTAAAAAAAAAAAAACTTAAATGCTTATAGCCAAGACTTCAAGCTTTAATTTAAAGAATATCATGTATTCCTGTCTGCTAAATTTGCAAAGATATTTGAAGTTAAAATTGATATATCGATGATATGAATTTATTGAAGGTTTATAGAAGGTGCATACCATCTTTAAACCTATTTTAAAATTTTCATGTGATAAAGATTTATGAATGCAATTTTATGAAATTTTGCTTAAAAGTAGTTTATTGCCCAGTTTTAAATATTTATGAATATGGCTGTAAGCATTTAAAGCAAATTATTTTTCTGAAAGATTGTTTTCGAAGATCTCCTTAAACTATTTAAATAACTGATTTAATGATCTCACAAGCTTGTTAATTTTTTAATGTATACACATTTATGATTTTTTTGCTTGATTTAGTTCAAGAATTGTTATGTTTGTTATGTTATTGTTTTTTTACTAATAGATTCAAAATAATAGATAATATATGCATTTTTATTTGTTAAAATTACTTGATTTATGAAAAAAATTCATTAATCGGTTAACCTGTTAATACCGAATTTAACCGATTATGCCAAAACCTCGATTAATTAATCGAGCGATTAACCGATTAAAGCAGAAACCCGATTAAATGAATACCCTAGTACATACCCAGCAAAAAAAATATGTGGCCGACAAAACTGCAAAATTTTGCGATTTGAAGGAATTGGAAAATAAATTTAAAAAATTAAGGCACTACTTAGAGCACTAATAAATAGGTTTGTACGGAAAATGAAAAAGTAAGTCATCAGCATAATAACAACAACAATAACAAAACATGACAAATCATAAGACAAAAGTTTACATACGGCCATAGCAACGATGAAATATATAAAAATGTTGTGCTTAATTCAGGAAAAAATTTAACTTACATCCGATTCATACGATGATTAAAAACCATGAATTTTTAAACTTATCTTTGAAAACATCTTCTAAGAACCTCTTGCGTTTATACCATGATTTTTAATCATTGATTATTTTTTAAGTTGACTTTTTAATGTATGTATGAAATCGGGCAATCTTCTTTATTTGCTTCTTCGTATGTTAGTGTTATATTGTTGCTCACGAATCGCAACCTTTTTAAAAAAAGTACCTTTTTAAAAAAAGTACCTTTTTAAAAAAAGTACCTTTTTAAAAAAAGTACCTTTTTAAAAAAAGTACCTTTTTAAAAAAAGTACCTTTTTAAAAAAAGTACCTTTTTAAAAAAAGTATCTTTTTAAAAAAAGTACCTTTTTAAAAAATGTACCTTTTTAAAAAAAGTACCTTTTAATTAAAAAAGAACCTTTTTAAAAAAAGTACCTTTTTAAAAAAGTACCTTTTTAAAAGAAGTACCTTTTTAAAAAAGTACCTTTTTAAAAAAGTACCTTTTTAAAAAAAGTACCTTTTTTAAAAAAAGTACCTTTTTAAAAAAAGTATCTTTTTAAAAAAAGTACCTTTCTAAAAAAAGTACCTTTATAAAAAAGTACCTATTTAAAAAAAGTACCTTTTTAAAAAAAGTACGTTTTAAAAAAAGTACATTTTTAAAAAAAGTACCTTTTTAAAAAAAGTACCTTTTTAAAAAAATACCTTTTTAAAAAAAGTACCTTTTTAAAAAAAGTACCTGTTTAAAAAAAGTACCTTTCTAAAAAAAATCCTTTTTAAAAGAGTACCTTTTTAAAAAAAGTACCTTTTTAGAAAAAGTACCTTTTTAAAAAAAGTACCTTTTGAAAAAAAGTATCTTTTTTAAAAACGTACTGTTTAATTTTGTATTGAGATTACAAAAATAAAATACATTTATGAAATCCAATTTTCGGGAAATGATAATTTGGCTAAAACTGCATGGAGCTAAGCAATTAAAATTTGATTGCTTACCACTTTGCTTCTAACGACGTACGAGATGTACGATCAGGGGGAAAAATGGGGATACGGCGGTGAAAGTTCTAAGGAAGGGAAACCTGGATTACTGGAGAATAATAAAAACAACTTTTCTGTCCAAAAACTTACATGAGTAATATTTTATTAAAATAAATGTATGTATCAAACGCAAAAGGGTATAGAGAGAGAAAACCTTTGTGGTCGTCGTGAGTACTTGGCGGTTGAAAGATAAGTGCCGAATCAAAAACCAATTATCATCAATCGGACCACACAGTTCGTTAATATAATTTCGTTAAGTTTAGTACAAGAAATAATTCACCATCAATAATTCACAATTCATTACAATACAGAGATGGGAATGTAATTCAATTCAGTTTAAGTTGATAATTAAATGCAAGTTACAATATATAAAAAATTAGGTATATTTACGGCCATTTCCGTCTTTTTGGTTAAAGGTGATTCTCGCTTTAAACATCTTGGCCGCCTTGGACAGTATGGCCAAACAATTTTACAACGATCGTTGTAGGCGTTTCAGCGCTCGTAGGGCTGCCAAGAAAATTCGCTTGGGGCTGGTTGGACGTGAGGCAGATATATTTCTGTTACGTTCGGTGGACCGTTCAGCATTACGCCTGTTTTGATGTTGTTGGTGGGGCAGCGTCAAGCGATCGTGCACTCGTGTTGGACGGGTTACTGCTTGGATTCCCCGAGGTACAGAGCCAGTGTCGCGCAAAACTCTCTGGGTCGTGGGTTGCTGAGCCGGACGCGAGCTTCTGCCTTTCGGTTGATGAAGTAGGGTGTGATGTGCCCAACCACACCTTTGGCAAACATCTGACGATGTACACTCCCATGTGTGAGGTAGCGAGACAATTTCGGCAGTATCCGTGCGCGTTTACACGTCGCTTACGATCTTCAACAGACATATTGAGAAAGCGCTTACAAGATCTCAAGGAGTGGTAACGTTTGCAAATGCGGCATTGGTGGATTTCTGCGCTTCTAGGTGGCCTGCGAATTAGAATATTAGTTATTAAGAGCATATAATGAAGGGAAGATGTGTACGGACAGAGATGAGGGGTATATGAAATAGGAAAGCATTTGTATGAATCAACGAGTATTAATTAGAGTTTATAAAGAAATTTCAACTATATTTGGGTTTCACTATCTAGAGCTTGCTATTTGCCCTTGTAACTAGCCCCGTCTGAGTTCTCAAATCCGCGACTCTTACGAGCCCATCATTTCCGAAATAGATTTTCACAATACGGGCTAGTTTCCATTCATTGGGTGGAAGAAGATCATCCTTTATCACAACCAGTTGTCCGATTTTAATATTCTCTTCAGAGTTTTGCCATTTGTATCGTTTCTGGAGCTCTTTTAGATATTCATCCTTCCATCTTTGTGCAAATTGGTGATGTAAAAGTTTCAATCTCTCCCAGCGCTCTCGTAATGTTGGGGATTCATTAGGAGCCTCGGGGAGGGCTACGAGAGGAGCTCCGCGGAGAAAATTACCAGGTGTAATGGCGAGTAGCTCGTTTGGATCATCGGACATGGGCGTTAGGGGTCTAGAGTTTAGAACTGACTCAATTCGGGTCAACAAGGTGGTGAATTCTTCAAATGTATACTTCGTGTTTTGAGCTACCTTCTTAAAGTGAAGTTTAAAAGACTTCACACCAGCCTCCCATAATCCTCCCATATGTGGAGCATTTGGGGGGATAAATGACCACTGCATACCCTGGGAGGTGTAGTTTCCAGCGATGTCCTTAGATACATTTCTCATAAAATCCTCATATTCAAGCCGAAACGCACGTTCTGCACCTACGAAATTAGTTCCATTGTCTGACCACACCTTTTTAGGTAGTCCTCTACGTCCTACAAACCTAGTGAAGGCTGCTTGAAATGATACGGTAGTCAGTTCGGAACATAACTCAAGATGTATCGCTTTCGTGCAGAAACAAACAAAAACGCACACGTACCCTTTGTGAAAGGGGTACGTTTTAATTGAGAACGGACCGGCAAAGTCTACACCAGTGACCGTAAATGGTAGCGAGAATGAGCTTCTTTCCGAAGGTAGAGCCCCCACTAATTGGGTCTTCACCTGTTTTTTATATTTAATGCATGTGATACATCTTCTTATGAAGCATCTAAGAGCGGTTCGTAGCCTCGGGATATAGTATTCGCCTCTTATTGCTCTGATCATTAAATTTATCTCGGCATGCATAAGAAGATTATGTGTAAAATCCATAAATAATTGGCAGTATTTTGAGGTAATGGGAAGGATTATTGGCTGGCGCTCATTAAAGGAAAGCGCAGCGTTGGATATTCTACCATTTGTTCGCATGATTTGCTTATCATCTAAGAATGGGTTTAAGGTATAGAGGGAGCTTTTCTTATTAACCTTTTTATATGTTATTAAGAAGGAATATTCATCATGGTAGTGTATAAGTTGGGTTATTCGAATTAACTTAAACTTAGTTTCAGTAAACTCTTGGCTATTGATAATAGAGGCGCTTGCTATCAAATCTGCGATGATTTTAGCGGGAAAACTGGTTTTTGCCTGAGATGGGAGAACTAGAGGGTCTTTAGCAGGATCTTGTTGCCTTTTCCGTATCGCAGCAAGAAATCGGTATACGTACGACATCACCCTCACGGCTTTATCGCACTTTGAAAACCGGTTTAGTACGTCTTCTTGTTCAGCAAATATGTGGAACGATACAAGGTTGCTTTTTGCCTCTAGGGAAGTCGCTTTTATTGCTATGGGCCTTGGCCATTCTTCGGGGGATTTTGAAAGCCAAGCTGGCCCATTCCACCATAATGAATTGTCGATGAGTTGGTCAGTGTTACAACCCCGCGACCCTAAGTCTGCCGGGTTGTCGCATGACCTTACGTGACGCCATGAGCTATTGCCTACATTCCGTAATATTTGAGCAGTACGGTTCGCAACATAAGTCTTCCAAGAGTTTGGAGGCTTTTCTAACCAACGTAGGACGATTGAGGAATCAGTCCATAAAAAAGTGTTATAATTATGAAAGGTTAACGACTTAGTGATTGTCTTAACTAGTTTTGAGAGTAACACCGCTCCGCAAAGTTCTAGCCGAGGGAGACTAACTGGGTCAATTGGAGCAACTTTCGTTTTCACAACAAACAGATGTGACACAACTGCATTATCTGTTTGGATTCGGAAGTATATGGCTGCACAATAGGCCTTTTCTGACGCATTGCAAAAGCCATGAATCTGCACTATTCTAGAAGAATCAAAACTGATCCATCGAGGAATTCTAAGGGAAGAAATTACGGCAAGATTCTCAACAAATTTGTTCCAAGTTTCTAATGTTCTGGGTTTGACATTCTCATCCCAGTCAGTGCCATCCAACCAGAGCTGTTGGAGGATCATTTTCGCCTGTATGATAAAACGGCATATCCACCCGGGCGGGTCGAAAAGCTTGGCCACATTGGAGAGAATTCGTCTCTTAGTAATGGAGTTTGTTGGTGATAAAGGCTCAATGGTATAAGAGAAGGAGTCCGTAAGTGCATTCCATTGAATGCCGAGAGTTTTCGTTGCGCTGGTTTCCTTGAATTTAAGAAAATCACTATCCAGCAAGTGGCCTTTGGGGACGGATGCTAAAACTTCGGGACAGTTGGAGGTGATCTTTTTTAGCGGAAAACCTGCTGACTTTAATACGGAAACGACTTGAGACAGGGCTGAAATCGCCGATTTCTTATCATGTGCGCCTGATAAGATATCGTCCACATACGTTTCTTTTTTTGTTAGAATGAATGCAGCTAGCGGATACAATTCTTCTGAATCACGAGCCAGCTGAATGAGAGTTCTAATTGCTAAATACGGAGCGCAATTAACTCCGAACATTACGGTTTCTAACGTATAATCATGAATGGGATCATTTGGGTTTGGGCGAAAAAGAATGCGTTGGAATTGGGTGTCTTCTTTATGTACACAAATTTGGCGATACATTTTCTCTATGTCACCATTAAAAACGTATTTGGACAGCCGCCACTTCAAAACTAAAGTCATTAGATCTGCTTGTAGTGTGGGTCCTACATGAAGGATATCATTGAGGGAATATCCTGAACTGGTCTTTTTAGACGCATTAAACACTACCCTTACTTTAGTGCTTCTACTTTCGGGTTTGACCACAGCGTGATGTGGTAAGTAGAATGAAGTATATCCATCGGTAGGCCAATTTTCTGTGGAACTTGTTGGCTTCATATGGTCTAAGGATATATATTCCTTTAATACATTTGTGTAAGTTTCCGCTAATTCGGGATTCCTATGAAGTGTACGTTCCATATTTAAGTATTGAGCTTTTGCTACATATCGCGAAGCCCCAAGATGCATTTCTCGTGGGAATTCTGGCTTAAACGGAAGTTTCACCACATAACGACCGTCGTTGTTTCGAAATGTCGTTTTCTGAAACAATGTTTCACAGTATGCATCCTCCTTGGAGACAGGTTGTAGATCAGGGACTTCTTCCTGTTCCAAAAACTTTCTGAGTTGGTTCCCTAGAGAGTCGTCATCGACTTCAGTGACACCAATGGAAAACATAGAGCATGAATTAGAATTGATCGGACCACTAATTACCCATCCGAAAATGGTAGCTTGAGCCATAAGCGATGAGGATACACTTTTAATTCCGTCGAGGAAGACGTGGGGTAATATATTGCTGCCAATTAATAAATCTATGCGACTAGGCAAATAAAATTCTGGATCTGCGAGTTTAATTTCACTAAGCTGATCAAAGGGAATGACGGACTTCGGAACTGAAAAACTGGGCAACATGCGTGTTATTTTTGGAACCACTATTGCCTTTACTTCAACATAACGATTATATATTTCAGAAAACATTGTTAACCTACATATAGAGTTTGAGTGACCGACAACTTGACCGCCCATGCCATGGATTTGGAATGCTCTTGATTCGGTGGGCAGCATGAGTTGTTGCTGTAACCGTCTTGAAATAAATGTTTTTTCCGAACCTTGATCCAAGAATGCCCGTGCTTTAAAATTCTCTCCCTGATGTTTAATTTGTACTATTGCGGTAGGTAGCAAAGTACTTTCGCCAAGGGTTTTTTCCGCGACAGAGGCTACCTGCGCATTTGTTGAGGAGATCGCTCGCGCTCTAGCTTGGGCTGATGTTTCGGGCCGCTGATTATCGGAGGAGCTGGGACTATTATAGGCCGGTTTTGAAAAATGCAACAACGAATGGTGATTTTTTTTGCAGTGGGAGCAAGAGAATTTGCTAGGACAATCTTTACGTAGATGTGTATATGCTAAGCAGTTCAGACATATATTATTTCTTGAAACAAACTGGTTTCTTGTTTGGGGGTCAAAGTATAAAAACTGTGAGCAGTTCTTCAGAGAGTGGTTAGAGTTACAAACCTTGCAGGGATATTGGGAAGATTCTGTTTTGGAAGCGCTCATTATGTTGGTAAATTATTTCTTTTTGGGATAAAACTGTGGGTCTTTGGAGCGGGATTCTATTCGTTCTACAACTTCGCATCGATGAGACAGAAACTTGTCCATTTTTTCCCATTTGACTAGCGTTTTATGAGACTCCAGGGAGTGTTCCCATAAAGACAGGGTTTCTGTGGGAAGCTTGCTGGCGCAAATGATAACAATAAAGGGATCCCATTCTTTTATCGGTACGTCCTGAGCCTTTATTGCAGCGAGACAGTCATTGATGGAAGTTTGAATGGTTTGAAGCCCTTGACTACTTTCAACAGTGATTAGGGTCAGATTTAGGAGTATTTTAATTTGATTTTCCACGAGAATTCTCTGGTTTTCGTATCTATCCGTTAACGCGTCCCATGCAAGGGAGAAATTGCTAGCACACAGTTTATACTTCTTAATGATACTACCTGCCTGGCCTTGAACTTTTACCCGGAGATAGTATAGTTTCTGCACAGGAGGTATTTTGGGATTGTCTATGTATACGGCTGTAAACATGTCTCTGAAAGATGGCCACTCCTCATAACCACCGTAAAAGACATCTGTATCGCATGGAGGGACATTGATGTGGGAAAAGTTGTTTTCATTCAAGTGGAAATCAGGGTTCTGGACGGGAGCACTTAGCGTTTTCTGTACATCCAAGATCTTCGCTTTGACTTGGTGAAAGTTCTTTGTACACGTTGAGTATTTTCCTGCAGCTGACTCTAAAATGCTTTTCTCAATTTTAGGATCGTTCTCCGTGCGGAGGGATCTGTAAGAACTCTGTACGTTACCCCATCACTCGTTAAGGTCTTGTAGGTTCACTTCGAGAAGTGAAGCTGTTAGCTCACTAATTGGAATATTGTTAAACTCAGAGCAGAAGGTGACAAAATCGTCAGAATCAAATAAGAACTCCTCTCCCATTTTGGGAAGTGTTTGGGATCTTGTTTTGGTAATTTTGAGCGCTTTAAACTGTTACTGAGGAGACCAGTGGTGGTTCACCAAACTTAATAATATAAATGCTCGTTGGAATTTACGATTATTTTTTAGTTTCTTATAAGTTTAGAGGTTCACGTGTCTTTGTGCAATAGCGACTTAAATTTATTTCGAAAAGTTTAAACTTTTACACCAGGAGTTTATACTATTTTAAGCGAAAAATTGTGTACGGATTATCTACCAGAAATATTCACTAGGATTGCAAAAACTTTCTAATTTTCTTTGTAAAATGAGATTCAGAAGGATATGTGAAATTGGGATTAAATTTTTCTAAAAATGTTCGCTGGGGATTGCGAAAACCATTATTTAAATAATTTATAAATTTAAGGGAAAACTTTGTTGATACTTTTGTATCTTCCGAAAATGGTCACTGGGACTTGTGATTAATTTCTGTCAATTTTGGATTAAAATTTTTTTTTGGATTGCGAAAACCATTCTTTAAATAATTTATAAATTTAAGGGAAAACTTTGTTGATACTTTTGTATCTTCCGAAAATAGTCACTGGGACTTGTGATTAATTTCTGTCAATTTTGGATTAAAATTTTTTTTATGTTCGCTGGGGTTCGCGAAAACAAACCTTTAAATATGAGTTCTTAGAGATTTAAGGGGTCACTGTATTAGCACCTTATCATTCAGAAATGTTTACTGGGATTAGCGAAAATTTCTTGATTTTTGTAGTGAGTTTCACGGGATTTGTAAAATAAATTTTTCGTTAAGATGTTCGCTGGGACTAGCGAACAAATTTTTAATTATTTTTTTTTTTTGACAAGAGTTAATTTTATTTACACTACCTTCCAGAAATGTTCACTAGGAATTGTGAATATTTTCCGGTTTCTTCGTATTATTAGTTTCTCGGAGATTTGTGAAATTTTGATTAAATTTTTTGTAAAAATGTTTTCGTATACATTTAAGGGAAAACTATATTAATTAATTAAGGGAAAACTATATTAACACCGTATTAACACTTTATCATCCAGAAATTTTCGCTGGGATTTGCGAAAATTTACTGTTTTTTGTGATGTGAGTGCCACAGGGATTTGTGAAACGGATTTTGAGTTAAGATGTTCGCTGGGGATCGCGAAAACAAATTTTGGAATTAGAGTTCTTATAAATTCAAAGGAAACTTGTATTAACACTTTATCATCCAGAAATGTTCGCTGGGATTTGCGAAAAATTTTTGATGTTTGTACTATGAGTTTCACGGGGATTTGAGAAATTTGGGTTAATTTTTTGTTAAAATGTTCGCTGGGGATCGCGAAAACAAATCTTTAAATAGTTTATAAATTTAAGGGAAAACTTTATTGACACTTTTTATCTTCCAAAAATGTTCACTGGGATTTGTGAAAATTTTCTGGTTTCTTTGTAATAAGACTTTCACAGGGATTTGTGAAATTAGTGAGATATACTATTTGTCTAGTTAACGGGTTTTCTGGGAATTCTCTGTGATTTGCGAATATAAAATTGTATTTTTTTTCTCAATCTGTATATTTACGTGGACTCGTGAGTTTTTGTTGTAAAAAAAAAATTTACAAAAAAATAATAACGACACATACATACATCCGTTAAATTTTTTTTTTCTTTTTTGAAACTATTAAGTTTCCAATGATTAAGTGAGTTTCACACTACTACAGTTATGTTTCATAAGCCGAAACTTTGACTTATATAAATTCCCAAAAAATTTTAAAATTTTCTTGACTTCTAAGAAACCGTAATCTGGCACCTCTTTATTTTTGAAGTATAAAAGCTTATTTTCAAAGAAAGCTTTTATCAATATTGTAAAGAGAAATAAATGAAAGAGGAAATAATTCTGTTCTCTTATTATCGTGCAATTTGTTTTCAATTTTAATGCAAATCAGTTTTATTAAGTGTTTATTATTTCTTTTTGTATAAACGTATGTACGTTTATTTTATTCACCCAATTTTCCTTTCTTTGCTAGGCATTTCCTTTTGCTTTTTCCAGCCTTTGTAGATTCACGATGTGGTAGGTGTTTTTTATTTTTTATTTTTGTAATTTGTTTTCGGAAATACTTATGACTTTATATTCCTACTACCTACATGTAGAAAATATTTTACTGTAAAGTTTCTTTTTAGTGTAGCAATTTAGTTTAGTTTTTTCCCAAACTGTCTTTACACTTCCAAGTTAAATAAAAGCTTTAATTTCTTAAAAAAGCATTCACTACAATTGTGTGATAATTTAAATTTTTAAAAACTCTCGATCAACTTAAAAAGATGCACTGATAAGAGAGAGATGTTATTCTTTTTATTAATCGAGTGCACTTAACGTGAAGAGAATTCTTGTTCTCTTATGCATATGAAATAGCGGTTTTTCTTGGCAAAAACAAAAAGCATTGGGCTTGCGATACTTATTTCTTGGGTATTTTGTTTTTGGTTTTTTGTCCAAATTTCCGAATTTAAGCAACTTTATTTAACAAATAATAAAATGCAAGTTGAAACCAAATTGTAGGTATGTATGAATGTGTGCAAGTACAAATGTACATATGTAGAAAATATGTCTGATCTATGCAAAAATATTGCATGTAAATTTGTAGGGCAAAAATGTATGTATGTAGGTAGGTATGAAATGCAACTTGTTAACAAATTATGTATGAGTGTGTACAAGTATGTATAATTAAAGAAAATGTGGGATATAGTGCTATGTATGTACTCACAGTTTTACCATAATGGAATTACCAATTTTTGTCTTCCTTCACGCTTCTTGATTAGCAATCTTTTTGGGTAGTTTTGCAGGTCGGTTTGTATAACTTTCCTTGGTCGCAATGATTCCTTCTGTAGATATATTTGGGCCTGTGTAATCTGTATGTACATACGTGAACTTACGTACATACGTCCAACTTTTTTAGGTAGGTATGTATGTAACTTTCTGCTTTTTTTATATTTATATATTATTCACTTTTTGATTTTTTTTTTCAATTATTTAGGTTTTTTCCTTTTTTTCTAATTATTCTTATGTTTTATATTTTTTTTCAGATATTTTCAGTTTTATTTTAAAATTTTTCTAGCTTACTTCTTTCTAGCCTTTTCTCTTTATTCCAACCACACTAAATGCCAGAGTCCCTTCTAAATGACTGCCGCCGTTTATTATAATTTTAAGGTTCGCGGACTGTATGAGATGAGTTGCCACTAGATCGTATTTTATTTAAGGCTCACAAAAGGACCATGTTTAATTTTGTATTGAGATTACAAAAATACATTTATGAAATCCAATTATCGGGAAATGATAATTTGGCTAAGACTGCATGGAGCTAAACAATTAAAATTTGATTGCTTACCACTTTGCTTCTAACGACGAGATGTACGATCAAGGGGAAAATATGGGGGTACGGCGGTGAAAGTTCTCAAGAAGGGAAACCTGGATTACTGGGGAATAATAAAAACAACTTTTCTGTCCAAAAACTTACATGAGTAATATTTTATTAAAATATATGTATGTATCAAACGCAAAAGGGTATAGAGAAAGAAAACCTTTGTGGTCGTCGTGAGTACTTGGCGGTTGAAAGATAAGTGCCGAATCAAAAACCAATTATCATCAATCGGACCACACAGTTCGTTAATATAATTTCGTTAAGTTTAGTACAAGAAATAATTCACCATCAATAATTCACAATTCATTACAATACAGAGATGGGAATGTAATTCAATTCAGTTTAAGTTGATAATTAAATGCAAGTTACAATATATAAAAAATTAGGTATATTTACGGCCATTTCCGTCTTTTTGGTTAAAGGTCATTCTCGCTTTAAAAAAAGTACCTTCTTAAAAAGAGTACCTTTTTAAAAAAAGTACCTTTTTAAAAAAAGTACCTTTTTAAAAAAAGTACCTTTATAAAAAAAGTACCTTTTTAAAAAAAGTACCTTGTTAAAAAAAGTACCTTTTTAAAAAAAGTACCTTTTTAAAAAAAGTACCTTTTTAAAAAAAGTACCTTTTTAAAAAAAGTACCTTTTTAAAAAAAGTACCTTTTTAAAAAAAGTACCTTTTTAAAAAAAGTACCTTTTTAAAAAAAGTACCTTTTTAAAAAAAGTACCTTTATAAAAAAAGTACCTTTTTAAAAAAAGTACCTTTTTAAAAAAGTACCTTTTTAAAAAAAGTACCTTTTTAAAAAAAGTACCTTTTTAAAAAAAGTACCTTTTTAAAAAAAGTACCTTTTTAAAAAAAGTACCTTTTTAAAAAAAGTACCTTTTTAAAAAAAGTACCTTTTTAAAAAAAGTACCTTTTTAAAAAAAGTACCTTTTTAAAAAAAGTACCTTTTTAAAAAAAGTACCTTTTTAAAAAAAGTACCTTTTTAAAAAAAGTACCTTTTTAAAACAAGTACCTTTTTAAAAAAAGTACCTTTTTAAAAAAAGTACCTTTTTAAAAAAAGTACCTTTATAAAAAAAGTACCTTTTTAAAAAAAGTACCTTTTTAAAAAAGTACCTTTTTAAAAAAAGTACCTTTTTAAAAAAAGTACCTTTTTAAAAAAAGTACCTTTTTAAAAAAAGTACCTTTTTAAAAAAAGTACCTTTTTAAAAAAAGTACCTTTTTAAAAAAAGTACCTTTTTAAAAAAAGTACCTTTTTAAAAAAAGTACCTTTTTAAAAAAAGTACCTTTTTAAAAAAAGTACCTTTTTAAAAAAAGTACCTTTTTAAAAAAAGTACCTTTTTAAAAAAAGTACCTTTTTAAAAAAAGTACCTTTTTAAAAAAAGTACCTTTTTAAAAAAAGTACCTTTTTAAAAAAAGTACCTTTTTAAAAAAAGTACCTTTATAAAAAAAGTACCTTTTTAAAAAAAGTACCTTTTTAAAAAAGTACCTTTTTAAAAAAAGTACCTTTTTAAAAAAAGTACCTTTTTAAAAAAAGTACCTTTTTAAAAAAAGTACCTTTTTAAAAAAAGTACCTTTTTAAAAAAAGTACCTTTTTAAAAAAAGTACCTTTTTAAAAAAAGTACCTTTTTAAAAAAAGTACCTTTTTAAAAAAAGTACCTTTTTAAAAAAAGTACCTTTTTAAAAAAAGTACCTTTTTAAAAAAAGTACCTTTTTAAAAAAAGTACCTTTTTAAAAAAAGTACCTTTTTAAAAAAAGTACCTTTTTAAAAAAAGTACCTTTTTAAAAAAAGTACCTTTTTAAAAAAAGTACCTTTTTAAAAAAAGTACCTTTTTAAAAAAAGTACCTTTTTAAAAAAAGTACCTTTTTAAAAAAAGTACCTTTTTAAAAAAAGTACCTTTTTAAAAAAAGTACCTTTTTAAAAAAAGTACCTTTTTAAAAAAAGTACCTTTTTAAAAAAAGTACCTTTTTAAAAAAAGTACCTTTTTAAAAAAAGTACCTTTTTAAAAAAAGTACCTTTTTAAAAAAAGTACCTTTTTAAAAAAAGTACCTTTTTAAAAAAAGTACCTTTTTAAAAAAAGTACCTTTTTAAAAAAAGTACCTTTTTAAAAAAAGTACCTTTTTAAAAAAAGTACCTTTTAAAAAAAAGTACCTTTTTAAAAAAAGTACCTTTTTAAAAAAAGTACCTTTTTAAAAAAAGTACCTTTTTAAAAAAAGTACCTTTTTAAAAAAAGTATTTTTTTAAAAAAAGTACCTTTTTAAAAAAAGTACCTTTTTAAAAAAAGTACCTTTTTAAAAAAAGTACCTTTTTAAAAAAAGTACCTTTTTAAAAAAAGTACCTTTTTAAAAAAAGTACCTTTTTAAAAAAAGTACCTTTTTAAAAAAAGTACCTTTTTAAAAAAAGTACCTTTTTAAAAAAAGTACCTTTTTAAAAAAAAACCTTTTTCAAAAAAGTACCTTTTTCAAAAAAGTACCTTTTTAAAAAAAGTACCTTTTTAAAAAAAGTACCTTTTTAAAAAAAGTACCTTTTTAAAAAAAGTACCTTTTTAAAAAAAGTACCTTTTTAAAAAAAGTACCTTTTTAAAAAAAGTACCTTTTTAAAAAGTACCTTTTTAAAAAAAGTACCTTTTTAAAACAGTACCTTTTTAAACAAAGTACCTTTTTAAGAAAAAGTACCTTTTTAAAAAAAGTACCTTTTTAAAAAAAGTACCTTTTTAAAAAAAGTACCTTTTTAAAAAAAGTACCTTTTTAAAAAAAGTACCTTTTTAAAAAAAGTACCTTTTTAAAAAAAATACCTTTTTAAAAAAAGTACCTTTTTAAAAAAAGTACCTTTTTAAAAAAAGTACCTTTTTAAAAAAAGTACCTTTTTAAAAAAAGTACCTTTTTAAAAAAAGTACCTTTTTAAAAAAAGTACCTTTTTAAAAAAAGTACCTATTTAAAAAAAGTACCTTTTTAAAAAAGTACCTTTTTAAAAAAAGTACCTTTTTAAAAAAAGTACCTTTTAAAAAAGTACCTTTTTAAAAAAGTACCTTTTTAAAAAAAGTACCTTTTTAAAAAAAGTACCTTTTTAAAAAAAGTACCTTTTTAAAAAAAGCACCTTTTTAAAAAAAGTACCTTTTTAAAAAAAGTACCTTTTTAAAAAAAGTACCTTTTTAAAAAAAGTACCTTTTTAAAAAAAGTACCTTTTTAAAAAAAGTACCTTTTTAAAAAAAGTACCTTTTTAAAAAAAAAACCTTTTTCAAAAAAGTACCTTTTTAAAAAAAGTACCTTTTTAAAAAAAGTACCTTTTTAAAAAAAGTACCTTTTTAAAAAAGTACCTTTTTAAAAAAGTACCTTTTTAAAAAAAGTACCTTTTTAAAAAAAAGTACCTTTTTAAAAAAAGTACCTTTTTAAAAAAAGTACCTTTTTAAAAAAAGTACCTTTTTAAAAAAAGTACCTTTTTAAAAAATTACCTTTTTAAAAAAAGTACCTTTTTAAAAAAGTACCTTTTTAAAAACAGTACCTTTTTAAAAAAAGTACCTTTTTAAAAAAAGTACCTTTTTAAAAAAGTACCTTTTTAAAAAATGTACCTTTTTAAAAAAAGTACCTTTTTAAAAAAAGTACCTTTTAAAAAAAGTACCTTTTAAAAAAAAAACCTTTTTCAAAAAAGTACCTTTTTCAAAAAAGTACCTTTTTAAAAAAAGTACCTTTTTAAAAAAAGTACCTTTTTAAAAAAAGTACCTTTTTAAAAAAAGTACCTTTTTTAAAAAAGTACCTTTTTTAAAAAAGTACCTTTTTTAAAAAAGTACCTTTTTTAAAAAAGTACCTTTTTTAAAAAAGTACCTTTTTTAAAAAAGTACCTTTTTAAAAAAAGTACCTTTTTAAAAAAAGTACCTTTTTAAAAAAAACCTTTTTCAAAAAAGTACCTTTTTCAAAAAAGTACCTTTTTCAAAAAAGTACCTTTTTCAAAAAGTACCTTCTTCAAAAAAGTACCTTTTTCAAAAAAGTACCTTTTTCAAAAAAGTACCTTTTTCAAAAAAGTACCTTTTTCAAAAAAGTACCTTTTTCAAAAAAGTACCTTTTTCAAAAAAGTACCTTTTTCAAAAAAGTACCTTTTTCAAAAAAGTACCTTTTTCAAAAAAGTACCTTTTTAAAAAAGTACCTTTTTAAAAAAAGTACCTTTTTCAAAAAAGTACCTTTTTAAAAAAAGTACCTTTTTAAAAAAAGTACCTTTTTAACAAAAGTACCTTTTTAAAAAAAGTACCTTTTTAAAAAAGTACCTTTTTAAAAAAAGTACCTTTTTAAAAAAAGTACCTTTTTAAAAAAAGTTCCTTTTTAAAAAAAAGTACCTTTTTAAAAAAAGTACCTTTTTAAAAAAAGTACCTTTTTAAAAAAGTACCTTTTTAAAAAAGTACCTTTTTAAAAAAAGTACCTTTTTAAAAAAAGTACCTTTTTAAAAAAAGTACCTTTTTAAAAAAAGTACCTTTTTAAAAAAAGTACCTTTTTAAAAAAAGTACCTTTTTAAAAAAGTACCTTTTTAAAAAAGTACCTTTTTAAAAAAAGTACCTTTTTAAAAAAAGTACCTTTTTAAAAAAAGTACCTTTTTAAAAAAAGTACCTTTTTAAAAAAAGTACCTTTTTAAAAAAAGTACCTTTTAAAAAAAGTACCTTTTTAAAAAAAGTACCTTTTTAAAAAAAGTACCTTTTTAAAAAAAGTACCTTTTTAAAAAAAGTACCTTTTTAAAAAAAGTACCTTTTTAAAAAAGTACCTTTTTAAAAAAAGTACCTTTTTAAAAAAAGTACCTTTTTAAAAAAAGTACCTTTTTAAAAAAAGTACCTTTTAAAAAAAGTACCTTTTTAAAAAAGTACCTTTTTAAAAAAAGTACCTTTTTAAAAAAGTACCTTTTTAAAAAAAGTACCTTTTAAAAAAAGTACCTTTTTAAAAAAAGTACCTTTTTAAAAAAAGTACCTTTTTAAAAAAAGTACCTTTTTAAAAAAGTACCTTTTTAAAAAAAGTACCTTTTTAAAAAAAGTACCTTTTTAAAAAAAGTACCTTTTTAAAAAAAGTACCTTTTTAAAAAAAGTACCTTTTTAAAAAAAGTACCTTTTTAAAAAAAGTACCTTTTTAAAAAAAGTACCTTTTTAAAAAAGTACCTTTTTAAAAAAAGTACCTTTTTAAAAAAAGTACCTTTTTAAAAAAAGTACCTTTTTAAAAAAAGTACCTTTTTAAAAAAAGTACCTTTTTAAAAAAGTACCTTTTTAAAAAAGTACCTTTTTAAAAAAAGTACCTTTTTAAAAAAAGTACCTTTTTAAAAAAAGTACCTTTTTAAAAAAAGTACCTTTTTAAAAAAGTACCTTTTTAAAAAAAGTACCTTTTTAAAAAAAGTACCTTTTAAAAAGTACTTTAAAAAAGTACCTTTTAAAAAAAGTACCTTTTTAAAAAAAGTACCTTTTTAAAAAAAGTACCTTTTAAAAAAAGTACCTTTTTAAAAAAGTACCTTTTTAAAAAAAGCACCTTTTTAAAAAAAGTACCTTTTAAAAAAAGTACCTTTTTAAAAAAAGTACCTTTTAAAAAAAGTACCTTTTTAAAAAAGTACCTTTTTAAAAAAAAACCTTTTTCAAAAAAGTACCTTTTTAAAAAAAGTACCTTTTTAAAAAAAGTACCTTTTAAAAAAAGTACCTTTTTAAAAAAAGTACCTTTTTAAAAAAAGTACCTTTTTAAAAAAGTACCTTTTTAAAAAAGTACCTTTTTAAAAAAAGTACCTTTTTAAAAAAAGTACCTTTTTAAAAAAAGTACCTTTTTAAAAAAAGTACCTTTTAAAAAAGTACCTTTTTAAAAAAAGTACCTTTTAAAAAAAGTACCTTTTTAAAAAAAGTACCTTTTTAAAAAAAGTACCTTTTTAAAAAAAGTACCTTTTTAAAAAAGTACCTTTTTAAAAAAAGTACCTTTTTAAAAAAAGTACCTTTTTAAAAAAAGTACCTTTTTAAAAAAAGTACCTTTTTAAAAAAAGTACCTTTTTAAAAAAAGTACCTTTTTAAAAAAAGTACCTTTTTAAAAAAAGTACCTTTTTAAAAAAAGTACCTTTTTAAAAAAAGTACCTTTTTAAAAAAAGTACCTTTTTAAAAAAAGTACCTTTTTAAAAAAGTACCTTTTTAAAAAAAGTACCTTTTTAAAAAAAGTACCTTTTTAAAAAAAGTACCTTTTTAAAAAAATACCTTTTTAAAAAAAGTACCTTTTTAAAAAAAGTACCTTTTTAAAAAAAGTACCTTTTTAAAAAAGTACCTTTTAAAAAAAGTACCTTTTTAAAAAAAGTACCTTTTTAAAAAAAAGTACCTTTTTAAAAAAAAGTACCTTTTAAAAAAAGTACCTTTTTAAAAAAAGTACCTTTTAAAAAAAGTACCTTTTTAAAAAAAGTACCTTTTAAAAAAAGTACCTTTTTAAAACAAGTACCTTTTTAAAAAAAGTACCTTTTTAAAAAAAGTACCTTTTTAAAAAAGTACCTTTTTAAAAAAAGTACCTTTTTAAAAAAAGTACCTTTTTAAAAAAAGTACCTTTTTCAAAAAAGTACCTTTTTCAAAAAGTACCTTTTTCAAAAAAGTACCTTTTTCAAAAAAGTACCTTTTTAAAAAAAGTACCTTTTAAAACAGTACCTTTTTAAACAAAGTACCTTTTAAGAAAAAGTACCTTTTTAAAAAAGTACCTTTTTAAAAAAAGTACCTTTTTAAAAAAAGTACCTTTTTAAAAAAGTACCTTTTTAAAAAAAGTACCTTTTTAAAAAAATACCTTTTTAAAAAAAGTACCTTTTTAAAAAAAGTACCTTTTTAAAAAAAGTACCTTTTTAAAAAAAGTACCTTTTTAAAAAAAGTACCTTTTTAAAAAAAGTACCTTTTTAAAAAAGTACCTTTTTAAAAAAAGTACCTATTTAAAAAAAGTACCTTTTTAAAAAAAGTACCTTTTTAAAAAAAGTACCTTTTTAAAAAAAGTACCTTTTTAAAAAAAGTACCTTTTTAAAAAAAGTACCTTTTTAAAAAAAGCACCTTTTTAAAAAAAGTACCTTTTAAAAAAAGTACCTTTTTAAAAAAAGTACCTTTTTAAAAAAAGTACCTTTTTAAAAAAAGTACCTTTTTAAAAAAAAAACCTTTTTCAAAAAAGTACCTTTTTAAAAAAAGTACCTTTTTAAAAAAAGTACCTTTTTAAAAAAAGTACCTTTTAAAAAAAGTACCTTTTTAAAAAAAGTACCTTTTTAAAAAAGTACCTTTTTAAAAAAAGTACCTTTTTAAAAAAAGTACCTTTTTAAAAAAAGTACCTTTTTAAAAAAGTACCTTTTTAAAAAAAGTACCTTTTTAAAAAAAGTACCTTTTTAAAAAAAGTACCTTTTTAAAAAAGTACCTTTTTAAAAAAAGTACCTTTTTAAAAAAGTACCTTTTTAAAAAAAGTACCTTTTTAAAAAAAGTACCTTTTTAAAAAATTACCTTTTTAAAAAAAGTACCTTTTTAAAAAAGTACCTTTTTAAAAACAGTACCTTTTTAAAAAAAGTACCTTTTTAAAAAAAGTACCTTTTTAAAAAGTACCTTTTTAAAAAATGTACCTTTTTAAAAAAAGTACCTTTTTAAAAAAGTACCTTTTAAAAAAAAACCTTTTTCAAAAAAGTACCTTTTTCAAAAAGTACCTTTTTAAAAAAAGTACCTTTTTAAAAAAGTACCTTTTTAAAAAAGTACCTTTTTAAAAAAAGTACCTTTTTAAAAAAAGTACCTTTTTTAAAAAAGTACCTTTTTTAAAAAAGTACCTTTTTTAAAAAAGTACCTTTTTTAAAAAGTACCTTTTTTAAAAAAGTACCTTTTTAAAAAAGTACCTTTTTAAAAAAGTACCTTTTTAAAAAAAACCTTTTCAAAAAAGTACCTTTTTCAAAAAAGTACCTTTTTCAAAAAAGTACCTTTTTCAAAAAAGTACCTTCTTCAAAAAAGTACCTTTTTCAAAAAAGTACCTTTTTCAAAAAAGTACCTTTTTCAAAAAAGTACCTTTTTCAAAAAAGTACCTTTTTCAAAAAAGTACCTTTTTCAAAAAAGTACCTTTTTCAAAAAAGTACCTTTTTCAAAAAAGTACCTTTTTCAAAAAAGTACCTTTTTCAAAAAAGTACCTTTTTCAAAAAGTACCTTTTTCAAAAAAGTACCTTTTTCAAAAAAGTACCTTTTTCAAAAAAGTACCTTTTTAAAAAAAGTACCTTTTTCAAAAAAGTACCTTTTTAAAAAAAGTACCTTTTTAAAAAAAGTACCTTTTTAACAAAAGTACCTTTTAAAAAAAGTACCTTTTTAAAAAAGTACCTTTTTAAAAAAGTACCTTTTTAAAAAAAGTACCTTTTTAAAAAAAGTTCCTTTTTAAAAAAAGTACCTTTTTAAAAAAAGTACCTTTTTAAAAAAGTACCTTTTTAAAAAAAGTACCTTTTTAAAAAAAGTACCTTTTTAAAAAAAGTACCTTTTTAAAAAAAGTACCTTTTTAAAAAAAAGTACCTTTTTAAAAAAAGTACCTTTTTAAAAAAAGTACCTTTTTAAAAAAAGTTCCTTTTTAAAAAAAGTACCTTTTTAAAAAAAGTACCTTTTAAAAAAAGTACCTTTTTAAAAAAAGTACCTTTTTAAAAAAAGTACCTTTTTAAAAAAAGTACCTTTTTAAAAAAAGTACCTTTTTAAAAAAAGTACCTTTTTAAAAAAGTACCTTTTTAAAAAAAGTACCTTTTTAAAAAAAGTACCTTTTTAAAAAAAGTACCTTTTTAAAAAAAGTACCTTTTTAAAAAAAGTACCTTTTTAAAAAAAGTACCTTTTTAAAAAAAGTACCTTTTTAAAAGAAGTACCTTTTTAAAAAAAGTACCTTTTTAAAAAAGTACCTTCTTAAAAAAAGTACCTTTTTAAAAAAAGTACCTTTTTAAAAAAAGTACCTTTTTAAAAAAAGTACCTTTTTAAAAAAAGTACCTTTTTAAAAAAAGTACCTTTTTAAAAAAAGTACCTTTTTAAAAAAAGTACCTTTTTAAAAAAAGTACCTTTTTAAAAAAAGTACCTTTTTAAAAAAAGTACCTTTTTAAAAAAAGTACCTTTTTAAAAAAAGTACCTTTTTAAAAAAAGTACCTTTTTAAAAAAAGTACCTTTTTAAAAAAAGTACCTTTTTAAAAAAAGTACCTTTTTAAAAAAAGTACCTTTTAAAAAAAGTACCTTTTTAAAAAAAGTACCTTTTTAAAAAAAGTACCTTTTTAAAAAAAGTACCTTTTTAAAAAAAGTACCTTTTTAAAAAAAGTACCTTTTTAAAAAAAGTACCTTTTTAAAAAAAGTACCTTTTTAAAAAAAGGACCTTTTTAAAAAAAGTACCTTTTTAAAAAAAATACCTTTTAAAAAAAGTACCTTTTTAAAAAAAGTACCTTTTTAAAAAAAGTACCTTTTTAAAAAAAGTACCTTTTTAAAAAAAGTACCTTTTTAAAAAAAGTACCTTTTTAAAAAAAGTACCTTTTTAAAAAAAGTACCTTTTTAAAAAAAGTACCTTTTTAAAAAAAGTACCTTTTTAAAAAAAGTACCTTTTTAAAAAAAGTACCTTTTTAAAAAAAGTACCTTTTTAAAAAAAGTACCTTTTTAAAAAAAGTACCTTTTTAAAAAAAGTACCTTTTTAAAAAAAGTACCTTTTAAAAAAAGTACCTTTTTAAAAAAAGTACCT
>OY101448.1:98813750-98856289 GCA_956483635.1 Panzeria rudis
AACGGAGTCACCCTTAGGTTATCAGACAGCGTGAAGTATCTCGGTATTATACTGGACTCTAAGCTTTCATGGTACCCCAACGTTCAAGCTAGGGTAGCCAAGGCTGCTATTGCTCTATACACCTGCAAAAGGGCGATTGGCAACAGGTGGGGCATAAGTCCCAAAAACGTCAATTGGCTTTTTGAAATGGTGGTTAAGCCCATACTAATGTATGGGTCTGTCGTCTGGTGGACTTCCTTAAATAAAGCCACATACTCTAAAATAATAGAAAAGGTACTTCGAACATCTGCTTTGTTGATCACGGGTGCACCTCGCACTACTCCATCCAAAGCACTGTTCACCATGCTGCATTGGCTTCCTGCTGAACTCATGATCAAACAACTGGCCATGAACTCGGCGGTTAGACTAGATGCCTCAGGTGCATGGAAGCGGGGTAACGTAGGCCATGCGACGATATTAGGGCAAATCTCAGATCTTCCCGAGCACACTGACTACTGCTCGCCTACTCTGATGCCCGACAAAAGATTCCTGGTGGACTTCTCGAGCACATCCTCTGAGGCAAACTACATACACCAATATGAGGATGTGCTCGAGATCTACACTGATGGGTCAAAGTCGGGCATCGGAGTGGGCGGGGGTTTCTACATCCCACAAATCAGCGCCGGCGCTACCGATTTTTGCACCTGGTGCAGTTTTCAAAAATGCCGCCCTAAAAAAAAACATTCATTTGCCGTGCAATGCATTTTTTTTAACGAGGTATCCCACGTAGGCATAGTCCTCAAAAATATAAAAAATAAATAAATATTGCTATCGTACTAATCCAGCGTACGAATTTCAATAGCAAAAAATTAATAAAATATTTGAATAAATAAAAAGCACAAAAATTCAAGCGTGCAATTCTAAATTTAAAAAAATAAATTAAATAATTAATTAAATTTAATTTTCCGAGCTTTGATTTTAGCAAAGTCGTCTATCAAGTCACTACGAATTTAAATAACAAAAAATTAATAAAATATTTGAATAAATAAAAAGCACTAAAATTCAAGCGTGCAATTTTAAATTTTAAAAAATATATTAAGTAATTAATTAAATTTAATTTTCCGAGCTTTGATTTTAGCAAAGTCGTCTATCAAGTCACTATAATCTAAGTTGCTCAGAAATTCACTTTCTATAGATATTCTAGTTAAATCTACTAGTCTTTCTTGTCCTATTGTACTACGTAAATAATTATTAATAATTTTTAATTTAGAAAAGCTACGTTCCCCGGAAGCTACAGTTACTGGTATTGTCAATAAAATTCTAATAGCTACAACTAGATTTGGTAATATCGGGTCTAATTTCTTTTCAAATATAAAATTTAATGATTCTATAGGGCTTAATGTTCCTGAAACTATACTTTGGAATATTTTAATTTCATCCAATAAATCTAATCCTACTATATCAGAATTTGAATGGAAAGTTAAATGCTTTTCAAGGGAAAGACAATTATTTAAAAGATCAGAAGCATTTAATGAAACCACAGAAATATTATGCAAAAATTTGAAAATATTATTGTGTTCCGAAATTTGGTCAAATCTTTCGCTAACAGATTGAATTGCCTGATCAAGGATTTGAAAATAAAATTCAACTTTAAACTTTTGTTCAGGATTTGATATGATTTCGTCTCTACCTTCGTACGAAAAAAGTTGAGGTTTTCGACTAGGGCGTCTTGGAGCATCAGGGAAATTTGGTGAAACATCTAATTTTAAAGCTATTTCTTTAGCTTGAAAGATAAACCCCTGAAATTTTTCGTCATTTCTTAAGTCCGTCAAAAACTGTTTTGTGCCCTCTAACATATTTACTGCCGTCGTTAAACAAATAGCAGGACTTTGAAAATATTTGCTAAATATATTAATTATATCTAGAATATTATACCAAATAATTAATGAACAAATGAATTCAAATTGAATAATTTTGAGAGATAAACTATTCGCGTTATTTCTTGTTATGCCGTCCTTATCCTTGTCATTTCCTATTTCAACTAAAGCGTCATAAATATTACCTAAACTACACATTAAGGGTTTTAAAGCTTCTATACGGCTTTCCCATCTTGTCGTACAGAGTGGCTTCAGAGTTAATGTTTTCACATTCTTTTTCAAAATATCCCATCTTGAAACAGAACTAGAAAAAAATACATATAAACATTGGACAGTATCAAAAAAATTTACAGCTTGAAGTGAACATTGAACTGAATAGAGAGGGACCAGGTTAGCTGAATGTGATGCACATGGCACGAAAAATGCTCGGGGTTCTAAATGTTTAATCTGAGCTTGCATTCCAATGTTTTTTCCCTTCATATTTGAGCCATTATCATAGCCTTGTCCTCTGCAATCACTAATTGAAAATCCTATAGAAGTTAGTCGGTCTAAAACTAAATTCGTTAAGCCCTTACCCGTAGTATCTGTTGCTTTTAAAAAACCCATAAAAAGCTCCTTAATTTCATGTTTGTTTGGATTTCTATGAAGAACTCTAACAATAAGTGATAATTGTTCATTGCGGCTCTGATCTGGAGTACAATCAACAATTATCGAAAAATATTTTGCTCCTTTTATCATATCAGAGATTTTATTTTGAATAACTTTAGAAACGATTGAAATTAGCTCATCTGAATGCTTTTATGCAAATATTTGTTTTGCGTCTCATTATTGGTAATGCGTCGTAGGTGCTCTGAAAGAACACTGTCAAATTCAGCAATGGCTTCTACTAATTTGAGAAAATTACCATTATTTTTCTCATATAACCTGTCTGACCCACCCCTGAATGCCAAAGATTGCACTGAAAGGAATTTTACAAGAATAATAAGCCGTTTCAACACATCTCTCCAATGTTGGACTTCTTTAGACATTGTATTTTGAAGAATGCAATCAATTGTGGAATTTTTGGAAAGTCTTAATTCAAATTCCTTCCACTTTTTAAAACTGTCTACGTGAATGGCCACCTTTTCATGTTCCATAAGAACCCTACCTACATGATTCCGATTTCTAAATCCTATACTACTAATTGGGATTTGAGAACTTTGCATAAATAACTTACAGCAAAAACAAAAAATGGAATCATTTGAAACTGAATATACTAACCACGATCTTACAATTGTTTCACCATTTGACAAAAGCCTTGTAAAATGTTTGTTATTAAATTTTCTACCTGACGTAACCGGATAACAAATTTCTTTGTTTTGTTTGGGGCCTTTTTCTACAAGGAGGGTTAAAACCCTATCATTTAAAGCTAGCCAGACAGCCGGATCATCTAAATCTATATCTAAACTAATTGGCAGAGTTTCTGAAATCGTTTCAGAAAATGAGACCCCAGCCTGCGCAGATACACCTAACACAGGTGTGTTTTCATCACAACCTAGATTATTTTATAGTGGTGTATTATCAATAACATTGATACTTTCAATATTATTGGAAATATTGATTTGATTGGTTATGGCTTGTTGTTGTTGGTTTAGGTTTCCATCCAAAAAAAAATTATGCAGAGCATTTTGTTGTTTTTTAGAAGATAACAACATTTGCTTTTTTTTTTTGTCTGAAAGCGTGACCAGACAATTTGCGCTTTGGCGACATTATATTTAGGTATAAATAATAAATATATTTATAAATAAATCAAAAACTATTTATTTTACAAGTTTTTAACTACCAAAAAAAAACACACCAATAAATTACACCTGCTCCACTGAGAGTTCTTGATAGACTAAAATTTTTGTCGAAAATTTAGACAAATATGTTTTCATTTCATTTCTTAAATTAAAAAAAAAGCTCACAAGCATATCTGTTACTATTGGTATAAATGAGAGAATGAGTGTAACTGATATGCAGTGGTGCCAGACAAAAATTTCAAAAAAACGTCAAAATTTGAAAATAAAATCGTCAAAATCGTCAAGAATTTCAAAAAATCGTCACAACTAAATACATTAAAAAACCCAACTTCCAGTTAAAATAATACAATATTTGTTGATTAAAATCAATTCTCTATACCAAAGAACATTTCAACGACTTTATTAAAATACTAAAACATTTAAAACATAAAATAATAGGTCAAAATAAATAACTAGTCATTTATTTACATTTCGGTCAATATAGTTTTTAAACTAGACTTACATAGCGTTATGATTCTTTGCATTTTTAGCAAATATCAGGGCATGGAAAAATACTAACAAGTGAAGTATCTTTACACGGACCTTCAGATCGTAATGAAACTTTTATAACACAGGGCAAAAATAAAAAACTTTTGTTAAGAAACTTAGTTGCGAAATCTAATATTTAGGGGTTAAAAACGTTTGGGGGGTTTTAAGTTTGTTTAAAACTTTTTTGTTTAAGAACTTGAATAGATCTTTAAAATACCTTTCGTTTGGTATCCATTTTGTGTATATTTTCTTGAAAACCGACATAAAAATGGCTAAAAAAAAAATTTTTCACTTTTGACCCCACGTTTTAACCCCTAAACATGAGATTACGCAACTAAAAAAATTTTTTCCAAAGTTATATGTTCTCTACAACACATTTTAGTTTGGTTAGGATCTAACGGTCTGCGTAAAGATACTTCCATTGTAATGAATGTGATAAAAAATTTCCGAATTGTTAAAAAAGTTCAAGCACCAAACGCGGTAAATTTTTTTTATATTAAAAGTAGTAATATTTATCCAAAATTAAAATAGTTTTATTTTGTCATTTTCATAAATAATCTTCAACACAAAATTTCGATATATTTGCATTATTTAGGCACTGTATTTTTTTAAATATCCTTTCCAATGAATTTTTTACTTTGGCTTTGTTAAAGTTTATTTGGTTAAATTTTCGTTCATGATTTGTTGATGAGTTTGATAAAATCATGACAAAATTTAAAAATTCGCATACATTATTTCTGTGTTTAACTTTTTTCCAAAATATGTTTACATCTAATGAAAATTTCTAAAAATCAATGAACCAATGAGAATATCTATTATTTAATTTAAAATTACAAATGGCGGGGGGGTGGGAGGTGATTAAATTGAAGTTTTTATAATTGGGTTGGCGACATCAAATTTTTTTTTCTTATTTGGTAACACATTTGAATTAAGAATGATACACAATTATCAAAAAATTTACATTTTTTAAGTAAAATTAAGAGATGCCATAAAAATCGTCAAAATGTATGGGGCTATGAACAAAAAATCGTCAATCGTCATTATGGTATAATTGCTAAAAAAAATTTTGTTTTGAAAATGTTTTTATTATTTCGGCTTTCTAGTTCAATAATTGAATTAATGTAAATTCAAATTATTTTTATTAATTCAATTATTGAACTAGAAAGCCGAAATAATAAAAACATTTTCAGACTTTACTACCTATTAGTTCAAAATAAAAATAAAAATTACGTAAAATTTTGTTTTGTTGCCTATTTGAGGAGATAGGGACCAAAATACATTTTTGTGGATCTCGCAAACTAATGCATAAAAAAAGTAAATATGGATATAAATTATTTCTCTTACCAAGACATAACTATAATCTAAAAATTACATTATTCTTGCTGACACTTAAGAAGTTGTCGTGATTTTCTTTTGTTCAAAATTGGGCGAAAAGCATCTTAACTTCAAAATATCTTATTTAGACTTAAACGCTTTGATACTAATGCCAAGAATATGCTTTGTGTCAAATTTCACAAAATCCGTATATTTGTTTTCAAGATAAGATGATGTTTTTTGAAGTTATCGTGATGGAAACCTACTTTTTTGCACCCAAACTGTACAAAGCATACAAAAAGTTTCTTTCCATATAATTTAGTAAATTTAGAAATAGCTTAATTTTTAATTATAAAACACTAATTTGACGCATTTATGGTGGATTTCGTAAAGACCTTCTGTAGGCGGTCTTAGGACTTAAAGGAAAAAAATGCGAAACATTAATGTGCACACATTTTATTTTCTCCATTTTAATCTTTGATGTTTGTTTTCTATTTTTTTTAAAAATCACTTGTTTCACCGCGAAACCTCTAATGTTGTGCTTTCTTTTAGATATAATAATATCGATAAATTGTGCATTCATTTTTAGTAGTGTGGAAAATTTATAATTTCGATACCACAAAGTATATTTGCAAAACATCAAAAGAAAGTGTTTCCAATGTTATTAAAATTTATTGTGTTGCATATTAAAATAAATAAAAAAAAACATTAAAAAGGTAGAATGATTAAAAGGTACTAAATTGGTCGCGGGGGTACTACGGTACTTTTGAGAATGGAAAAGTACTGAAAATAGTAGCAAAGTACTGAATTTTCCATGCCTGTCATAAATAGAGTAACAGCTCTTTTTTATATTTTTCCTTTAACATAAAAGAGAAACTTATGTTATTTTATTTTGGTGAGAAATTTGTATGAAGAAAGAGAAATTTATATTTTTATATCATCGATATTGAAAAATTCTTTATGAACAGTAAAAATTTGCTGTGCTTGAGGGGTTTTTTTCATATAAGAAACGGAAGGGTTGTTATCGATATTTTTCTTTTCTATATTACCTTTGAACAATGTTCAAATTCTGTGCAATGACAAACAATTTTATATTTTTCCTTTTTAACATATTTTTTTACACAGTGAAAAAAATATTTTTGCAGAATTTCGGTATTAAATTAAAAAAAAAAAAATTTTAATTTATTTTTATTAATTAGATTTTGGCGCCCTCCAATTTAAGCGCCCCGTCAAACTGTTCATACTGTTCCATAGAAGCGCCGGCCCTGCCACAAATGCAACGTAGGATAAACTTTAGGCTGCCAAACCAATGTAGCATCACTCAGGCTGAAATATCAGCAATCAAAAGGAGAGCCAACTGGTTAAGGTACTACAGGATATTCGATCAGGACATCCGAATTTGTACCGACATGCTCTATCTGGTGTTTACACAACATCGGAATTGGTTAAAGAATGCCGGGCATCTCTGAATGAGATGGCGAGACATGCGAACCTAGGGCTCTTCTGGGTACCGGGTCACGCGGGGGTGCCCGGTAACACTATTGCGGACGGTCTAGCCAAGGTCGGTGCCCGCCTACATGAAAATGACATCGACTGGTTAGTAGGTGTCCCACTAAAAAGCTGTAAAATACAAATTCAGCACCAACTATTTAGAGAGGCGCAAACCAGATGGACAAATGAAATCACTTGTGAGGTTTCCAGATCCATCTGGCCCCACTATAACTTCGCAAGATCTGCAACCATACTGGGGCTCCCTCGTCAACAGCTGCGTATACTCGTAGCGGTCATAACAGGGCACTGTCTCATTGGTGTCCATGCCAGAAGATTACATCTTCCTTTTAATGACTTCTGTAGAAGTTGTCAGAATGAGGAGGAGGAAGAAACTGTCAAACACCTCCTCTGTCGATGTCCAGCACTATATAGAAATAGGGCGTCATACTTGGGAAATCCGTCACTACCCGAACTAGCAGACCTGGGGGAATAAATTCATTCATAAGATACTCGGGTTGGTTTAACACCGACCCAACCTCTGGGATAGGAGAGACACCTCTCTGAACTTCCCTACTATCCATCCCAGGCATCACAAAGGGACCAAAGGACCCAAGTGGGCCGGTTGTTAGAAACCGGCAGCCTGTTCAACCTAACCTAGGTTTAAAACGGTTTTGATAGATTTTGGTGGAAAATATGGTAGGAAAAATTTTTTCTGTCGTAGCACTGGTGCCAGGTGATAAATATGTACTATTGTGAACAATCCAATTAAGTGAAATTCACAATTACGCCATTTTTATCAAATGTGTGTCATAAGAGCAAATGAAAATTCGTTCGATCAGTTAACTCGACCACAATCGAAAATCGAATGTTGCTCATAATAGGCACCTAAGTCTTTATACAAATTTGCGGCAAATTAATTTGTAAATTTTTACAAAGTATCAGCGTTGCCGATTTGCTAATTCTTAACAGAAATTCGCGGTAAATTTATATAAAGACATATTTTTAGATAAAAAATCCAAATCGGCAACGCAGCTACTCATTAAAAACTTAAAATTTATTAAAGGTAATTTTCTATGTATATACATACGAATATAAATATATAAAACTAAATTTCTGTTAAGAATTTGCAAATCGGCAACGCTGATACTTTGTAAAAATTTACCGTTAATTTGTTGACTTAATTTCGGCTTAAAATGTCTGAATCGGCAACGCTGCTGCTCAATAAAAACGACATTTATTTAAGGTAAATTTTTATCTATATACATGTTTATATAAACAGTAAATTTCAGTTAAGAATTTGCAAATCGGCAACTTTGATACTTTGTAAAAATTCACAATTTATTTGCCGTATATTTATATAAAGACATAATATCGGCTAAAAATATCCAAATCGGCAAAGCTGCTACTCAATAAAAACTTAAAATTTATTAAAGGTAATTTTCGATGTATATATGTACATATGAATATAAATATATGAACACTAAATTTCTGTTAAGAATTTGCACATGGGCACCGCTGATACTTTGTAAAAATTTACAAATTAATTTGCCGTTAATTTGTAGACTTAATTTCGGCTTAAAATGTCTGAATCGGCAACGCTGCTGCTCAATAAAAACTTGACATTTATTAAAGGTAAATTTCTATCTATATACATATTTATATAAACAGTAAATTTCATTTAAGAATTTGCAAATCGGCAACTTTGATACTTTGTAAAAATTCACAATTTATTTGCCGTAAATTTATATGAAGACATAATTTCGGTTAAAAATATCCAAATCGGCAACGCCGCTACCCAATAAAAACTTGATATTTATTAAAGGTAGATTTCTATGTATATGCAGATGTATATAAATATATAAACACTAAATTTCTGTTAAATATTTGCAAGTCGGCAACGCTGGTACTTTGTAAAAAGTTACAATTTATTTGCTGTAAATTTATATAAAGACTTAATAAAAAAAATTTTTAGAGCCACAATACATAAAAAACCCATTGGCTTGGATACCACATGAAGACAAGAAGCAAGATCAAAAAGTTATCAATCAAAATGTACAACTTCATGAGTGTAAAATATTTAAAAAAAATATATGAGCACACACGAATGTATAATTTTGTTTTGTTTCTAATTTCCACATGAACGTGAGCAGAAAAACAGAAACAGATAAAAGCATTCATGTGCGTTTATAAATAGAATTTTTTTGTTGCTTCATTTATGAAAATAAGCACAACGATAAATTTGGGATTTTTCATTTATGAAGAAACTCATATATGTGCGTTTTTTATAGAGCACATATGAATATTTCGGTACTATGTAAAACAACACCTTGAATAGTTAATGTGAAATTTTTTTGCAAATAACACTTTGTTGTTTTTTAAAAACTTTTTAATCTTTTAATAAAACATTTAATTTTTCAAACATACTTATTTTATTTATTTGCAAATATACCAGAACCCATATATGGGCTCCGAACGGAAACAACCAGCAGTAGTCAGCAGCATATACTATGTGGGCTGTTCATCCATAAAAATTTAAAGAGCTTTAAAATTGTGGACGTTGAGAGTAGAGATGGGCGCGTGTCGTGTTTTTTTCGTGACACGAACACGCACGACTCAACACGAAGTGTTCGTTACAGAAAATCTGATTTCGTTCGTGTTCGTGTCGTGTTGAGCAAACTTGACACGAAAAAACACGAAACGATTTTCAAATTAAAATATGCATGAATGCAGAAACTTGCCGTACAAGATTATTAAGCGAAAATCTTCATAATTTACTGTTTCTCAACAAAAATATGTAAATAAAAATACAAATAGAACATGAAAAGTTAAAATAGAAGAAAAATACGTCTTTGAATATAAAAAATATTTGTTTTTTGTTTTTAAATTTGATTTCGGTTCGTGTTTTGAAAATTTTGGGCGTGCGTGTTTCGTACGTGTTGGACATCCGGGATTCGTGTTCGGGAAAATGTCGACACGCGCCCATCTCTAGTTGAGAGAATATCGTTTATTTGACTTTAACTTCACAGTACATACCATAAAAAAAATATGTGCGAACTTTTGGGGCACTCCTCAGTCTTTATCTTGGACTGTTAACGTGATCACCCTTATCGGGAATAAGAGGCGAAAATTTTTTTCATGTGTAATATTTCTCATGAGCAAAAAATAGTGGAAAAACAAGGAAAATAATACACTAACACCACAACAACACAAAATTGGCGATCACAATTTTAGGGAAAGGGAACATATTTCACGTGAAGTTTTATTCCCAATAAGGGTGGATATAATTAGGGTTCCCACCATTTCTTTGCCAATTAAAGTACATTGGTTATTAAAGGTCAAGAAAAAAAGTACACAGTATAAAAATATTGTACAATTATTTCAGTTTATTTTTATATTTAAAAACGTATTTTTTATTTCTTTTCGGAAGTTTTATCCAATAACTATCATTTCTAAACAATTGCATAGCATCTTTACCATCTATATTTAAATTAAGGTAAATAATTAAATAATTTCTTAACAGATTCAGAGACGTTTTGCTTCTTTCGTCTCGATATTTGCTCTTCATTACAGAAAAAACTCTCTTTGTGAATGCTGACGGGAAAGGAATAGAAAGTAAAAATGAAATTGCCTTATGCAAATTTGATAAATTATCATCAGTCTTATTAAATTCTAGCTGCTATTTACTTGCAGCAAATAATTCCGCAAAACTTTCAGAACTGTATATCAGCTCATAAAATTTGTATAATAATGCAATTTCTCCATGATAATCATCCATATTTATACTAAGTTTTTTCAGATTTAAATTTTCGATTATGTTAACAATATTATCAAATTCAACATTGCTTTTTAAATGTATATTGCTAATTGTAAATAACAAGTTTATGTTTTTAAAATCAAACTATTTATTCAGGTAATTTAAGGCTTTATCAATAAATAATAAAAAATTCCGTTGAGAACAACTGTTTAACTTTTTTGGCTGAATAGCGTTTGACTACCTACGGTCTTAAATTCAAGAGTAGTTTCAGGCAAGCCAACAACATTATACTGCTTTACATTAGATACACTGCTTTACAAGCAAAATGTATAAAGTTTCTAATGCATTTTTTAGAGTGATTAACACGAGAAAAGTAATGAAATTTTCATTTCGGCCATTTCCAAATAACGGTACTTTTGTGTTTTTTCGATGTGTACTTCCCAGAGTCAAAAGCTGGTTCGATTAAATTGAACTACATATGTATGAGTAGTAGGGTAATTTGGGTAATTAAAATTTGAAATTTTGAAATTTTAATTGTTAAATAAACAAAAGTGTAATTTGATACCCGTGGGAAAAAAAATGAAAGTACCCTGTAGGTAAAATGTTGTTAAAAAATTGTGATGAATTATTATTGAGTTAAAATGTTAGTGTGAAATTATATTATAGATAATGTTTTGTGTTATATGAATTTCGGATATGGGTGTATCTGTGGGTGAGTGGGATTCGATACCTACCATAGACCCTGGACGTTTTCCGTCACTTCGTGGGTTGTGGTTGTGTTGAGATAGTGACCTAGGAACAATTGGCTTAGCATAGACAATGTGGTTCTAATGGGGTGATATTGAGACATTGGGTAGTGAGTTTGGAGCTTGAAAGTATTGGCTTAGTATAGACAATGTGGTTCCTATGGGGTCATATTGAGACATTGGGTAGTGTTTTAGATTATATGTGGAAATAAAGAGCGTAGACAAAAAAGTCGACTTGGGTTCCTACGGGGTTTATTGTGTCGCTGTTATTATTTTTTTGTTCTTGATAATTTTTTGTGATGCTTGTGTTTACATTTACTTTGTGCATGGCTGTGGGTGCGTGGATGTGTGGGGGATGGGTGTGTGTGTGTGTTTCTTTTTTCTTATCTTTAGATTTGTGAAGAAAGTGTGTATGTCGTTTCAAATGCCCGTCTTGTTTATTTCTTGGGATAATAATTTGAATATTTGTTCTACAGAATCATGTTTATTGCTTTGTTTATTCAGCTGCACATTTTTTGCGAATGAGTCATCATTTGAACTGTCCGTCTGATTATTTGTTTTGCAGAATCATGTTTATGACTTTGTTTATTCAGCTGCACATTTTTTGAGAATGAGTCATCATTTGAAATGTCCGTCTGATTATTTGTTTTGGAGAATCATGTTTATGACTTTGTTTATTCAGCTGCACATTTTTTGAGAATAAGACATCATTTGATAACAAAATTTCATTAGTTATCATTTATATAAAATAAAATATTACACAATGTTATGTTCTAGTTCTTGCTGTTGCTATGTATACATATGAATTTCATCAATCTTGTAATATCAATAAAAAATTAGACTTGATGCCTACTACGCGATTCTCATAGGATGTATATAAGTAGAAGAAATAATGAAGATTTTCATCGGTATATTCTCAATAAGTGCGGTTGAAAGCAAAAAATTTATTAATAAACAATTTCATAGTGTTTTTACAATAGAAATTAAATAAAATAATTAAATAAAGTTAATTGTTACTAATTAAATAAATAGTTTGAAAACAAAAAATTGATTAATAAAGAAGTTTATAGTGTTTTTGAAAAAAGGACTAAATAAATAAAATAATTAAATAAATTTGATTAAATAAATAAATAAAAAAAATGAGTACTTCTGTATATCAATGTAATTTGTGTAATAAGGTATACAAATACCAAAAAGCGTTCTTGGATCACGTCCGAAATCATGGTCAACCAGGTCAAGTGATCATCAATCAGGACTCAAATGGAGAACAACAACATCAGCACCAAGCTTCTCTACGGTACCAACCATATCCACTACCAATGAATTATGAGCAATACGGTATGTCTACCAGCTATCGCATACAAATGTCATGGAATAATCAGTTTTCAGTACACACAAAAATTCCACATCATCTTCCTATTCCTTATCAATATACATCACCAATGCAGCAATATAATATACCCAACTATTATCCTTCAGTTTTGAATAATCAATTTGCTTTGACGATGGACAGTTCCAGATATCCTCAACAGCAACAACAACCACAGCAACAACAACCACAACATCAACAACAACCACAGCAACAACAGCAGCATCATCAACAACAACAACAACAGTAACAACTAGATAATATTGTGTTTGATGACATGGATACTTCAAATTCTCCCAGCGGTAAATATGATAATACTCCTTTGAATGTAGAACCAAAATATTATGAAATAAACAGTGCATTCAAAAAAAAATATTGCAACATATGGAACTCCCAACAAAAAAGATGATCTTCTATTTGAAGACTTTGTTCTGGAAAATAAACCTATTTTCAAGGAAAGACTTGAAAAAAGTTTGGTTAAACATAATATTTTAAAATTCTGTGTAACTCTTATTGGAGAGTACATAAAAATTGTTGGTGAAGAAATTGACTTGTGTCAAATTTCACACAGAGCAAAAATGGATTTATTGTGCCTGGGAAGTAATGTAGATGAGCTAATTGAAAAACAATTCCAGGACATTCATAATAAAATGTCAGAATTCCAGGAAAGAGACTCTGGGTGGACTTTAATCAGAATTATTTGCGCTGAAATTAACATAAACAAAAGTTCACTAGTAAAAGGATCTCATTGGATAAGCACACCATTGAAACTGGCTAAAAAGCGGGGCTGTATCAACATTGAAAACAATGATGATTATTGTTTTAAATGGAGTTTAGTTGCCGCGTTGGATACCACAATAATAGAGAAAAAGCGACGTTGCTGCTCTTATAACATCGAGGACATTAGTGCTGAGGTCATTTGCCTACAAAATGGAATTGTGGTTGATTTCACAAATTTAAAGTTCCCATTGGCATTAAAAAATATTCAAGTATTTGAGGATAGGAATGATGGAATAAGTGTGAATGTGTTTAGGTATGATAATGAGAAGGATGAAATCATTGGTGCATTCTACAATACACAAAAGGAAAAAACAAAGCATGTAAATGTATTGCTGTTGGAAGCTGGAGACATTCACCATTACATTTTTATTAAAGATATATCAAGGTAACTAAATACATATTTATGATTGAATAACTATATACATATATAAATTTATTCCTTTTACAGACTTTTGAAAGCTCAGACAACGAAGCACCGTGAAAATCTCAAATTTTGTAATACCTGCCTACAATATACACACAATGAATGGACTATGGAACAACACAAAACGGAATGTGGGAAAATTGTTGCTGCGTTACCTTCTCCCGAAAATAGTGTTTTAAAATTCAAAGATCACCAGCGGCAGATGGATGTGCCATTCGTTATATACACAGATTTCGAGTGCATACTAGAAGACATTCAAACTACTGTAAGTGACAAAACTCAAGTTATAAAGAGGCACATTCCTTGTGCCTTTAGTTATTATATAAAATGTGTAGGTAATAATAGTTTAGATAAATTTAAGATATATACTGGTGAGGACGCAGCTGTAAAATTTGTTGACTGGTTAATTGACGATTGTGAAGATATTTACAATCAGTTCCTCACCAGTAAGACAAAAATGAACAGCTTGACCCTTTCGGAAATATACAGTTTTAAAAATTCAATAAATTGTCACATATGTGATAAATTTCTCGGTAAAGATCGTGTAAGAGATCATTGTCACATAAGTGGTAAATATCGAGGTGCAGCTCACAATATTTGCAACTTAAAGTACCAAATTCCGAAGTTCATACCCATATATTTTCATAATTATTCATCTTATGACTCGCACCTCTTTGTTAAAGAATTAGGTAAAAAGTCTGACAACATAAAAGTCCTATCAGTGAACAAAGAACTGTACATTTCACTATCGACATTTACAAAAATGACTGACAATTGAAATCTTGAACTCCGATTTTTAGATACTATTCGTTTTATGGCTGATAGCTTAGAATCCTTAGCTAATAATCTAACGGACAATGATTTCCATGCGGTTGGGGCACACTTTAACAGAAAGACAGAATTTGACCTTGTACGAAGAAAGGGTGTTTTCCCTTATGAATATCTTGATTCATTTGAAAAATTGGATGATGGTCAGCTTCCATCAAGAGAAGATTTTTTTAATAAATTAAATAACAAGGAATGCTCAATTGAAGATTATGAGCATGCAATAAAGATTTGGCATACCTTTAATTGCAAAACCCTGCGAGATTATATGGAATTATATCTCAAAACAGATGTGCTTTTGTTAGCAGACATATTCGAAAATTTTCGAAAAGTCTGTAAGGGGATTTATGATCCAGATCCGTGTCAGTACTATACTGCTCCAGGACTATCATAGGATGCCATGTTAAAACACACACAAATAGAATTAGAGTTGTTAACAGACATTGACATGTATAACTTCTTTAAAAAGGAAATACGCGGTGGAATGGTACAGTGCTGTAAGCGATATTCCAAAGCAAATAATAAATATTTAGATGATTTTGATGAAGACAAGCCTTCAGAATTTCTAATATATTTAGACGCAAATAACCTTTACGGTTGGGCGATGTCTGAGTATCTTCCTTATGGAGGATTCCGATGGCTGACAAGTGATGAGCTGAATCTGGATACGAAAAGCATAGATAATAACTCACAAGATGGTTATGTATATGAGGTCACTTTAGAATATCCTTCACATCTGCATGACTCTCACAATGACCTTCCCTGCTGTGTTGAAAACAAGAAAACTTTAGAATCAAACCATAAGAAATTAATTGCGGATTTTTCGCCAAAAAACTCTTATGTAATACATTACAGAGCTCTTAAGCAATGTTTGGAATATGGTTTGATTCTAAAGAAAACGCATCGTATTCTAGCATTTAAACAATCTCCATGGTTAAAAGGTTATATTGACTTAAATACCAAACACAGAGCCACTGCTAAAAATGCTTTTGAGAAAAATTTTTTCAAATTACGCAATAATGCTGTGTATGGCAAAACAATGGAGAATGTGGACAAGAGGAGAGATGAGAAAAGTGTAACCAACTGGAACAGAAAAAACTGTAACCATTTGGGGGCTCAAGATTGGATATCTAAATCCAATTTTCATAGTTTATCTATATTTTCTGAAGATATGGTAGCTATAGAAATGAATAGAGTCAAAACATATTACAACAAGCCCATATACTTGGGATTTTGCGTCTTGGAGCTTTCTAAATGGAAAATGTATAATTTCCATTATGGATTCATGCAGCCCAAGTTTAAAGCAAATTTATCTTTAAATTACATGGACACCGACTCATTTATATATACAATAAAAACTGACGACTTTTATGCCGACATAAAATCTGACATAGAACAAGAATTTGACACTTCCGATTACCCAAAAGATAACGTATATGGTATTCCTCTTTTAAACAAAAAGGTGCTGGGTATGATGAAGAATGAAAATTGTGGTAAAGTTATGAAAGAATTTGTGGGACTTCGGTCAAAAATGTATTCTTTTAGCGTGCAATATGAAAATGATGTAAAAAAATCGAAGGGGGTTAAGAAATGTGTTCTTGAAAAATATAGTTTAGAGGCGTATACAAATTGTTTATTTAATAAGTCTATTGTTTATGATGATATGTTAACATTTAAGTCAAAAGTTCATCAAATTTATACCAACCAACTAAATAAGGTTGTACTTAGTTATCAAGATGATAAAAGAAAAATACAATGTGATGGTATAAATACATTAGCATGGTATAATTATCGAATTGAGGAAACAAATCCAGAATATGAACTGGATATGTTGCTAATGGAAATTGATAAGCTCAAGAAGAATGATGAGTTTTTTTACTTAAATGTAATTGTTTATGTTTATATAAAAATATTTAGTTATTAATGTTTAGTTATGAAGAAAATTTGGTTTGTTATTAAAAAAAAATTGTAATAATAATGAAAAAAGAAAAAAATTAAATAATAATAAAAAAATCTTATTAATATCAAAAAAATTAAACAATCTTTGTTTTATTTTCTTGTTCAGCACTGATATCATCAAATTGAAAAAAAAACGTTGACGTTGACTGTGCATACACGGCTTGCTGCTAGCAGAGAAAACAATTTTTGTTGGATCAAAACAATTATTGTCTTGTTTTTTGCTTACTTGCAAATTTTTCTGTTTATAAGTTTAACTGTACTCTTAGATCCTGCATAATCTTGATTTGATTTGTTTATTTCTTGACAAGGGAATTTGAATTTCACAACATTATAAAATTGTATTAAATTTAATTATTTTAACATTTTACAGAGTCAAAAAAAGTTGGATAATCTCATGTTATTCATTAAATTTTTAACTTAAAAACTTCTTTAAATTTCCTAATTATCCTTTAGAAAAAATAATACAAGATAGTGAATATTTTATTTTAATAATAAATTTTATTTATTAAATTTTATTATGATGGTTGAAACATTGTATAATAAGATTCCATTAAATTTTCTAATATAGCTTTCCGTAGAAAGTATATCGAGCACCTACATGTATCAGGTCCTTCCTCACAATTCGGATCATACCAGGGACAGCATTTGAAATGTCCTTCTGTGTTGTCTTCATTTTCCATAATATCAAATTCATCATTGTCGTCCAGTATATTTTGAAAAAATATGATCATTTCCCAATGATTGTATAGTCTAAAGTTATCAAAATCCGATATAAATTTATTAAGACTCCTTCTTATTTGACTCATTTTTTGTTAATATTCCGTTTTAATTTTGTTGCTGCTTACTTTTTCAAAGGATTCGTCGATACTGATAATTTTTTCCTAAATATTTAGTTACAAAGTGAAAAAAATTCAATTTTATTTTTTCCTCCTCTTATATCCTTCTCCATTTTCCTATAATCCTTCTAGAATAGAGGGTATAGAATATACATATTTCTCTTTCCAACTCATTTTCAAAGAGACTATTAAAAAATTAAAAGAAGGAACATTCATATTAATATTCCTATATATCTATCCCTATCTCTCCACATATACATATTAACCTTCTCACAATAAATATTTTCGATTAGGCTTATTGGACTCATCATCACTACTTTCAAGATCAATTTTAATTAAAGATTCAAAGTGACAAGATCTATTTAAAAAATGAGCTCCTCAAAAAATTTAACATCAAAATTTAATTCACTAAACAACAAAAGCTTAATTCATATAAAGGATCTAGATGTAGCTGCTAAATATCCTGTTCAAAATATTACACGGGTAACAACAAAATATTGACCAACACTAAGAGTTGAGATAAAAAAAATATAATGTTTCTACCTAAAAGATATAATACTCTGACAGATGATGAAATTAAGGATCTCTCGAGTGGAATATTTCAAGTACGCAGAGATGGTGAACAAAGCTTAATCCTTCAGAGTGAGATGGACGAATTTTTGATTCAAAATGTTCAATATCCCATTTGGGAATAAAAAAATAAAAAATTAATTCTGTATAGTAAATTATAAATAAATAAATAAAAATGCATTAAAGAGTTTTGTGAAATATATATATATATATATATATATATATATATATATATATATATATATATATATATATATATATATATATATATATATATATATATATATATATATATATATATATATATATATATATATATATATATATATATATATATATATATATATATATATATATATATATATATATATATATATATATATATATATAATGGGTGTTTTTTATTGTGGTATAGAACTTTAAGTTGGCATCACTTTTTTAACTGGCGGCCATTTTGTCAGCTGTCAAGTGATTAATATTTAGTTCGGTTTGCCATTTCATCATGAACAGGTTGACAAAAGAACAACGCTTGCAAATCGTGCAAATTTATTTCGAAAATAAGGGTTCAGTTCGCGAAGTTTACCGCAAGCTCCGTCCATTTTATGGTCGACATAATCGTCCATCAGAGCACTTAATTCGGTTAACCATGGATCGTTTTCGCACTACGTTTACTCTATGTGATAATACGCATCCGCAGAGACGTCGAACAGTGCGCACCGAAGAAACAATTGCCGCTGTAGAGCAAAGTGTTGAAGAGGACCCGAATGAATCGATTCGCCACCGTGCACAGCAATAGATCCATGATAACCGACTATTTTGTGGTTCCAACAAGACGGCGCTACAAACCACACAGCGCACGTCACAATCGATTTATTGAAGGAAACATTCGATGAGCGCATAATTTCGCGGAATGGACCTGTCAATTGGCCACCAAGATCGTGTGATTTGACACCATTGGATTATTTTCTTTGGGGATATGTGAAGTCGCTCGTCTACGCCAACAAACCAGAAACGTTAGGGGACTTAGAAGCCAACATTCGTGGCGTTATTGCCAACATACGGCCCCATATGCTCGAAAAAGTGGTTGAAAATTGGACCTGTAGAATTGGCTTTATTCGAGCCAGCCGCGGCGGCCACATGCCCGAAATCATATTTAAACATTAATGGCATAAAATTATCCTTCCAATAAAGCCAAATTGATGGACATTAAAACGATTTTCTTGTGTTTTATTTCAATTCGAAGTTCTATACCTCTAAAAAGAACACCCGTTATATATATATATATATATATATATATATATATATATATATATATATATATATATATATATATATATATATATATATATATATATATATATATATATATATATATATATATATATATATATATATATATATATATATATATATATATATATATATATATATATATATATATATATATATATATATATATATATATATATATATATATATATAATTGTGTTTTTTATTTAATATTTTCAGTTATTTCATAAAGAAACTTAAGACATAAATGACCACAGGTAAATGTATTAAAATTCTGATGTTGATTATAGTTGTATTTTATATTTGTGCCCAGATATTTGAGTACTTCCGAAGGAGGTTGTAAGTTTCCAAAATTATCGAAGTATTCTTTTTCATTAATGTTTTTATAATATGCTACCCAATGTGTACCAGCTCCTGTTGATATATCCAAATTGATTATGCCACATTCTTTTTTCTTGGGTCGTTTTGGTAGTGAGTCCTACATGAAAACTCCTCTAAAATGTGGAATTTAGTTTGAAAAATTTTTCAAGTCGACTTCTGTTAGTGGTCTATTAGGTAGCATTTTTAAGAGTTTTTTGTCTGCTCCTTATAAACTAAATCCTAACCCTTTTTATATGGTTTTAGGTAAAGTCCTTTCCCAACAGCTATAGACTCCATCGCTTTATTATGTCGAATTGCTTCATCAAGCTGATTTTTTGCATTCTTTGTCGCATTTACAGCATTAGCTATAGCAGCACCTCCAGTCGTTAGACTACCAATTGCACCCAGTGCAGTTAAAATCGGTATTAGAGGTACAAAATCACCAATTTTTGGTACATTTATTATGCGAGGTATTATAACTTGATATTTTTTGCCTTTTAATGTTTTGTTGATCGTTTTACGTGCTATTCTAATATCATTGTTAATGTCTAAAAGTTTTTTCTCCTTTAGTATTTTTGTTGCAGCTCTAATTGATGAACTGAACAATTTTTTACCATTTAATTTAGGTTTCTTAACATTTTTCTTTTTCTCCACACCCATACCAAATTTTGTTTTGGCTTTCATAGCGTTAGTAACCATATATGCAAATGATTTTTCTGCTATCTTTTGATAAAACTCGATCCCAAGCTGAATTTTCAAGAATTTTATCAGCTCTATGTCTAATATTTAAATCTTTATTTTTAGAATAAGCTATGTCGTGATTTTTGCAGCCAGAGTCCAATAAATTGATTCCTTTATCACCTCGATTTAAACGTTTTTGTAGTTTAGTTCCAGGTCCACAGTATTGATATCCAGGAAGATAAAGTTCAACAGGAAGAGAGTTTATTATTTTATCTAGTAAACCTGCTCCAACGAAGGTGTTTTTATGACTAAATGACTTTTGATAATGTAACCATCTTATTTATTTATTTTTTCTATAATAAAAGGTAACAAACATGAATTGCATTAGTTAAAAATGCAGTTAGTAAAATAACATAAAAATATTTTAGTTCGAAACATTGATGATTCATCGAACATCAGTTCAAAAATAAAACATAGTTCACTCTTACCAAATTCTATTCCTGCTCTAATAGTGGGACCATCAAATTGTGGAAAGACTAATGTTATGATTGGCTTACTAGAAAGTCCTAATGGACTAAAGTTTGAAAACATCCATTTATACTCAAAATCTCTATATCAGCCGAAATATGAATACTTGAAGAGATTAATTACACCTATTAAAGGAATGGGATATTACACATTTACCGAAAATGAATCAGTTATTCCCCTTGACAAAGCTAAAACTAATTCAATTATAATATTTGATGATGTTGCATGTGAGAAGCAGAATAATATACGAGCTTATTTTTGTATGGGACGACATAGGGATGTTGATTCATTCTACTTGTGCCAAACTTATTCCAGAATTCCAAAGCATTTAATAAGAGACAATGCGAATATGATTATAATGTATAAACAAGATGAGACAAATATGAAACATATTTATAGGGATCATGTAGCCAGCGATATGAGTTATGCAAAGTTTCATGAAAGTTGTCGATTGTGCTGGAAGGATAAATATGGATTTTTGATGATAAGCAAAGATAATGAAATAAACAATGGGCGCTACAGAAAATTATTCGATTATAACAATATAAATTGCTCTACATAAAAGAAAAACTTTAGTATATAATCTGGCTTTAACCATAATACATCTACATACATAGCTCTTGAAATATCAACTATACCTGATCTAATTATCTACCTAATAAGCTGATCTGATCTGATACCTAATAAGCTGATCTGATACCTAATAACCTGATCTGATAACCTGATCAGATACCTAATAAGCTGATCTGATAACCTGATCAGATACCTAATAAGCTGATCTGACACCTAATAACCTGGTCTGATAACCTGATCAGGTACCTAATAAGCTGATCTGATAACCTGATCAGATACCTAATAAGTTGATCTGATAGCTGGAAAATGGATGAAAAAATTTTAAAAGAGCTGGTTGCGACAAGAAATGTCTTGAAGAAAAAGCTTCGTAGTATAAAAACGGGCGAAATAGACACACGTGAAACACTAAAAGATACATTTAAAGCTATAACAGATCCTTTAAACAAATTTATAAATAATTCTAATAATATCATTAGAATTATCAAATAAGAAAAGAATGAGATGAAAACAGAAATTGAATATAATAACAGTTGTAATCATCTTAAGAAACCATCAATTAAGTTGGAGACAAGTACACCAAAGAAACTTGTAGAAGAATCAATATTTGATACCAGCAATTCACTTGCTGATCCTAATGGTGAAAGTACTATTGATAATGATGATGATGACGATTTTTACTCTCAAAATTCAAATGCTGAAGAGAGTTACATTGACTTATCTGTTTTGGAAGAAAGAAATGAATTAGATACTAACTATGGTCCACATAAAGATTTCAATAATGAATGGAAATTTGGTGATAGTAAGCTCAAATTAAATGAAAACAAAATACATGTTGGTAGTCAAATATGGGCTCTAACACCAGGACTATTTTCTCTAATGTTTCATCAAATACCAAAAAACTATGATAAATATGAACTAGAACTCTACAAAAAAGTTTTAATTAATGCAAATGCGTACAGAAGAGACTATAAACCAGATGGACGAATCAAGGGAACGAAAGCCTATAAATATAAACATATTATTAAAAAGATGTTTAAAGAGAAAAACCAACAGACTTTATCAAAAAATAAGACAATATCTAATTATAAAGGTGATGGATTGATGCAGTTTAACCCTCATAAGCCAAACTATATATACTGGGATGATCCAAATGAGATGGTAGATCGACTTCGGCTACAGGTATCATCACAAGCTGCAGGTCATACTAATCATAATAACGAAATTGTATCAATTATTGAAGAACTTCGCGAAGCTAATATAATAGAATAATCTATATAAAGTATGTCTGTTGATAAGTTTGGACATTATCTAAACGATATAAGCAATATAATTTCATTGAAAAATGTCCCTAAAATGTTGGGGTTCTTTATGAATGCGAACAACAACATCGATGTCCAAACCAAAAGAATCAAAAATGTGGCAAAAGCTGTGGAAGAAAACGATGTTATCAATAAATTGTTTCTGCAAACTCAAATCGAAGAAATAGAATACAAGCTATTAAAATACTTTAAGGAAGATAACAACAATATTCATGATACTCTAAGAACTCAAATCGAAATGCTACAACATGCAATAATATTACAGTTGGAAGAGAATAAGAAAATGCAAGAAACTATTTCCAAAATCAAAAAATTTTTGGAAGACGGATATCTACAAAAATTTGTTGAAAGTATACAAAAGAAAAGTTAATGAGAAGATTTATAGATTTGAAAATTACATGTTTGTGTCAATAGCTAAAAGTGTATCAAATAGATCACAACACATCGAAAATAATTCTTAATACTAAAAAATGACTTCAAAAAGAATTTTAGTAAATGAACTCCATAAACAAGCTCGAAAATCTTTTTTACGACGCAGAGTTGTGATGAAAGGAATAGATGATCTTTAAAAAAGCTGATTTAGTTGAAATGGGAAATTATTCTATGGACAATAAAAATTATAGATTTTTGTTAACTGTAATTGACACATTCTCCAAATTTGCATGGGCAGTACCACTTAAAACAAAAACTGCACTTGAAACAACCCAAGCCATGTCATATATTTTTCAATTGGGACGAATACCAAAAAACCTACAAACAGATGATGGTAAAGAATTTTTCAATAAACACTTTGGAAAATTGACGGATAAGTACAACATTAATCACTATTCAACGTATAGCAGAATGAAAGCATCAATAGTAGAACGATTTAATAGAACATTAAAAGGGATGATGTGGAAAGAATTTAATTTTAATGGTACATACAATTGGCTTGATATCTACAAAGGTCTATTAGAATCATATAACAGAAAAGTTCATCGTACCATTAAAATGGCTCCAATTAAAGTCAACTCTTCAATGAGAAAAAATTATTGAATACAGTATACAGTCATTTGAAAATGTATAAAATATCGAAATTTAATGTTGATGATCATGTGCACATAAGCAAATATAAGCATATTTTTGAAAAAGGCTATACTCCAAATTGGACAACAGAAATTTTCACAATTAAATCTATTCAAAATACATATCCCACAACATACATATTAGAAGATTATCGTGGAAATCCTATTAAAGGTGGATTTTATGATGAAGAACTTTTAAAAACAAGATTTCCTAATACATATCTAGTTGAAAATATTATTAAAACCAGAGGAGCCAAAGCATTTGTTAAATGGTTAGGATTTAGTAACAATCACAATTCATGGATAAGTAAAGATGAAATATTATAGTTGAAACATTATCAGCAATTATTATACAAACATACTTAGTACTTAAGATTATAATGTAAATTTAAAATAAAAAAGATGAAATAAATATGTAAATCCTTTTTATAAACAATTTTGTGTTGAACTTATTTATGTATTCGTAATCAGACAGTCATAATGTCAATAACACTTACTCTAAGCTTCAACTCATCAGAGTTATCTGCTAATTACTTCCCACCTATTGATTTAAATGGGGCATATGAGTGTGCATCCCAAATGTTGATGTCTACAACAATTTGTTTCATATAGGTGAAAATGTGATTGAAATACCAATTGGATCTTATGAATTGAATGATATTGTTGATTATATAGGGGAACAATATAAACGCTATAATCCAGAAAAAAGAATTTTTATAGAAGCCAATAACAATACAATGCAAGTTAAAGTCAACAGCTCTAAGGATGCAATATATTTTAATAGAGAAAATACAATTGGAAAACTCTTGGGATTCAATAGTAAAATCCTAACTCCAAACGTTGATAATTATTCTGATCTTCCAGTTAATATTTTCAAGGTGAATCTGTTGCGAATTGAAAGTAGTATCGCTGTTAATACATATATGAATAATTCCAAGGCGCATACACTACATGAATTTCCGCTTAATGTGCCTCCAGGCTATAAAATAGATGAGATACCTCGAAATCTCATCTATTTACCGGTGAACTCCAGAGAGATAAGTTCACTAGCTCTACAAGTAGTTGATCAGCACGGTGATTTAATTAATTTCCGAGGAGAGGAAATAACAATACGAATTCATTTAAGACCAACTAAATAATGCTAATATTCAACTCGAGTATATCACAGAATATAGCAGCAACAACAACAACAACGCCATCAGCATACGAACCTAAAATATCACGACCTAAACCACAATTAAAGATGTCAATTCATCAAAAAACTCTAACGACAGCAAATAAAAATTTTCTCAAGTCATTGAATTTTAAATTGAAGGCAAAATGAGTTTAATAATAAATGTCTTAGATAAACCCTTATCTGATGAAAATATAATCAAAAAGGACTATCATACATATGTGCCATACCTACAATCCTACAACAATAATGATGAAATTCGCATTTCAATTCAAAATCAAGATTTGTATGTGTTACCTAGTGAAAGTTATATATATGTTGAGGGATCTGTTGTAGATGAGAAAACCTCCACATCTACAGACAACTTTAAATTAAAAACAACTTTGTTGCATATCTCTTTGATGAAATTCGCTATGAACTTAATGGTATTGAAATTGATCATACAAGATATTTAGGAGGTACAAGTACCATAAAAAATTTGGTTTCTTTATCACCAACGGAAGGCACTGTAATGCAGAATGCTGGCTGGAATAAAATTGATGATTTAAAACTTGTTAATGGATATTTTAACTTTTATGTACCCTTAAAAATGCTTTTGGGTTTCGCTGAAGACTACAACAAAGTCATACTAAATGGGAAACATGAATTGATACTCTTGCGTAATAAGAACGATGAAGATCTTGTACACTCGAGCGTTTCCACAGAAAAAGCAAAACTTTCAATTTCACTCATCTCATGGAGAATTCCACATGTACAATTATCAGATTTTAGCAAGTTGAATATGATAAAAATTATTAACAATGGTGCTTCTATACCGATGGCATTCCGTAGTTGGGATTGTCATGTTAATCCACAACTTAATACAGGAACAAGTAATATCTGGAATGTTAAATTAGCTGCAAGTAGAGAACGACCCCGTTTTGTATTGATTGCTTTTCAACAAGAAAATAAGTTTGTTCATTGTGACCTGACAAATTTAAAAGTACATTTAAATTCAGTATCATATCCATATGATGACCTAAATATCAAATTTTAGAATGAACGCTATGCAATTCTATATGATATGTATCTAAGAAGAGAATCTCAACCGCTTCTAACTGCTCAAGAATTTAAAAATAATGCACCGATTATTGTAGTAGATGTCAGCCATCAAAATGAATCGCTCAATAACGGACCAATTGATATAAAAATTGAATTTGAAACAGCTACAAACATTGCCTCAAATACATCAGCTTACTGCATTCTTATTCATGATCGCATAATTGAATATGTACCCATAAAAGGACAAGTCCGAAAAGTCTTATAAATTAAACAATATGGATGATAGTATAGTTTGTATAGATATGCAAGGATTCAAAAGCGATTCAAATGATTTCATCGCAAAAGAAGTAGCGATCGTTTTCAACAACAACAACAACAACAATGAAGCCATAAATTTCATTATAGAACCCCCCTTTGATTTTAAATGTCTATCGCCAAAGAAGCAAAAAGAAGTAAACTGGCTAACAAAGAACTATCATCACCTAAAGTGGAACGATGGATCAGTCACATTTCAAAGCGTCTGCAAGTTTTTAAAAGCTAATGTACGCTATTCTAAAATATATGTTAAAGGAGAAGAAAAGAGACAATGGCTAGAAAAAATACTTAAAAAAAAAGAGTTTTTAACATCGAGGACTTTGGATGCATCAACTATAAACAAATGGAAATTAAATATCCCGAGTATTTCTACATATGGTGTTTGCGCATTAAGAAATGTTCTTTTACTAACAAAAGAAATATCTTATTTAAAATAATTTATGTATACAAATTATTACTATTATTATTATTATTATTATTATTATTATTATTATTATTATTATTATTATTATTGTCTTAAAATTAACAATTTTAAAACTTTTTAATCACTTAAATATATTTAATAAAAATTAAATGCATAGAAAAAAATTAAAACAACTGTTTTTTTATTTCAAATACAACACAACTAAATAATGACTAATAACATTTTGTTATCAAATGATGACTCATTCTCAAAAAATGTGCAGCTGAATAAACAAAGTCATAAACATGATTCTGCAAAACAAATAATCAGACGGATATTTCAAATGATGACTCATTCTCAAAAAATGTGCAGCTGAATAAACAAAGTCATAAACATGATTCTGCAAAACAAATAATCAGACGGACATTTCAAATGATGACTCATTCGCAAAAAATGTGCAGCTGAATAAACAAAGCAATAAACATGATTCTGTAGAACAAATATTCAAATTATCATCCCAAGAAATAAACAAGACGGACATTTGAAACGACATACATACATTCTTTACAAATCTAAAGATAAGAAAAAAGAAACACACACACACACACTCCCATCCCCCACACATCCACGCACCCACAGCCATGCACAAAGTAAATGTAAACACAAGCATCACAAAAAATTATTAAGAACAAAAAAATAATAACAGCCACACAATAAACCCCGTAGGAACCCAAGTCGACTTTTTTATCTACAAGTTTGGTGACATTGTCACCAAAGTTGTCTACACTCTTTATTTCCACATATAATCTAAAACACTACCCAATCTCTCAATACGACCCCATAAGAACCACATTGTCTATACTAAGCCAATACTTGCAAGCTCCAAACTCACTACCCAATACCTTAATATCACCCCATTAGAACTACATTGTCTATACTAAGCCAATTTTTCCTAGGTCACTATCTCAACACAACTTCAACCCACGAAGCGACGGAAAACGTCCAGGGTCTATGGTAGGTATCGAACCCCACTCACCCACAGATACACCCATATCCGAAATTCATATAACACAATACATTATCTATAATATAATTTCACACTAACACTTTAACTCAATAATAATTCATCACAATTTTTTAACAACATTTTACCTACAGGGTACTTTCATTTTTTTCCCCACGGGTATCAAATTACACTTTTGTTTATTTAACAATTAAAATTTCAAATTTTAATTACCCAAATTTTAAAATTTTAATGGCCGCCAGGACCCCAGTTCCCTACTACTTGTATGTATATAAACTGACTGACTGATATAACCTGAATCTATTTTGAATTCTAGATAAATGGAATCATGCGAAATAATGTATTTTCGCGTACTTTATTGTTCTAATAAATCATAGAGTACAATTACCCGAAATAACGTAAAATACTTTATTATAACGTATGGGTGGCAAACCTACCTACAACCAAAGCTTTTTGTTTGTTTGTTTTTATCAGGTACTGAAACCGAACCCGAACCGGAACCCAAACGGGTTCAGGTTCGCTGTTTATAAAAACTTTGAACCCGAACACAAAAATTTAGCAAGGTTCGGGTTCAAAAATAAAAATAAAATTATTTAATAGAAGAATAATAAAAAACATTACATTTCTTGCATGCAAAAAAAATTAAAAACAAAATCAAAATAAAATAACGACCAAAGCAAATTCATACCAGGTGGCAGCACCCCGAAAGCTGACTTGTTTTGCAATTTTTAAAAAGTGCCGAATGGCTGCCAAAATTTTTTGCTTTTTCTTGTACTGGGTATTTCTAATAATTTCTTATTTGAAGTATATTTTCTTATGTCAATGCGGTACGTACGCTACAAAGTTGAAAAAAGTTTTTTTTTTTAAATAAGTAAATTTAATTAAATAAAAAAAAATATACGGCCCTGTTCGGTAAACCGAATCCGAGTAAATTTCTCGGTTTCCAAAAATAAATAATGCCCCCATTGATGTATTTTAAATCGTATATAGTAAATTAATTTCAAATATGATATTTTAAGCATTAAAAAATATGAAATTGCAGAAAAGTATGAAAAAAGTTTGCTATTAGTGGATTTAATTTTTCTAAATCGAGCGGTTTTAAAACGACTCGATTTACAGAACGGGCAGGATAGTGCTTAAACGTATAAACGTGAATGTAAAATTGATTTATGAATTTTATTATTAAGAAAAATAATTGCAGGTGTTTAAATTTTGGTTTTAAGCCCGAACCCGAACCGAACCCTGAACCGAACCCGAAACTGAACTTTTTATTTTGATTAACCCGAACCCATTTTTTCATGGTTTCAGTCCCTGGTTTTTATACATGCTTAAACTGGTTTTTTTAGTTATTTTTCTGCTAGTTTCAGACAGTCAACGGATATCTTAAACACGCATTTAATAATTATTATACCCTGCACCATAAATGGAAAGGGTATATATAGGTTTGTCATTCCGTTTGTTATTTCTACAATATTAATTTCCGCTCAATAAAGTATACATATATATTCTGAATCCTTATATATACGATAATTGATTTAACGCTGCCCCAGACAGCTGTACCTTTTTAAAAAAAGTACCTTTTTAAAAAAAGTACTTTTTCAAAAACGTACCTTTTTAAGAAAAGTACCTTTTTAAAAAAGGTACCTTTTTACCATTTGAAAAGTATTACCTTTTTTAATTCATTTAAAAAATACCGTTTAAAAAAGGTACCTTTTGTAAAAGGTACTTTTTTAAACAAGTCATTTTGAAAAAGGTACATTTTTTAAGAACGTACTGCTTTAGAAAAGAACATTTAAAAAAAGTATATTTTGAGAAGTACCTTACTAAAAAAAGATACCTTTTTAAAAAAGAAATGTTTAAAAAGGTACTTTTTTTTAAATATGTAGTAATTTTTTTTAAATGTACTTTTTTTAAAATGTACTTTTTTTAAAAAAGTACTCTTTTTAAAAGGTATTTTTTGAGAAAAGTACATTTTCAGTAAAAGTACCTTTGTAAAAAAGTAGCTTTATAAAAAATATACCTTATATAAAAAGCACCTTCTTAAAAAATGTAGCATTTAAAAAAAGTACCCTATTAAAGATGCAAAATTTTTTTAAAAAAGTACCTTAAAAAGTAACTTTTAAAATAATGTATGTACCTTTTAAAAAAAGTAGCTTTTTCGAAAAAGGACCTTTTAAAAAAATTACTTTCTTAAAAATACACATTTGTAAATAGTGCTTTTAAAAAAGGTACCTTTTGAAAAAAAATTACAAATCTTAGGCTACGTAAGTCCAGAACTAAGTTTGGCTACGAAAATTTTTTCGAGTTGTTTACTCTTTCAGACGGGCTACCATTTTATGTAAAAATTAACGGTGCACATCGTTTTTTATTTAAGCGGTTTTTCGTGTTCTTGTTAAAAGTAATTGGTTGACTACACTTCAATATGTGTGTGTAAAAAACAAACAGCTGATAGCTTAATTGCCCTGTAGTTAGTGTTCCCACTTTTTTTGCCAATTAAAGTACAATTTATTTCTCGTTATTGTTATATTTAAAAACGTATTTTTTATTGCTTTTCGCAGGTTTTATCAAAAATATTATTATATCTAAGCAATTGCACAGTAGAGTGGAGCGTTGGTGTATGAAGGGGGAAAAAAGTCATCCAATAACTTTCGAATACCTCCGGAATGATGCATCTAGCTAAATTATATACAAAAACAATTTGTTTAATTTTTTGCGACTAATCTTTTAGCCCTCTACCACGGCTGGAAGCTAGAGAAATAATATGAATTTTATTTTCATTTGCTTCATTAATAAAGAAACAAATTTTTAATATTTTTTTAAGGCTACACGTAAAAAACATTTTTGTGCCGAATGAAAAAAGTTTAAAATCGAGGAGACCTGGCAAAATATAAGAAATTTGTAAGTCATTAAGCGAAAAAAATTGATTTTAATTTCCAAACAAAATTATTTTCATTAAAAAAAAATTTTTTTAATACAAACTGATTTAAATTAATTTTGTATGAAAAATAACTATAAAAAATAGTATAGCTGTTTTCGCTTAAGGGCTAATAACTTTCTTCTTTTTTATCAGAAATTTGCGATTGCAACCATCATGTGATCGTCACAAAGTTATCTTTGAAATATAGCCCGAAAAAAATATACTTAGTATATTAATGGAGCAATTTAAAATGATAGTTTTTTGGGAAAGGTCTAAAAAATACTTTTTTAAAGTTTTAAGGCTTGTAACTCTACACTTTTTTATACTATCGACACAATCAGTGTATTGAATGAAAGAATGAAGAGATATCTATACAACAGGGTGCATTTTATTTTGATGAGCCGTGCTCGGAGTTTTTGCCAATAAACGACAAAAGTAAAAAAAAACAAAAAAAAAAGCTCAAATATCGGGAAAACTCGCATAAAGAAAAAGAAATGAATATCATTTTCGTGTTCAGCGACCTCAAATTATCCTAGAAAATTTTTTTTTTTGCAAGATATGACAAAGACTCAGAAGTTCGAAAATTTGCTGCATTATTTTATCTTATGTTTGTCTCAAATCTGACCTTGTATGTATAAAGTAGTGGGTATTTTGAATGTAATGATTTATAACAGCTATAAAGAGTCTATAATGTTGCATCATATGTTACAGAATAAAAATCTCTGTGCATGCTGACGTGGCAGGAATAGGAGTTAAAAATGAAATTACTTTATACAAATTTGGTAATTTATCATCAGTATTATTAAATACTATTTGCTATTTACTTGCAGTAGATAGTTCCGCAAAACCTTCAGAGCTGTATATCTGATCATGAAGTGTGTTTAATAACGCAATTTCTCCATAAAGATCATCTATATTTATTTTAAGTTTTTTCAGATTTAAATTTTCGATTATGTTAACAATATTGGGTAGTATGAATAAAACCAGTATTTGCTTTTTACTTAAAAATTTGTTTTAAAACACAAAATTCTGGAAATTATTTAATATAAAACAAAGAATTTTTGAATTTAAAAAAAAATTTTTAAGTAAAACGCAATTCTTTTTTTTTAATTCATACTATCCATTATCCAATGCAACGTTGCTTTTTAAATTTATATTGCTAATTGTAAATAACAAAATTGTGTTTTTAAAATCATACCATTTATTCAGGTACTTTAAGGCTTTATAAATAAATAATAAAAAATTCGTGTTAAATTCGCTATTCAGTTCCTGTGAAGACAAGAGTTTAATTTTTTGACTGAATGGTGTTTGACTACAAACCCTGGGGTCTTAAGCCAACAACATTACATAGCTTTATATTACACTGCTTAACAAGCAAAACGTACAAAGTTTCTAATGCATTTTCTAGAAAGATTAGGATATGCTTAACAGAAGAAAAGTAAAGAAAAAATTTTCATTTCGGCCATTTCCAGATAACGGTAATTTTGTGTTTTTTCGATGTATACTTCCCAGAGCCAAGAGGTGGTTCGATTAAAGTGATCTATATAACCTGACTGACTAATATAAGCTCAATCTATTTTGAATTCTAGATAAATCAAATGATGCCAACAAAATAAAGTATTTTCGCGTACTTTATTGTTCTCATAAAGTATAGAGTACAATTATCCGAAAGAACGTACAATACTTTATTATAAAGTACGGGTGGCACGCCTAGATATAATTCCAATAGTATAACTATGTTGTTGGCAACCCTAAAAATACCTGCGAATGTTAAACTTTATTTTAATGTTGTGTGCAATTTTTCTTTAATTCACAAAGAAATTTTTGGATATTTTTACATAAATTGTATTTGAAGACTAGACTATTCGCCTTAGAATGATGTACATATATAACGCTCACCAAAACAGCGGTTTAATTGATGCCACAAAGCATACATATACATATTTTCCCCTATGCGAACTATTGGGAAAGCACAAATTCAGTTTTTTTTCTATTCATATTTGTGCCTTTCGTTTATTTTAACAGAGAATCGTAATATCGTTAATAGATAATGAATTGCGCTACAGGTCAAGTGGGTAACACAATTGTACTACGCAAATGGTTGCTCAGCAAACCAAGATAGAGGAGTAGCGTTGTTATTCCATCGAGTGGCACGCCAATGGGAGAATTTATTTTTGTATCTCACTAAGAGGCGTAGCCAATAATGGATTATAACAAAACTCTCGTAAAAGAACCAATTAGAATCAGCCAGAAAACTGTGATAGCACCCCGTTTCTCATATACCATGGATTGCTTGAATTTACTTATGCAGCTCGATTTTCCTAATGGTAGATGAAGTTTTGATGCACGTATGCATGTGTTTATGTGCCTGTTATATATACATATATTTGTTATTATGTATATGTATTTATGCATATTTTTATTTAGTTGGGGTTGTTTTCATGGATTCTATGAATATAAAAGATGGCATGTATGTACATATGTATGTATTTTGAGCGAATTGGTGCTGTTGGCGTATCTGTGCGAGTTGTTAAGCTTGCGATCGCTGATTGTACGATTGTTGATTGGCTGGCTGTTGGTATGCCACGTGAAAGCTTAACACAGGTACACACACTTACGTTTGGTTAATTGTGTGTAGGGCTTTTACTTTGCTTCTGAGTGTTTACTGCTTTTATTGACTGAGAGTAAATGTATGCCGCCTTTTGTGTTGAATTAGCTGACTGTATGACGCCTGACTGTTTTTTGTGTTCTCCATCAGCCATTATGTTAGTCAGTTCAAGCAGTTGTCTTGCGTTGTAACAACGGTTTGTACGTCGGTGGCGTGTAGCGCTTATTTAATTCTTCCTCTCGACGTGTTATTATATTTTTTCAATATATGTATGTACATACATACATAGTACTTATTTAAATTCTTTTTAAATTGAATCATATCGATGTAACGGTATACGTGCTTTATTATTCACTTAATACCAAAATACTTAATAAAAAATTAAGACAATTGAATGTGTTACCAGAAGATAAATAAAAGAAATGTGCAAAAGTGAAATACCTACAAAATAGTAATAAAGTACAAAGTAAGAAGAATGATATGAAAAAAGTATACGAATACAAGAAAAATTTAATTAAATTATTTAACAAATGAAAAAAATAAATAGTCGTATTAATAGGTAAAGTGCCGGTAAAGTGCTTTCTTCGTTCTTTTTGGAATACCATTAGGAGCAAACAGAAATATTTGGAATTTTATATATTAGACTTGGATTAAAAACCGCCAAAATTGTGGAGGCACTTAAAATGAAGGTATGTCGTTAATTCGTTTTAAAATGTGAGTTTATTGGCAAAACATTTCAATAGAGTTATGTATTCAAATCGGAATTAAGTTGCACATCAATTTGTTAACGACTACGCAACAGAGACATCCTCTAATAAAAAGAAAGCTGTTCGTTCAAAGTATGGATGGTGTACATTATTTATATCTATAACCAGCAGTGAGCCATTTTAGCATTTTGCAGCTAAATTTTTAATGTTTTTATTTGATGTAGCTGCAAATTTTCCATTTAGCATTATTTTCAGCATGCTTTAATTATTTATTTGGCATTTTATAGTATTTTTCCGAATATATATTAAAATATATGAACATTAGGGTGGTGCGTAATTTTTTCTGCGAATTTCAATTTCGAATAGGAAAAAAAAGATGCATATTATTTTTAGATGCATGGGAAAAATAATGTAAAAAATATTTTGGTACCTACTTTTAGCCCTCTACTGGAGCATCAAGATTTTAAATATGAGATCAAATCGATAAATTTGTGAAACATCATATGATGCAAGATTATATATTCCTTATAACTCTTATAACTTATCACACACAAAATATTTACTATTTTATACATACAAGGTCAGATTTCAGAAAAACTTAAGATGAAATAATGAAGCAAATCTTAGAACTTCTAAGCCTTTGCCATATCTTGCAAAAAAACATTTTCTAAGATAATTTGAGGTCGCTGAACACGAAAATTATATTCATTTATTTTTCTAAATGCACGTTTTCCCGATATTCGCGAAAAACCAGTTTTTTGTTTATTCTGAGAACGGCTCATCTAAATATAATAAATTGCACACTGTTGTATAGATATCTCTCTAGTCTTTCATTCAATACACTAATTGTGCGGATCGTATAAAAAATATATAGAGTTACAGGCCTAAAAATTTAAAAAAGTTTATCTTTAGACCTTCTCGAAAAAACTATCATTTTTAAATTGCTCCATTAAGATGAAAAATATACTAAGTATATTTTTTTCGGGCTGTATTTCAAAGATAATTTTGTGACTATTACATGATGATGCAATCGCTAAATTCTGATAAAAAATAAGAAAGCTATTAGCCTTAAGCGAAAACAGCTACATTATTTTTTAGTTATTTTTCATACAAAATAAATTTAAATCAGTTTGTATTAAAAAAATTTAGTTTGATTGAAAATAATTTTGTGTGGGATATAAAGTCAGCTTTTTTCACTTAATGGCTTATAACCTTCTTATATTTGATCAGATCTCCTCGATCTCAAATTTTTTCATTCGGCACAAAAATGTTTTTTATGTGTAGCCTTTAAAAAATTATAATTTTTTTTTCTATTTTAATGAAGCAATTTAAAATAAAATTCATATAATTTCTATAGCTTCCAGCCGTGGTAGAGGCTAAAAGATATGTCGCAAAAAATTAAAAAAAATATTTTTTGTATATAATGTAGCTAGATGCAACATTCCGGAGGTATTCGAAATTTATTGGATGACTTTTTTTCTTCATACACGAACGATCCACTCTAATGAACATGATATAGAAAAAAATCTTAATTTAAATAGCAAAAACAAAGTTTATATGATTGTATAAGCCCGAACTCACTCAACTATTGAGACCAGGGGCCCGTTTCTCAAAATTACAAGTTACAAATCTATAAGTAAAATACAAACAAAACAACAATAAAATTTGTAAAAGTGTTGTTGTGTTGTGTGTATTTTACTTGTAGATTTGTAACTTGTAAGTTTTGAGAAACGGGCCCCTGGGGTCCATTTTTGAAAACTACAAGTTACAAATCTAAGAGTAAAATACCCACAAAACAACAAAAAATTTTGTAACTGTTGTTGTTTTTACACAGAAAAAATGTAATAAAACAGCCACTAACAAATCAAGTCATTAATATTTAATTTAAAAAATTAGGTTTTGGTACAATAAATACAGACTTTTTTCAGCAAACTGATTTAATTAAATTTCTTGTTATGTACATATGTCGCAGAAATCCAACAGTGTTTTAAAATTTTTTTGATAAAAAAACTTGTGAAAAACTCAACAATCATCGTTGGTGATATTACAAATTACAATTTTTCTAATCAATTAAATTACTCAATAAAAGGATTTGTCAAATTTTATCACAACGAAATGCATACACGTAGAAGAAATATAAGAAATCACGTTTTGTTTGTATTTATTATTTACTTATTTATTAATGAATTAGGTACGCCAGTCTACAAGTGGAGATGTCGCCGCTGCGATTCCACCCAACCCTGCGAAAAGCACCCATTTGGTGCTTTTCGCAGATAAGCATGGTACTGTGTTCATCATTTCGTGCGAACTGCTGTCAGAAGTTCATATAAAAAAAATTTTAACGAATTTCTCATGAAAAATTGTTGCAGAAGTAGTATTCTGTTTATTTTGTGATAAACATATGAAATGTATCTTCAACATTTTGAGTCTTCATGCGAAATAATATAAGCACTAGAGGGCTGCAAAGTGTACACAAATGTATTCGTAGATTTTACTCGTGTGAATTTCGTGTGTGCATAGATGTATGTTCTTATGTATATACTTATGTATACATGTATGTATATGTGTGTACATACATATCCACAATATACATATATACAAACAGATATACAAAAAACATACATGCATACACACACAAACATACATACGAGTACTTTCGAGTATATTCGAGTGGAATTTATAACAAACTTATTGGGTTTTTTTAATGTACACAATTGCAGCATACTTTCAAGGGCTATTATAATTGGTTACTTGTCATATTTTTCGTATAAAAAAACTAATGTTGGTCAACATTTTCCGCAAATTTGAACAGAGTACTTAGCTATAAGCAAAAAATCGCTTCGAGGGCTGCGGTTAGGCTTGCCACCCGTACTTTATAATAAAGTATTGTACGTTATTTCGGGTAAATGTACTCTATACTTTATGAGAACAATAAAGTACGCGAAAGTACTTTATTTCGCTTTATTTGATCTATCTAGAATTCAAAATAGATTCAGGTTATATTAGTCAGTCAGATCACTTAATCGAACCAGCTTTTGACTCTGGGAAGTACAAATCGAACCATTATCTGGAAATGGCCGAAATGAAAATTTTTTCTTTACTTTTCTCGTGTTGAGCATATCCTACTCACTCTAAACAATGCATTAGAAACTTTGTACATATTGCTTGCAGCGCAGTGTAATGTTGTTGGCTTGCCTGAAACTAGTCTCAGTAGTGCGATTCTGTATTCGATTTTAACAATAGTTGTCATTGTTAAAAAATTTAACAAGCAGATTGTCGATTATGCTACTTTGTAACATTTCCAACAATATTTGCTGTTGAATAACTAACAACAATAATTTTTCTGTTGTTAATGTATAGACCACGAGTCAGCTGTTCAGCCGTAGCACGTACTTTATGCCAACAATTAAAATTAATTTTCTACAAAAGTATAAAACAATTACGTTTAAATAACAATTGGGCAACTCAAAGTGTGCCATATCAGTCCTATTTTTCATATTTCATATTATTTTATGCATGCATAAAATTTTATTTAACATTTTCAAACAAAAAATTCATAAAATTTTATACATGAATGTCATGTATTTTAAAAAAATTTTATTTCATATTCTATAATTTTCTTTAAAATTTTGATGTTTAAAATAAAATAAATTAAAATAAAATGTATAAAATAAGTAAACAAAAGTTTTTGTGAGAAATAAAAGTATAAGAGACATCGTAATTTAATACGTGCCGATTTTAAAATGAACTTTTCGGGAAAAATAAAAAAATATTACCGTTCTGAGACATAACCTGTTAAAAGTATCAAGTACTATTTAAATACAAAATACGGGATAGGACAATATGCAAGCTCGCTTTGAATTGCCCATATTTGTATTACCTTAACATTTAATTTAACAATTATTTCACACAAACAACGAAATTAATGAAAACAAATTTCTGTACACTTTTTGGCAACTACAAACTCATTTGTTTTTGCTATATTCCTCTTTGCGCTTTTCGTTTATTTTAAAAGAGATACCACATGATTACATATTTAAGCAATGCTGTTAACAAGAAGTCACAGAATCGTAAAATCGTTAGTGCAAACAACTTAAGAAGTTGACAACTGTTGTTATTGTTAAAAGTTACAGAATTGCTCTACAGGATTCGTAGCCAAACGCGCTATCCATTCAGCCAAAAACATTAAACTGTGGTCTTCACCGGAACTGACTAGCGATATTAGCACGATTTTTTTTTATTATTTAGTGATAAAACCTTAAAGTTCCTGAATATATGGTTTGATTTTAAAAACACAAACTTGTTATTTACAATTAGCAATATAAATTTAATGAGCAATGTTGAATTTGATAATATTGTTAACATAATCGAAAATTTAAATCTGAAAAAACTTAATATAAATATGGACGATCTTTATGGGGAAATTGCGTTATTAACAAACTTTATGATTAGTTATATAGTTCTGCAAGTTTTGCGGAATTATCTACTGCAAGTAAATAGCAGCTAGTATTTAATAAGACTGATGATGATAATTTATCAAATTTGTATAAAGTATTTGTATAAATTTCATTTTTACTTTCTATTCCTGCCACATCAGCATTCACGGAGAGAGTTTTTTCTGTAATGAAGATCAAATGGTGAGACGAAAGAGGCAAAGCGCCTCTGAATCTGAAAAAAAGATTAATTAATTATTTACTTTAATTTAAATATAGACTGTAACGATACTGTGCAATTGCTTAGAAATGATAATTATTTGATAAAACTTACGAAAAGCAATAAAAGATATGTTTTTTAAATATAACAATAAAGAGAAATAAATAGTACTTTATTTTTATACTGTGTACTCTTTTTTTTCTTAACCTTTAATAACCAATGTACTTTAATTGACCAAAAAAAAAGTTGGGAACCCTAACTGCGGTTGTGTATAGTATAAAAAAATATGTTGATATAACAATTATGTATGATAATAAATAATAAAATTTGGTTCAGAAATTTAGCAAATCACATTTTAAGTTATGAGTTTAGTCGAACTGTATGAGTTTATATCCAAAGAAATTTTATTATTTTGGCTTGAGTTCGGTTTTAATTTAATTTTTCAATTAAATGATATTTTTATTTAGAGATAAATATCAGAGCTGTGCATGTTTTCGCTTTTCAAATATGTTTTTGTTCCAAATATGTTTTCGTTTTCTAAATATGTTTTCGCTTTTCAAATATGTTTTCTTTCTAAATAGGTTTTCGCTTTCTAAATACATATGTTTTTGCCTTCCAAATATGTTTTCGCTTTTCAAATATGTTTTCGTTTCCTAAATGTGTTCCTGTTTCCTAAATATGTTTTTTTTAAATTTTTCGGCAGCAGCACTGCTTTTGTTTAAATTTTTTATCAACTTAGTACTATTTCTCTAGAGGTTTTTCCGATTTCTGGAAAAACTAAGGTAGATGACAGGATGAGACATACCGCATTTTGAAGCTATTCCATCCTGTTATTCTACAATAGTAATAGGAATCCAGAGAAATAATTTTATCTATTTAAAAAAAATGTTTTAATTTTTTATCAACTTAGTACTATTTCTCTAGAGGATTTTCCGATTTCTGGAAAAACTAAGGTAGATGACAGGATGAGACATACCGCGTTTTGAAGGTACTCCATCGTGCTATTTTTCTATATTAACAGGAATCCTGAGAAATGATTTTATCTATTTTTAAAAAAATGTTTAATTTTTTATCAACATAGTAGCATTTCTATGGAGGATTTCCGATTTCTGGAAAAACTAAGGTAGATGACAGGATGAGACATACCGCGTTTTGAAGGTATTACACTCTGTTATTCTTCGATATTAACAGGAATCCTAAAAAATAATTTTATCTATTTTTAAAAAAATTTTTAATTTTTTTTATCAACATAGTACCATTTCTCTGGAGGATTTTCCGATTTCTGGAAAAACTAAGGTAGATCACAGGATGAGACATACCGCGTTTTGAAGCTATTCCATCCTGTTATTCTTCGATATTAACAGGAATCCTGAGAAATAATTTTATCTATTTTTAAAAAATTTTTTATTTTTTTTTATCAACATAGTACCATTTCTCTGGAGGATTTCCGATTTCTGGAAAAACTAAAGTAGATGACAGAATGAGACATACCGCGTTTTGAAGGTATTCCATCCTGTTATTCTTCGATATTAATAGGAATCCTGAGAAATAATTTGATCTATTTTTAAAAAATGTTTTAATTTTTTTATCAACATAGTACCATTTCTCTGGAGGATTTTCCGATTTCTGGAAAAATTCAGGTAGATGACAGGATGAGACATGCCGCGTTTTGAAGGTATTCCATACAGTTATTCTTCGATATTTACAGGAATCCTAAGAAATCATTTTATCTATTTTTAAAAAATGTTTTAATTTTTTTTTTATCAACATAGCATAATTTCTCTTGAGGATTTCTATTTTAAAAAATGTTTTAATTTTTTTTTTATCAAATGGTACTATTTCTCCGGAGGATTTTCCGGTTTCTGGAAAAACTAAGGTAGATGACAGGATGAAACATACCGCGTTTTGAAGGTATTCCATCCTGTTCTTCGATATTAGCAGGTATCCTTAGAAAGAATTTTATCTATTAAAAAAAAATTTTTTTTTAGTTTTTTATCAACTTACTACCATTTCTCCGGAGGATTTTTCAATTTCTGGCAAAACTAAGGTAAATGACAGGATCAGACATACCGCGTTTTGAAGGTATTCCATCCTGTTATTCTTCGATATTAACAGGAATCCTGAGAAATAATTTAATCTATTTTAAAAAAGTTTTTTAGTTTTTTATCAACTTAGTACCATTTCTCTGGAGGATTTTCCGATTTCTGGAAAAACTAAGGTAGATGACAGGATGAGACATACCGCATTTTGAAGGTATTCTATCCTGTTATTCTTCGATATCAACAGGAATCCTGAGAAATAATTTTATTTATTTTTAAAAAATTTTTTAATATTTAATCATCTTAGTACCATTTCTCTGGACGGTTTTCCGATTTCTGGAAATATAAGGTAGATGACAGGATAAAACTTACCACGTTTTGAAGGTATTCCATCCTGTTATTCTTCGATATTAACAGGAATCCTGAGAAATAATTTTATCTATTTTTAAAAATTGTTTTAATTTCTTTTATCAACATAGTACCATTTCTCTGGAGGATTTTCAAATTTCTGTAAAAACTAGATAATATTTTTTAAATTAGATAAAATTATTTCTCAGAATTCCTATTAATATCGTCGAATAACAGGATGGAATACCTTCAAAACGCGGTATGTCTCATTCTGTCATCTATTTTAGTTTTTCCAGAAATGCTACTATGTTGATAAAAAATTAAAAAAATTTTTTAAAATAGATCAAATTATTTCTCAGGATGCCTGTTTATATCGAAGAATAACAGGATGGAATACCTTCAAAACGCGGTATGTCTCACCCTATCATCTTCATAAGTTCTTCCAGAAATCGGAAAACCTCCAGAGAAATGGTACTAAGTTGATAAAAAATTAAAAAATTTTTTAAAAATAGATAAAATTATTTCTCAGAATTCCTGTTAATATCGAAAAATAACAGGATGGAATACCTTCAAAATGCGTTATATCTCATCCTTTCATCTACCTTAGTTTTTCCAGAAATCGGAAAATCCTCCAGAGAAATGGTACTAAGTTGATAAAAAATTAAAAAATTTAATAAAAATAAATTAAATTATTTCTCAGGATTCCTGTTAATATTGAAGAATAACAGGATAGAATACCTTCAAAACGCGGTATGCCTCATCCTGTCAACTACGTTAGTTTTTCCAGAAATTGAAAAATCCTCCAGAGAAATGGTACTAAGTTGATAAAAAAACTAATTTTTTTTTTTAAATATATAAAATTATTTCTCAGGATTCCTGTTAATATCGAAGAATAACCGGATGGAATACCATTCAAACGCGGTATGTTTCATCCTGTCATCTACCTTAGTTTTTCCAGAAATCGGAAAATCCTCCAGAGAAATGGTACTATGTTGATAAAAAAATTAGAACATTTTTTAAAAATATATAAAATTATTTCTCAGGATTCCTATTAATATCGTCGAATAACAGGATGGAATACCTTCAAAACGCGGTATGTCTCATTCTGTCATCTATTTTAGTTTTTCCAGAAATGCTACTATGTTGATAAAAAATTAAAAAAATTTTTTAAAATAGATCAAATTATTTCTCAGGATTCCTGTTTATATCGAAGAATAACAGGATGGAATACCTTCAAAACGCGGTATGTCTCATCCTATCTC
>OY101448.1:98856489-98896338 GCA_956483635.1 Panzeria rudis
TACATATGAGTAGGTGAGTTACAAAACTCGTTCGTTACACTTTCATCGAATTTTGGGAAAATGCAAAAAACATATTGCGCCTGATTAAATGAACCAAATTAGTTGAATGCTATTGATTCTGAAATGTTATGTCATTCTTGATTACTAGCTCAACAACTGAAAAATTTAAACTAGCTGCAATATAGAAAAATAATAGATATAAAGTTTGGAACGAACGAGTTTTGCTACGAATTTTCAAAACAAACGAGTTTTGCTACAAACCATATGGGATCGAACTAGTTTTGCAACACACTAGATAATTTATTAGTCAACTTTACTATATTTTATATACTATATTAATTTATTAAATTAATGAAACAGTGCTAAAAATTGCAATAATACCTTTCTTTAAGTTTTAGAAACATATATACATTCTTTAATAGATAAAATGAAATCTTTAAGAAATTTATTATTTGACATATTAACATAATTTTATTTTAAATGAAGTCTATTTGCTGATAGTTAAGCAATGCATTTCATTGGCGCTTTACGAAATCGTTAGTAGACTTCAACCACAACTTTGAAAAGTCACCCTTTATCTTATGCACAGACTTTCAAAAACCATTTGAGAATTTACAAATAATAATATTTTCGAAATCACAAAAGAATGAGATACACGTAGTAGGCTTAGAAACTTATACAAAAACCCAGCAAATAAATTGTATTCGATATAAATCTATTTTATTTTTCTACACCATCGTACAATTAGAAATCCATTGGATAACAATAAAAGTATGTATAAGGCTAAATCAAAATAAAATCCAAATTTAACATTTAAAAAATTTATTATTTGACATATTGTCATAATTTTATTTTAAATGAAGTCTATTTACTGATAGTTAAGCAATGTCTAAATGCATTTCATTGGCGCTTTATCAAATCGTCAGTAGACTTCAACCACAACTTTGAAAAGTCACAAACCCTTTATCTTATGCACAGACTTTCAAAAACCATTTGAGAATTTACAAATAATAAAATATTCGAAAATCACAAAAAAATAAGATAAGCGTAGTAGGCTGAGAAACTTATACAAAAACCCAGCAAATAATTTGTATTCGATATGAATCTATTTTATTTTTCTACATTCATTCATTCAAGATAAAATGAAATCTTCATCTTTAGTGTACTCCTCATTGTTTTATTCCATGCCAAGACAAATATTATTATTACCCAAGATCGTAACATAAAATTTCTAATCTTTATTATCTCCAATTTTTTTTTTTGTATGAAAGGATTTAAACATCTTTTTGCTTTGCAGGTTCATTGGCTTAGTTAGGCATTTCTGGCTGGGGCAATGCCCCTCCCCCAGAATTACTGAAATATTTAGTAAAAATTATTAAAAATTTCTCTATGTTTGGAAAGACATACATATTAGTATTCAAATCGTAAATGTATCCCGTATATTTACAGAAATCATTTCAATTTTTATAAACATTTTTTCCGTTAATTGCCAAATTTGTGTTTGTTACGAAAAACCCTAAACAAAGACGTACGAGTGTTTTTATTTTATTCTGATGATATATTTTTGTATTTTCTCTAACAAAATATAAAAAGTATTACATACAACATTTTAAAAACCTTTCGATATTGGCTCCAGTTGTGTATAAAATTAGTCCAATAGCCCATCAGCAACATGATTTTTAAAAGTTTTAGACCTTCAAAAAACTTTCATATCTAAAATATAAAAAGTATTACATACAACATTTTAAAAACCTTTCGATACTGGCTCCAGTTGTGTATAAAATTAGTCCAATAGCCCATCAGCATCATGATTTTTAAAAGTTTTAGACCTTCAAAAAACTTTCATATCTATGGTCATAAGTTGACAACACGTAACTGGTTTTTACAACTTTTCAGTAGAAGAAATTACGTTATAAATATGCTGAAAGCTTTATTAGCATAGAAATAAAATAGCTCAAATTTATTTAGTAGATACTCTCTTTGAGAATGGGAACGTTTTCTGCGTTTTGTGAAAAATAATAAAAATTCAGTTAAATGTTGTAAATGTATGACCATCGATATGATATCCAAACGCAAGAAAATAGGAATCCACAATTTCTAAATTTTATACTAAATGCATATTTCTTTTATTTTAAAACGTAATATTTCATAATATTGAGTAAATAATACTACTTGCTTTGATGTATGTATATGAAATGCTTTAGGTTTTAATGAATTACTTTTAAGATAACGTATTCTTGTTTGGATACGACTTTTTGCTTCATGACACATAATTTTCATAATGGAGTTAGTCAAGGCTAATTTCTCAACAAGTCAAAATTTTCGCGACGAGTGTTCATCAATTTCAATTTTGCAGTTCTCTACTTGAGAATTTTATATATTGGTGTGATTATTTCCAACTAATTTGCCTTTGAGTCCAAACGATTTTATTGCGCAATAGTCCGTAACGTGCTATTCAGAAAGAATTAGAGGGGATAATTATTCTAAGGAACCAGGGAAAAATTTCCAAAAACAAGGTTTTGCTAAAGTTTTAATAAACGATTTTTTTGTTTAATCTATTGTATATTTCGATTTAAATAAAATACTTACGTAAAAGACTGATAACAATGGATGTATTTTGAAATTTGGTAAGAGTACACTTAACATTTGCCATACCTATATTTATTTTAATATAATTCTGGGGCTCAATTCTGGTTCTGAGATAACGTGATATGAAAAAAAAACTTTTCATATTCGTTTTCATCATTACTTTTCACTCTATCTTTTCACAATTACACATTTTCTGATTCTCGATTGAATTATGAAAAAATGTTTCATTCCATGCGTACCTGTGAAAACTTTGGTACTATGCAGCGTTGTCAACTTTTAAATTTCAAAAAGCACTAAACGCGATAAAAACGCTTATTTCTGGAAAAAACGCTCTAAATTAAAAATTTTTCGTTTTATTTAAAAATAATATGTATTTTATCATTTCATAAAGTAAAATACACAATTTTTGACTCATTAAAGGACATATCGCACATGCACTTGAAAAATGACAGAACTCAAAAATACTGATTTTCCAGAAAACGAGTTTTAGTTTTTAATTTACTCACACTTTCATGGAAAAATATAAATGTATTCTCTTCTCAAGAGTGTAGTATACAATATACATATATGTATGATTTTTATGCTATATCAAAAGCAATATGACGATTAATATTGTACTATTGACTCTAAAAACGCACTCCTTGAATTGTACAGCTTTTGAAGTGCATGGGCGATATAATGGAGCAATCAGATAAATAAAAAAGATCAAAACTGTTGTAATTTATGAAAATATAAAAGTATATATTTGAAACTAGAGCTTATCTTAAAGTTTTATGGTCATTTCTGAATTCAGAGGATAAAAATATACACATGAGCAAATCCTACCTGACGAACGCTACATTCAGGGGCCGAATTACCGCATACGTGATCGATTATTCTTCTACAAGGCAAAGTATGTTCAGCAAAGTTTTGCATTAGAATTTTAATTGAAAAAAAAATTTTTTAGATAAGTAAACTTATTTTTGAATTTTATGTTTAGTGCAACCTTCCTAAACAAAAAGCACAAAAAGTTAAATAAAAAAAAACATCGAGCACTAACTTGAACATTTTTTGCTTCGAAATGTTGAAAAAGCACTAAAAACGGTGTGAAAAGCATCGAGTTGACAACGCTGGTACTATGTTATCAAGTGTCAAAATCAAAATGAAATATTTACAAAGAAATGAAATTGTACGTATATTATTGTAATTATTTATATTTTATGGTTTTTATTAGGGATGTAACGATACGCCGTTTTGCCGATCCGATACCGATACGAATATTGAAATTGAGTTTAAGTTTAGATTAACAAAACTCAAGCGCAATTTTTTTATTATACAAAATTACATTATAAGAGAATATTTAAAATTGATAAAACATTGGAAGTAATTTTTAAGGATCTACATTTTCTTTGCTTCCAAAAAATCTATATTAAAAATATGCAGATAATTAGTAGAAAAGCAAGAAAAATGTTTAATTCCTTTATAATTTTAAAAAATACTCGCCATGCTTTTTAAAAAATCGATTTTTTTAAAGGACATTTATCAACTAATATTTTTCTAAATAACTTAATAGCATAATTATTAAAAGACTTCTAAGTTTATATTTATTCACTTAAATTTACATGAAAATACAGTTCTGAGTTTAAATTCGCATAAAAAAATTGTGAAAATGGGTAATTTTTTATCCTTTTTCCTTGAGGAAAAATCATTATAGAATACCGAAAAACAAATTTGTCCTAGCATCGCTTCCACCGAATTGGTAATCGAAAAACAGAACTTCTTGCAATGGCAAGGATATGTAAAACTAATTAGAAATTATCCAAATTTGCAATATTTCCAGATCGCGAATTCTACATTTTCATGACTTCTTTGGAGAATCTTTTTTTTTTTTGCTGGAATAAGATTTATAAAACAACGACTTGAACTTGAATTCATGGTAAAATTAACAAAAAATAAATAATTTTTTTTACAAAATAACAGCATAGAATATTATTAATTTTTAAAAGTGATATTAATAAGATTTAAAAAATAACGAAGTGAATTTAATTCATGGTAAAATCGAACAAAAATAATTTATTTGTTAAAAAAAACTCTGAAAAAATTTTTAAAAGTATCGTCGTATGGACAGTAAAATATCGCCGATACCGATGTATCGGAAAATCTGAAGTATCGCCGATATATCGGTATCGGTATCGGTATTCGTTACATCCCTAGTTTTTATTAAAAAAAATGTTTTAATAATAGTTTTTGTGTTCTTTACAATAAAGCAATGAAAATTTAAGAAAATACATGTTTATTATTCGTTTTTAACCCCCGACAGAGCGTTTGCAGTGTGAATTGTGGACATGTGTGTCTGTCCGTGTGCGGAAATATAACTTCTTGTGTTTTTTATATTTAAATCATTAATTATCGTTTGGAAGATCAAAATCATCCTTTAATAAATAAATAAACGAATTATAAAACATTTATTCCCTTGTAAGTTTGACCTTACTATTCTCCAAATGTTTATTTTTCACTTATAAATTTTCTGTGTAAAATAAATTTTCATGTGAAAAGTTTTTGACAGTTATTTTCACTGCTACACAAAACAAGAATCGGAGTGATGTGTAATTCTGAAAAACTTTTGTTTCGTTCCAATGTTTTTCATATGAAAAAATATTGACATTACTTTTCATTGTTTCATTAAACGAGAATCAAAACTACTATGAAAAGGTGAAAAATCTTTTCATTTCACCGTTTCACAGAACAAGAATTGACCCCCTGTTTTAAATTGTCGGTCAAAAGGAACTAGGTCTGGCGAAAATGTGTTGCATTTGTATACAGAAAAAATTCTGATATAATCACAATATTCCCATTAATTAAGTCCGTTTCACACTATAATACAAGTCTTAAGACTTATTGGCTTTTGTTAGTGAGAAATTAAATGCAAACGGTTGTGATTGTCAAACAAAAATCTAACGTAACATTACATTTTGTTTCTAGACCAGGCGTGCCAAAAAGTTTCTTATGGAAGAGCAAACACCAATACATTTAAAGAAAAACCAATTTTTATTCATTATTTTTTGTTGTAAAAACCAATGCATTCAAAGAAAAAAATATTTCACATATTTATTTGTTGTTGCTTTGCACTTGCCTGTATAAGTTAATAAAACACCTTTTTTCATTTAATAATTATTACAACTTTATTAATTTGCAAACTCTTCTATGAAGATGTGTTGCTTCTGCCTTCCACTTATCGACTCCACGTTTTCAATCAATAACTTTTGTTCAATCATTTAGAACAAAGGAGAATCAATGAATCTTTTAGTACCGTTATTCTACAATCTTTACTTTAGCTTTACTCATTAAAGTTAAATAAGATCAAATGGCCAGTAGGAAATGTACAATAATCAGTATTATTAACTACTGCCACCCTTAAAAACAAGGCGTCCCGGCTTGATCATGTTTAATTGTTTTTTTTTTCATAAAATATTATATGGCCAATATAGTTAAATAAACTGACTGATATCTTCTTTCTTCTTTTGATTTTATATTTCAAACTTTTCCAAACTTAAATGCTATAATTTCATAAAGTACTGTTATGTTACATTCTTAGATTTCACAATTTAGACATGCATTATGCTAATGACACTTAAGATAATTTACAATGTGTTTCAAATCTGGTTGCAATATATTTATTTCTATTATAATTTCAATTTCAATTCCACTTTTTTCATTTTTCCATAATATTTTTTTTTATTAAAAAAATTTTTTTTTATATGTTTTTTATACTAATACATTTACCTATCTTATATTGTCCTTATGAACGATTTTATTATCAATTTTGACGGTCGTGCCTAAATCCTCCTGAATAATTTTCTCAACATAAAGCCTACTCATCTTATTTCCTAAGCGCTTGTTTATTTAAAAAAACCTTCTCTCCTGGGTAAAATTTTCTACTGATTCTCTTTCTATTATGATACTCCAAATCTGCCCTCTGCTTTGATATGTTCTTTATGCGATTTTTAAATTCTGTTGAGGAAGCATTTATCACATCAATTGGTCTGAACTTGCAATTAGAATGGATTGACCTGTTGTATTTAAGAGTAGCCATGAGAACCAATTCCACTGTTTCAATAGAATTCTGTTCCAACCGAATGAAGCGAGCTATTTCCGTGAGTGTACTATGGAACCTTTCAATTTGTCCATTAGTTGAGCTGTGTAGTGGTGGTACTGCAAAAACTATTGCTCCAAAGCTATTTTTCAAAAAACTTTTTATGGTCTCAGAGTTTAAAGATTTCTCATTATCACAAACTACTGTCTTTATGTCCTTGAACATGTTGAGCACTTCATATAAAGCTGGTTTTATGTCAATTATACTGCGTGATTGAATAACTTTAACCATAGCAAATTTCGAAAATTTATCTATAACAGTCAAAAAATACTTTCGGTCAGTTGCATATATGTCTAAATGAATTATTTCTCCTGGATATGGCGGTATCGGTGTTAGACAAATCTCAATTTTCCTTTGATGCCTCATATATTTCGCCTCATAGCACACTTTGGAGTTTTTTACTATAGCGGAAATCACTCTTGGTAGCATATTTGCACCTCTAGGATATAAACTATTATTTTCTGCAACAAAGAATGAGTGTCTTCTTCAAAAATTTAGGAAATACATATATTAAGTGTGTTCCCGTACTCAAAATTGGGCGCCCGCAGGCGCTTTTGAGAACATAACATTCTTTTTCTTCTTGCACGAAACAGCCCGGACTTTTTCTTCGGGCAGATTGTGTAAAGTGTAAAACAATCAGCTGTTTGAAAAATATACAATAACAAATGAAAAATTATAATTTTAGGCAACACAAATACTAAAGAAATAGTTGCTTGTTTAACAAAAATTCAAAGCAAAATACAGTTGTATGTATGTATGAAAATACCTAAAACTGAAAAAGGCATTCACCCCCATTCGGCGTTACGATTCGAATCGAAATTTTTTACGTTTGGCAACTTTGGTATTCTGCGTTCCGTTGTTTCGTTCCCCCGTGTCATTTCGATTTCTTTTTCGATTGTATGTATTCTGCATTATGACCGTAGCTACGTTTTTGCAAGTTGTTTATTTACTGACGGAAAGTTTTTCGATTTTTGTTTGTGTGGTTAAAAAAGTGTACAATTAAATAAAATGTAAGTATAAAATACTTTAAATTTATTTTTTAATACATTTTTTATTATTTTTTAAAATTTTAAAGGTTTATTTAATTTATTGTTGGTCGGAAAACACAACACCTGATCAATATGAAAAGCTGGCGAATTTAATGGCAACGAAGGATGATATTGCGTTTGGATATCATAAGCGTCCCAAGAAAGAAGTGCAGTGTGTTTATTTAATAAATGTTTTCACAGTATTGAAGTTTTATTTATTTTCTTTATCACCTCCGCCGCAACAGGATTCCTCACACTTAATTAGTTTGGGCACAAACACTGCTTACTTGTATTCTGGCTTTTTCCTTTCTTTCTGCACTTAACTTATGTTTTTAATTAATTATAGCTATCACAATATTTAGTTTTTATATATTTATCACTGTTTTTCACTAAATTAAATTTTTTTACAATTTAACAATTACAATGTTTACAACATTACTTATTTTTTCTGTTTCTACTTCATACGTTTCATAGCAAAACAGCTGGTTTAAACGTACTCTTCTCTTCTTCTTTCGATTAGGTTTTTATTCATTTTTCGTTTCGAGCGTAACTGAATGCGGGAACGTAATCGGAACGCAGAATAGGGGTGATTAAAAATCATTGTGTTGGTTTTTATTTTTATGCTTATTTTCGCAACATTTTCATGTAATTTTTCGGGACAGAAATTTGGTTTTTTGCGTTCCCGTACTTTTGTACATTTTTTTACCGAACTTTACCCAAAAAGTACGGGAACACACTTATTATGTATAGCTATGTATTTTTCAAATGTACAATAAAGAAAGAACTACTTTTACTTACACGCAATTTACATTGTACCTTTTTCGTCTGGCTTTATAGGCAGGCTTTTTTTAGTTTGAGAGAGAGAGGAGGTGAGAAGCTAGCGTGGTAAGAAAAAAGGCACAAATTGAAATTTGAGGCAGTTTTTGTTATTTCTCTTTGTCATTTTCGTACTCTCAGCATTAAGCATGTAATGTAAATGTGTGTGACTTTTCGTATGGGATTTATAAGAAAATTGTCAAAAAAAGCCGGGCTAAAAAGGCATAGTGTGAAAATGTACTTATTTCTTAATTTATTATTTCTAGTATTGAAAAAGTAAGCTAACTATTAGTTTGTATTTTGTTTTGTATTTTTCTATTAGTCTCTCTGCGTAATTTTGTTAATTGCATATATGCTAGACAAGTTTCCTACAGTTTTTAGTATTGCATATCTGCTACTGTGTAGGAATTGTAGCAGCTGCAAAGTCTGCAATAGGAGTTTCTTACGAAGACTGATTTCCCCTTATGTCATTGAGCTTATTTTTCATATTTGGAAAATAATAATCTTCTAAAACTTGGTTAAAACTTTCCACTGCTGAACGATGAGCCCTATTGTGTTCATTTAGCAAAATTTCTGTTTGGTCGTCCTCGTTTAAAACGTCAGTAACTAATATGTTAGTATGTAAAATGCTTACTGAAAGAAAATTTTGAACAATAGTGTGTTGAATTTTACCAAGTATGGACAAACTACAGTATATACCGTTTTTTACACAAGGGTTAAGAAATGACTTGAAATTCGAAATGATTTCATTAATATTAGTGAATGTAGTGCCCTTTTCTATATTTAAAGATGGTTTTAGTTTCAACTCTGTAAACAGTACCTTCAGTAAAAACTATCTGATTTCGAAAACAATTTACAGGACTCTGCACAGATTTAATTACTTCAGTGCGAGATACCTCACTGTGAGCAGTACTAAAGTCTGTTTCCGATGTTGATTGTAGTGCGATTTTTCCTTCCGGTGCCGAATCTGTGGAAGAGTTTCGGCTCTCACACTTGCCGCAGCAACCTCTCTATTTCGCTTGCTGTATCAGTTTCAGAGCCATCTATTTCTTCTATGTCATCTTCTAGAATATTAGCAAACTATCTGGATAAGGCGTCAGCGACAACATTCTCTTTGCCAGGTTTATAGAAGAATTTAGGTGCGTACTCTTCAATAGCTGCTTTCGACCAGGATATTTTTAAATTTGTATTTTTTCGGAGGTGGAGTAAGTAAGTGGTTGATGATCCGTACACTCAAATTTTGTACTCCATATAAATAATTTCCTAATTTTCTTATAGGCCATACTATGGCTAACAGTTCTCTTTCATTTGTAGCATATTTTGTTTCAGCTGGGGTTAAAGTTCGAGAGATCATTGTTATTGGCCTGCCTTTCTAGGCAAGTACGGCTCCTATAGCCAGTGACGATGCATCGGTTGTAAGGTCAAAAGGTTCGTTAAAATCTGGGTGAAGTAGGAGAACGTCCTCCGATGCTAGTATTTGTTTTAACTTTTCAAATGTTTCTACTTCAAATTCATTTAAATATATACGAATATTTTTAGATTTCCTACTACTAACATTTCCATTTTCTCCACCTAGATATTTGGTAAGTGGTTTTGCAATTTGTGAAAAATCTTTAACGAGCCGGCGGTAGTAACCCGCCAATCCCAAGAATGACCTAAGACTTTTGAGAGTTGTTGGTAATTGAAAGTTAAGAATATCCTTTATTTTATCTGGATGAGTACTTATACCGTCCTCTGAAACTATAAACTATATCTTATAAGTAAGCTATATAACTTTAACAAGACATCATTTTCTGATTCATGTATCGTAAATATACTTTAACTTTTCATTGCCCCTCTCATATTTTAAAATGCCTTTCTTAATGTCAATTTCTTCTTTAGTTTCCCTAAGAAAATCAAACTCCAAAATTCCATCGAATGATTTCAAATCAGATAATTGGTAAAACCAATTATTCTGTTAAACTGATTGACTTTATACTTCTGTCTAACTAGTGTTTTCCCATGTATTAATATAACATAAAAGTTCGCTTTAAGTGGTGTAGCACCTTTTAGTGAATTTAAATCAGCAATAAAATTTTTCGATGCTCCAGTATCTACTAAAAATTTTATTACCCTTCCCTTAAAAAATTAACTTCATCTTCGGTATTTATTTCTGTATAATGCTCATTGTTAACATTAAAGTTCCCACAATCATGCTCATTTTGGGGGTGATCAAAAATACTCTCGGAACACCAAGGAAATCTCATGCTGATAAAGCATATTTAGTCTTTGATGTTTGTTAAAATTTTGTCTTGTAGAAGAATAAGGGCGTTTTTGTATCTGCTATCCGTAGTAATTTCTGTTACTAAATCTATTACTTGAATCGATATCCATAGGTTCTTGTTGCTGGTGATAATTTTGTGTTCGATTTAGAAATTGGGAAGCATTTCCTCCAGCATTATAATTTAACTGATTTCTTGGTTTAGGGAATATATTATTGTTATTCATTGCATTATATCGATTTATTTGGTTTGATTGTGGCCTAATTCTATTATTCCCATTATTTGGATAAATATGTTGGAAATTGGGTGAATTATGATTCTGGTACTGCTGGGTAGAATTTTTCCAATATGTAGTTGCAAAGTTATGCCTATATTGATTGGTTTCTAGTTCTTGTGCAAGTGCTAATGCGGAAGGCATATCTGTAGGCTTGCACGAAAATAAAATATTACACATTGGCCTGCCTAAGCCAGAAATAAATATTCTAAGAGCATCTTGTCTGTACTTTTGATTTAGAGATTCTATCAATGTCATATTGCCTTCGTTTGTCATAATGACCTTGTTTATTATTAGAGTCAGTTTTTTTTCAACCTCATCATAAAATTCAGTAATTGACTTTGCACCCTGCTTAAGTGTTGACATTTCATGTTCAAGGGTGAAAATAGATCTCTTGTCTCCATACGAAAAATCTAGTCGGACTATTATAGCTCTAAAGTTCAATACTGTATTATACGAACTAAGCAACGTATCTGCAGAACCAACCACCTTGTTTCTAATGATAGCTACTGCTTGATAATATTTCGAGCTACCCTCGTATCCCTCAAAAGTTTATGTGCTACGGTAGCGGCTTGTCGCCAAGAAATATATTTTGTTATATCTCCAGAGAATTCTGGAACAGATTTAATAATTTCAAGAGATTCATTGCGCTCAACTCCCTGAACTATCTCTATTGCGCGAAACTCTTCTACCGTAATCGGTGTTTCTATTTTACTCAACCTTCGCTCTAGTTCGTCTATCTCCGTTTTCATCTGTAATCTAGTCTATTCTGTGACTGTCAGTATAGCAGCCGAAATAATATCCTTAAAAGTTTCAGAATCCATTTTCTCACTAGTGTTACTACCTAAATTCAATTTTGACAATGTGCTAGTCTGTTCATCAATACTCATGTGTACAATACAGCATAGATAATTCTAATCTTATTCAAAAATTATGAAAATAAAATAATTTGACAAGTGTAGTAATTATAACTTCGAGATTCTTTTATCGACTTCTTTCACTAAACAGTTTTATTTTTGTAATAATATTAATTTTTTCTTTTAATTTCAAGCTTAGAATATAATAGAGCTTTATAATTTTTTGAAATATAAAATTATGTATGTAGGTATGTATAGTTTAAAGTCGTAATTTTGTTTTATTATAATAAAATATTATTGTTCTCAGTTAATGGATTTATCATTTCTGAAAATTAGTATAACATATATAAGCGCTACAATACTTTTTTCTATAAATCGCAATCTCTTATACAATTTCCAGTTTACGTACTCGTACTCTTTTGGTAATTTGACGATTTCAAGTTTACACGCCCGCTCAATTTTAAATGATTTTATGATGTTTGTGCTATCTTCCTTCATCAATTATTTTCACTCCTTTTAATTCTAATGTATTTAAATAAAACTTATTTATCTTTTAAGTTCAAAGACTTTATTATTAACTTTTGGTTCGATTTCGATCTTCTTTTAGTTTTTTTTTAATAATTTAAAGATCCGTTACTTTTCAATTACACTTGGCACAACTGAAGGGTGCTGGGGAAGAACGACCTAAGTCACGCCAAATGGAATTTGAGAAAAATCAAATTTAAAGTTTTCCAACTAAAAAAAGTACTTCAGACTCATGAAAAAATATTCAAAAATCAGCATTTGATCAGAAATATATTTATTACAACTCGTACAAAGCAAAATAAGTTTCAGATGACATTTTCCACAATAATTTCAAAATATTCTCTAAAATATACGGACTGATGTCACTTTTCCCTGGCATTAGGCGTCAATCGGTTGGTCATCAACGTATTCGTCCTCACTTTCTTCTGGTTGATTGATGTATGTCAAACGTCTGTAGAAGTCCTTAGCTTCTGGTCTTACAAGGAATGATGTAAGAGCTTGTAAATCATCCCACTTTGCCGTTTTGATAGGTATCTGGTCAGGGTGCAATTTGGTCAAAATCACAGCTGTGTTTGTCTTTATCTTTCTTGATGTGCTTTTCGCAAACAACGGAGATTGTTGGTAAATGCCTGTGAATGTTCCCTTGTGGAAAATCTTGAAGAGAGAAAGGCCGTCCAATTACTTGGAATGGGTTTGGTTTTACCCGACAGCTTTTGAATTCTTCCTCCAGTCATCTGGCGTCTCTGTATATGTTTTTTGATTAATGAGAGACATGTTCCGCATTCAAAGTAGGAATGCCCACGTATCGGAAATAAAACCTTCACTGTTTCGAATCGTTTCTTTTGCACAACCATATAGTGTAAAAATCGTATAACTGTAAAGTTCTTGTTTTGCCCAGAACATGAGTCACAAAAAATTGCCAGCTCCCTAACCTCCATTGGCAAAATGTGGCAAAAGAAGTGGTACATCATTGAACACACGTCGTCAGCTCCTTTTCGAGCAATAGATTCGTCGTAAATGTAGAATACAGCTTGCGAACTCGATAAAACATGGATGTTGAAGCTAATAAAGTTCAACTGACGTTTGTAGTATACGTCGTTCGTTGTTATGTTTGGTGTTGGTAGGTTTTTTTGGTAGTCCATTGTGATCGCTTCCATGCTTTTCGATTTCATACAGCGTTTGCGACAGGATTTCTTCAGCTTATAGAAGCGCTCACTTCTCTTCAGATGAAGTTCTTTTTCTCTTAGCTTATTGTCTAGCTCTTGCTGTGCCCTCTCTTTGTCCGGACCATCCAGATTTGATTTCGATTTCTCAGTTAGAGAAAAAATGTCAGCCTTCATTGTATCACAGGTGCTGCATGTATCCTTGCGCGGATAACCAAATGAAATGTTAAAATTATTTTCAAATATGCAGCGGAACGATTCATACTGCATTTTATGATCGGGGTTCTGCTCAATATACATTCTGTGTAGCTTAGATATATTTAGAGTCAGGTAAATATACTTTACTCGATTCCTTCAATGAATAATGGGATTTACGGCCCTTCAGACTTTTGATGAAGTCAATCGCCTTTCCCTTGGTCTCATCGCTCAGTTTATGTGGACGTACGTCATGCTTTCCGCGTTTGTCAGTTGGCGATTTTCCGTCACGAATAAGGGAATCTCTCACATACCTGACTCCTCGATCTGTAATTCCGTGCAAGGATATGAAAGCCTTTATACAAACTGTTACATCGCGGACTTTTCCATTCTCACTAATCCTAACTCGATAGCTGAATGAAGCAGTATTAATTCGTGCCTCATCTTCATTATTTCGTGGACGACGTCGCATGACTGGGAGAACAGTAATAAGACCACCAAGGTAAGCATTTTGAGCATTGGTGTCCCCCAAATCGTTAAATTCGCGTATTATTCTTCGGCGTTCTGGCTCACAAATCGAAGTGAAACATTGAAATCGTTTACACCGGCAGTCAGGCCCAAGTTCGTGGGTGGTAGCTCGCAATGTTTTCATTACATCTCTAACCCTTCCTGTTTTTTTCGTTCCACTGCTCGACGGTCCTATCTCTTCTTCACTGGACACAAACAAGTCACTGTCACTGTCCATTGCACTGTAATACTGCACAATCGCACAAGTTTCAAAAACAGTAAAGTATACAGAGAAAGTGAAAGGTACGGTACGACGTATGAACTAGAACAAAACACGAGAAGATAAGATTGATAACAACAGATTGGGTGATGCAATCGATGAACAGATTGGGTCATGCAATCGAAGAACAGGGTGGGTCATGCAATCGAAGAACAGGGTGGGTGATGCAATCGATGAACAGATTGGGTCATGCAATCGACGAACAGGGTGGGTGATGCAATCGCCGATCACTGTAGTTCACACAAAATGAAAATGGAATAAAAGGACTGAAGACGTTCTTCCTATGGCGCGCTCGGACTCACGTCGTTTTTCCCCAGCAGGGTGGATGTTCATATGCTTATTTCTATGGACTCAAGTCACTATAGCCATTTTTCGACTCAGTCATATTATAGTACTTCCACAATGCAACTAGATGGCACTAAAAGCTCGTTTTGTTACAAAACTGGATTGAAGTCGTTTTTCCCCGCCTCCCTTCAACTGTATTTGAATCTCTTTCTTCTTTTTTTTATAATGTGATTTTTTGCTTTGCGAAGTCCATTAAATTTTGATAGGATATAAACAAAATTATTTATATGTCTTGTTTAAGTGTTTTATAATTACAATGTATGTAATTCCGTACTTTTTTAATCATTTATTTAAAATCTATTTTCAGCTGTAGTGCTTTTTAGCAAATTTCTAACACATATTATATGGCACTTTTTCCAATGTGTGTTTAAAGTTGTTTAAATTTCAATATTAATTAATGTTAATTTTTCTTTTAGTTCACAAAAACTCAAGTGAGAAAATTTCGTTTTGCTTATTGTTTGTAATAATTTATCAGCACTTTATATTTTTATACAAATTCTATCAGGTTTTTGTTATATATTTTTTAAATTGTTTAACGTTGGGGGCCAGTTAATAAAACACCTTTTTTCATTTAATAATTATGACAACTTTATTCATTTGCAAACTCTTCTATGAAGATGTGTTGCTTCTGCCTTCCACTTCTCACTGAAATTCAGGTTTTGAGTTTTGCATTTATTTCTACACGGAAAAATAATCGTGTAGAATTATATACAGAGTTTTGTTTGCATACACACAAATTTATATATTTTTTTAATTTACAACATACAAAAGCACTAAAAATTAATTACAATCTACGAAAAATTATAAATGTCAAAAATTCCGCGACCAAACAATTGTCTGAACCATGGTAGAATTATACTACAGGTAGTAGCGAAGCTACAACAACCCAACAACAGCAAAAACAACACGGCTTTTTATTGTTGTTTATGTTCGAGGTTGTCAAAAAGCACAAAAGAAAATTTGAAAAAAAATTTATATGTTCACATGTGTGTGTTTACTTCGCCATGTTTTTTTCAGTAGTGTGGGTGTGTGTTGGTATAGCAGAAACAACTTTTGACAGAGTCGAACCCAAAAAAAAGTTCGTTAAGGCTTCACCACTACCTGTATTATTCTACCATGGTCTGAACATTAATTTTTGTTTCAGTTGACGGAAAAAAATCTCCACTTATTGTTATAACATGCCTGTAATATACAATAAATGTCAAAATTCCGTGAACTTTTCTTTTGGAAATTTCTTTAAGGAATTTACCAACCTGAATTTCAGTTTGTTTTTTTACACATACTTCTTATGGCAGCCTGAATTTCAGGCAGAGCTTCATACTACGCTTTACTCATTAAAGTTAAATAAGATCAAATGGCCAGTAGGAAATGTACAATAGTCAGTATTATTAACTTATACAGTGAAGAACGACAAAAAACTAATAAGACAAAGTCGTTTGTGTATTTCCTATTGCTAGTGCTGAGTGCTGTATGTGTGTATTAAAGCACACAGCCAAACACACGTATTGCTATTGCTGAGTGCAGTGTGTGCATTAAAACACGCAGCCTATAGGTAAGTGCTTTTACAAAAAAAAAATGAGCACGAAACGCATAGGGCTTGGGCAACTCTGTTCTAGACTATCACACTTCAAATAAAATGAAAAACATGATTAGAAACAACCCTATTCAGACCTTTCAATAACATCGGCTGAGTATTTTCATGTGGCGGCGTCGGTATCGACGCTTGATAATTTTCGGCGATTAAAGTTTTCGATAAATTTTTTATAAAAAATTACCAGAAAAATACGAAAGAAAAGTACTAACACTTTTAGACCTGAACAAAATACATTCGTATCACACAAACACAGCGGTGGTTTTTGAGCAGCAATTGCAAGACGAAGATTAAATCATTGGCGGCGACACATTTTTACACCCTTCAACACAAAGTGGTAAGGGTATTATAGATGTGTTTTTGCTTATGTTGAAAGTCCTCTGACGAAGTCCCCAGTTAACATAAAGTCTTAATTTATGTATTCATCTGCTATAATTGATCGAAAGCTTCATGCCTATAAAAATAAAAAAATCAGCTCATGAATGACTAAGTTATACATATAGTAAAAAATGTAAAAAGACAAAAATCGGACTCGAACTAAGCATACAAACATGCAAACCTCACCCTCTACGCCAAAGAGGCTTAGATAAATGTTTGGTAATTTGCGGTTACATAAGCTAAACATATTTTTGGTGCAATTACCCTTTTTATATTAGGTTTGATTTTGTGTCCAGAGGTGGGATAAATTTTTTCAAGGATGGAAAGCCAACATTTTAAAATAATTTAAAAATGGAACTTGAAATGCACCTTTTCAATCAACTTTTTTAATAATATACCTACTATTATGTTATATATATGTAAAAAAAAGTAATGATAGTTCTCTTTAAAGTTAATTTTCATAATTAAAAATAAAATTTAAGATTTTTAACTGGACTTTTAACCGATTTTGTATATCTGCAAAATATTTAAGGTGTTATTTTTAAAATATCGAAATCGGAATATGTATTATGGTTTTATGGACGATAAAAAAAACAATAAAGAAAAATATTTTTTTTCTTCCCCCTATCATCAGAAACAACAATAATCTTGAAGTTTTAATTTTGATTTGTTGTTTTTTAGTTTCTGTAAAAAGTAAATTTCTTTATTCTGTTGTCTTTGCTCAAATATTAGAAGATCGCGATTTTTATTTCGTTAGAAAAAAATTAGGCCCTAATTGTGTAAATCACGTCATTAAATTGAAACTGATATACACTGAAAATAATTCATGCAACATTTTACGAAAAAAACTTTCGCAGTGACTTTCGTAAAAAAATATTCTCCAAGGAAGTCATGAAAATGTAGAGTTTGCGATCCGGAAGTAGCGCTAATTTGGAACATTTCTAATGATTATCACATAGGGTTGTCATTGCAAGAAGTTCTCTTTTTCGGTTCATAATCACCGAATTGGGAGCGATGTATAGGAAAATTTCCTTTTTGCGTTCTATAATATATTTCTCCAGGAAAAATGCTAAAGAGTGACACGTTTTCGCAAATTGTTTCTTTTTATACGAATTTAAACGCAAAACAGGGTTTGTATGTATATTTAATTAAATAACTATTAATTTTTAGACGAAAATTAGTTCATAAATTTCTTTAAAAAACTAATTTTTAAAAAGCTTTATGTGACAAAAATAAATTTTAATGTACTTGCTTTTATACTAATTACTTTCATGTTTTTAATATCGATTCTATGGAAGCAATGAAAATGTAGTTCCTTAAATATTACATCCAATTTTTTTACTGAGTATATTACGAAAAACCATTTATGCAATATTTTTTTGAACTTACGAAAGTAATGAATACCTTTCGTAAACATTTGTCCTTGCTAAAAAATATATTTGAAATAAAACACAGAGTAATATAAATGGTAATGCTGTGGTCACAAGGTATAACAGTTAAGTCGAGTTAGGACAAAGTGTATTTATCATTATAATTTTGTTTATTTCTCTTAACTTAGCTGTTGTTTTATTATAAATTAAATTACAAATTAATATAGTATAAAATTGTTAGCATTCGCTTAATCTAAATTCCCTGATTTTTCGCAGCGATTTTAAAATTCTCTTTTGACCACTTGTCAAAATCGAGTTTAGTCGTTATTCCTTGTGGTCACAGATACATGTAGTTACATGCAATTATACACGAAATAGTTATGCAATAATTTCCAAATAACTTTCTTAATTACTGTTTTCGTAAAATATGCAAACTTTTCTATATATGTAGCTATTACGAAATGAAGTATTTTGTAGTACACACATAATTTATTCAATTGAGAGTTTTTTTTAAATATCTAATGTGTAATGTACGCATCAGATACCTATTTGTTGAGATTACGTGTATTAGTTGTACAAAAAGTATATTACAAAATTGGTATTCTTAGACATAAATTTTTAGGTTACATATATAGAGTTCATTTTGCATTAATTTATGGAAATATAAATTTAGAATCATTTGAGCTCAACAAATTTTGATCTTCTAAAAATAATTTTTTGCAATTTTTCTATTTGGTACCAAAAAAATTTTATCCCAAATAACTATTTTATTGATTTTATTTATTTACTATTAATTTATTTGCTATAATCTATTTTTTCTGTTATTGATTTTAATATCTTATGAAAAATAAGTATATTCACATTAAAAGAAACATCTAAAAAAATAAAAAAAAAATAAAACTTTCAGGCGCCGTGATTTGAACCCGGCACCCGAGAAAGAAATAACTGTGGGGAAACCGCTTAGCGTTTTCAGTCGAATAGATACTAATCTAATTCAATCTAAAATAAATACTTAACCATTTTCTGGCTTGCAGGGTGAGTCATACAATATCTCAACTAATATTATATGAATCGTCCTACAAAAGATCGGTGATAGGGATGGCTGCCAGATTCGATGATTTATCGTCATTTTGACGATTTTCGGTGTCAAAAATGGGATTTTAACGACTAAACTATTTTTACCTCAAATTTTACGATTTTTAAGAATTATAAGTTAGTTAATACAACTTTTTAGAACTTTTAAAACAATTTTGAACTTGATTAAGAACTTTGCAGCTTTTGCTGCAATATGTAATAAAAGTAAGGAGCAAAAGGGATAGTTATGCCAATAACTAATCATATTAATGTTAATATTTTTAGTATAACATGTTTTTTAAAACCTCTTCACTCCATAAATTATCAACTGCTGCATGCATACATATGTATGTATATCAAATATAAAAAAATTTTAAACACTAAAAACAACGCTCAGGTATAGCTTTGCATCCTAGCGAATTTTTTTTTATAAATTCTAATAACATAATTCAAATGCGTATTTGAAGTAGAAAATTCCAAAAACTATACAATGTTAAATTTTGATTAAACTTAAAAGTTGGTTTATTCAATATTTTTATGGCTTACCGAGTTACTGCACTGTATGTATATTATTTCTCTAAAAGCGAAATTCATTAAACTGTTTATTAAGTTAAAGCAACAATTGATGTCTTTATTGATAAGAATTTCGTTTATTTTGTGTAAAAACTGAATTTACTTGTTATGTTATTCATTATCATTCTGTTTATTAAGTAGATTTCTATACGAAATTAGTTTTTAACCTCGAAATAAGTGTTTTTACTTTTGACGAATTTTTGACGATTTAAGAGAATTATTTTTACGTTTTTGACAATTTTTCGCTCGAATTTTGACGAATTTATCCCTATTTCATCTGGCAACTATGTATGCCTCGTTTCTGTAATTTGTGAGAATTTCTAATATCGAGAAAAAATTTATAATTATACCTATCATCATAGTTGCATTTTGCTATTAGAAAAATAATATACATACAGTGCAGTAACTCGGTAAGCCACAAAAAAAATTGAGTAAATCGACATTTAAGTTTAACCATAATTTAACATTGTATAGTTTTTGGAATTTTCTACTTTAAATACGCATCTTAATTATTTTAATTATATTATTACGGCTGTATGCAAAAATAATTAAAGTAGCTTTGCCAAGCAATGTTGAGTAAAGTTGTGTTCTAAAAAAATTATTATATCAAAATTTTAAAGTAGGCACTCACGTTTGTTAAGACTACTTTAAGTTGATATTTCCAAAATGTGTATTTTTTACCTCAAATATGTTCGTTAATATAGCACATATTTATTCATGTTACATGTGAAAATGATGCTTGAAATCTTATCTCTTAGCTTAAATTTATTATTTGTTTCATGTAATGGGAAACAACACCAAATTATCTAGTTGATTCGAAATACATAGAAAAATTCATTAAAAAAAATATAAAAAAATACAAATATAAAAAAATGTCTTAGTGATGTATATAAAATCAAAACAGATCGAAAAAAGTTGGATATTCAAATACTCATTTCATTCGAATAAAAGAAATTGTGTTAATTCTTCTACGTTCATCATATTTTTTACTTTTACTTCATAGAAATGTTTTTATGCTTTACTACAATGTCAGAAGCTCATATTTTTTGAATTAAGTTGTTTTACTTCAAAGTAATAAAAAGTTATTTAATAAAATAAAAAGTTATTTGACTACTCGAATGAAATTTGTATTCGCTTTTGTACATCATAAACTATGAAGTGGTTGTTGAACACGGTGGTGCTGCCAGTATTTATTATTAAATCACAAAATAATTAAAGTTGTCTTTTGCATATAATTTCTTAACAAAGTTATGTTAGCCTTAAAGTGCTTGGTAACTACTGTGAACTTCAAAGCCAAAGTAAAATATTTTTTAACATACAGCCGTTAGAGTTTATCAAAAAAATTCGCTAGGATGCAAAGCTGTACTTGAGCGTTGTTTTTTAACATTTGTTATATTTGATATACATACATCCATACAGCGCCGGCCCAAGGGTGGAACGAGTGGAGCAGTCGCACTAGGCGCCAGGTGTCAAGAGGCGAAAAGCAATTTCTAGCGCATTTGTATATTTTTATTATAAAAATTTATAAGATATGAAAGGTAAGCGTAGTTTTAGTAAACTGAACCTAATAAAAACCTACTTAATGCTAGGAACACAACTGGGACGAACAACGAATTTCGTCCAACAATACGAATTCATCGATAAAAATTCCCTGTTTAAATTCGTCGTATGAAGCACAATAGCGACGAGAACGTAACTACTGTTGTAATTGATAAAGTTCTTTACTGTGTGTGTGCAAAGTGTGACCGTATTAAAATAATACATACTTGAAAAATTATACATTAACAAAAACACAACTAAAAACAATTTTTATACTTAATTATTATCTATATTTATTTCAAATGTTATAAAATAAAAATAAAACAATAATTAGAGTAAAAATTAACTTTATTTACTAAAATACTTCAAAACTAAAACCAAACATGGTCAATTGGCACTGCTTTGTTCGTCGTTCGCCGGCGTAAGAATTAGAAAAAAATCTATTCAGAGTTTGCCGCGTATGACGAATTTCGTTCGACGCTGTTAGTGTGTGTATTTTCATATACACAAACATGTTTTATTTTTGGCGACGATATTCGCGGCCAAAAATTCATCGTTCGTCCCAGTTGTGTTCCTAGCATAAGAACGACCCTAGCTCATTAAAAATGTCAGACCTAGCAATTTTATCAATTGAAAATGATAATCCTCAATCCATAAATAAAGATAATTTAATTGTAAAATTTGCCCAGAAAGGTAACCTTTAATAGATTAATTTAAATCTATAACGACATACCAAACGTGGTATCTGTAATTAGTTATTAAAATACCTACATAGATATACATTAACTAGTGACTGATTGAAATTGGCGCCAAATACTAATTACAATACATAGCATTAAGAGCTTTCTTAAAGAAACAGGACTGTAATAATTTGACTTACTTAATTTAAATAGAATCGATAAATAAAATATATGTTCCTAAAATTATCGACCGTTTTCTGTAACTCAAGTAGATTAAGTCGATATGATAAATCTAATGCCGCTAATTGCAAATTTTTTAAATTTCGTATTATTTAGGGCCATTATTACAACTTGGTAATAGTTAAAGGAAGGATTTGTCGAAGTGATAAACAGTTTATCATTATTACAAATTTACTTTAACCTACCATGAAAGATGAATTTGCCTTTAAATCAGTGTTCGAAAATAAACCGAACCTTATTTTGTGTACTGTATACACAAGCAGAAACGATATCTATTTTTTAGTGTTTGTGTATATTTACACAACCCGAACACAACACTTAACGATTTTTTAATGCAAGTAACAGACATTATGTAGCGTTTTGTTTTTTTGGCAAAAAAAACTACAATTGTAGTGGTTGCGTACTACTTAGCAGCTAAAGTTACAACTAGTAACGCTTTGGGAAAGTCATATTACTAATTGTAATGGTAGTAGTCAAAAAACGACAGTCATATTACTAGTTGTAACAAGATTAGTAATGTTACTGGTCGAAAAAGAACAATCACATTACTAGTTGTATCGAGACTAGTAACGATACAAGTCAAAAAAGCACAATAATATTACGAGTTGTATCGAGACTAGAAACGATACCAGTAAAAAAATTACAAAATTTTCAGGTATACGATTTTATATAAAACCAATTGTTAGCTATTAAAAAAATAAGTAGAATGTGACTCAGTGGGTAGAGTACTTGCCTTAAAGTATGAAGAATGCGTGTTCGTACCCCGGTTGAGCCAAAATTTTTTAAGAGTTACAAAATTAATAAAAAAACTAGTAAGCGCACTAGTTTACAATAACTAGGATTCCAACTGGGATATAACTGTATACAAATGAACTAGTTGGTCCCCTATAACAACCCAATGTTAAAATCGATAGTTCGATATATGAAAAAAGGATAGATAGGCAACTAGTCTGAAGCAAAAAGCAACTAGTATAGTTCCAACTACATACCAGTTACTTTGTCTGCAGGGTACATATATTATACTTTAGCGTTTTATAGTGTTCTTTTTTCATCATATGCAACTACGCACTCAAGTATACATGTACGAGAGCCAAACGAATACTAATGCTAAATACACAATATATAAATTAAAAATAATGTTCTGTGCCGAGCACAACGAAGCAAGGATGGTATATGAGATTTTAAAATTGTACCAATAGCTGTCTAAGACTGTATGTAAGTATATACAGAGTACTATCTGTGGCAAAAAGGAAAGTGTGCTTAAGTTGGATGTAAAAATTCCTAATAGAAAATAGCTCATTAATTTAGACACATTTACTATTGGAAGGTAGAAGAATAAAGTTCCGAAATATTCGCCTTTACTAAAATACAAATACATAAATTTATTAAAATGAATTTAAAGTAAAAACTTTAAATTCCAGAGACTACGTTTTGTGAGCTGGTCTTATCTGACACTTTAAATATTCTCAATATTTCGTAAAATTTAAATTTAATAGATTAAATCTTGCGTACGTACGATTGGACAAAAAGGACAAATATTTTATCAAAAGAAAAGAGCTGCAATAAGGAAATTTTCTAAAAAATGGAAAAATTATGAATTGTACTAAATTGGCCAGTGGTGTACCATTGTACTTTTCAAGTTCAATTTGTACCAAAAATGGTACAATTGTACCAATTTTGTCATCCCTGCAACGAAGTGTACTGTTTTCCAACGAAAAACAGAACACTATTAAATGTTCTTATCTTTATATTGAGTTTGTTAAAAACAGTATTTTCGTTGGGTACAAGATCACTAACAGAAATACCGTACTTTTTTTTAATGTATTTCCTACACAACCACTATTTGCGTTTGTGTAGTACAATATTCTACCGTACAGAACATTAAAGTACATTATATGAGGTAAATTTTCGAACCCTGCTTTAACTTATCGCTTAGTTGCAACAAAATTTTTTTGTTTTTAATTTTACCACTGCTTTAATAAATTAAATTATTTTGAACTGGAAAAAACTCAATTAAAATTATTGAAAAGAGTAAATGATGCCTAATGTTAAAAAAAAGTCGCAAGCTTCAAAAATTCTTCCTTATTTTTTATATTAAAATAGGAAGTTATTAAAAATAAAAAGTGTTTTCATAGTTTTAGCTGGCTGCCAACATTGACGATAGATATGTTAATGAAAAGAAATAATAAGTCACACAAAATTATTCACCAAGCCAGTTAAACACAATAATAAAATTTTAAATCAGCTTCAAAAACATGTTTTTTAAAATAAAATATATCATATTTTTTTCTGTTGACCAAAGGCCGCCGGAATCAAATCTCGCTCCACCCTGGCCAAATAATATGGCCAGCGCTGCATTCATATGTATGTATGCAGTAGTTGATAAATTAAGGGGAGAAGTTTTAAAAAACATGTAATACTAAAAATATTAACATTAAAATGATTAGTTATTGGCATAACTATTCCTTTTACTTCTTACTTTTATTACATTTTGTAGCAAAAGCTGCAAAGTTCTTAATCAAGTTCAAAATTGTTTTAAAAGTTCTAAAAAGCTGTATTAACTAACTTATAATTCTTAAAAATCGTCAAATTTATGGTAAAAATAGTTTAGTCGTTAAAATCCCATTTTTGACACCGAAAATCGTCAAAATGACGATAAATCATCAAATCTGGCAGCCATCCCTATTCCCGATCTTTTGTAGGACGATTCATATAGTATTAGTTGAGATATTGTATGACTCACCATGCAAGCCAGAAAATGGTTAAGTATTTATTTATTTGTAGCTGTTTGGGCGAGAACGCTAAACTGTTCCCCCATAGTAATTTTTTTCTCGGGAGCCGGGTTCAAATCACGGCGCCTGAAACTTTTATTTTTTTATTTTTTAGATGTTTCTTTTAATGTTAATATATTTATTTTTCATATGATATTAAAATCAATAACAGAAAAAATAGATTATAGCAAATAAATTAATAGTAAATAAATAAAATCAATAAAATAGTTATTTCGGATACAATTTTTTTAGTGCCAAATAGAAAAATTGCAAAAAAATTTTAATATTTTTTGAGCTCAAATAAATTAATGCGAAATGAACTGTGTATATGTAACCTAAAAATTCATGTTTAAGAATACCAATTTTGTAATATACTTTTTGTACAACTAATACACGTAATCTGAACGAATAGGCCCTGCAGACAAAATGACTAGTATGTGGTTAGAAATATACTAGTTGCTTTTTTATTAAGACTAGTTGTCTAACTGTCCTTTTTCCATATATCGAACTATCGATTTTAACATTAGGTTGTCATAGGAGCCCAACTATTTCATTTTACATAGTTATATGCTAGTTGAAATACTAATTATTATAGACTAGTTTCTTTATTTATAGTTTTTTAAATAATAAAAAACATTTGGCTCAACCGGGGTATGAACACACAGTCCTCATATTTCAAGGCATGTACTCTGTCCCCTGAGCCACTTTCTACTTATTATATTTGGAGCTAAATTTTGTTTAATGTATTTACAGCTGAAAATATGTCAATTTATAAAAAATAATTTAAATTACTAGTTTCATTACAACTAGTTTTATGACTGTTCCAAAACGTTGTTGTTTGACTAGTATCGTTACTAGCCTCATTACAACTAGTAAAATGACAGTCCTTAGGTGGCTAGTAACGTTACAACTAGTAATATAACTGTCCCAAAACGTAACTAGTTGTACATTTAGAGCAGAGAGGTATGTACATGTTACATCTGTTTTAGCAATGTTTTAGTATATTTAACAAATTATCTAAAAACTAAAAATGCTATTACAAATCAGTATGTTGCTTGTTATATTTTGTTTATGTTCACAGCACTTTCGAGTTACTTTTTGGGATAAAAATTTGGTTTTTGCTGTTCCCGTACTTTTGTGTTTAGTGAGAGTAATTTTTGCTACTTTTACCGAACTTTACCCAAAAAGAACTGCATAGGAACTATTATTTTGGTTTTGTTAAACTCGTTGCAAAGATCAAAACAAAATTAAAGCAAACGTTTCGTTTTGTTTATTTTCCTACTCTGCATATAAGTAGTTATTCAATACTTTCAGAGTTGTGTGTTTCCACCAAAACACATTGGAAAGTATGAATCAAAGTATGAATCAAAAAGATTTTAAGAATTTGAGTAAAAAAAATTGCTGAATAAGACTAAATTAACATTATGAAATTTTTCTTGAAATTTTATTTAATTCTGTTGTAAAGTTGCTACGTATTTTGAAGGAATCGTCTTGAAATTTTTTTTTATAGTTCTCTTTTGAAATAAAGTTTGTGCGCTCGTTATAAAAACAAATACACGTATATTTTTAATGAAATATTACAAAAATTTACAGCTAATAAAATGTATACAAAATAAAATAAAATGTATATAAAATAATAAAATTTAAACAATTTTAACATATAACCGTCAACGAAAGAAATGAAGACGAAGCAAGTGTCAAAAATCCCCTGAAAATTAAGTCATGCCATTTTTCCTACCCCGTTTGCTTCTCTACAACTCTTTTCTATAAAACAAAATTTCATGCAACTAATGTCATGAAAAATTTCATAATGAAAATTCAGTCTAACTAATATAAATGATGAAACAGAACTCCGGCGCTTTGTGGTTTTTCGAACAAATTGACATTTTGAATACTATAGCAGTTTTGAAATAAAACTTATTTTATTTTGCGAACGTATTTTCATTTGCTTTTGTTTTAAAAGTCTCACTCTCACAAAAAAGTTTCGATATTTTAATAAATTTTCTTATTTTTTCAAACAAAACTTTTAAACTTAAAAACAAAATTTTTTGATAAAATTAAAAAGCAAAATGTTGATCAAATTAATGAGAAATTTGTCGCTTCGGTCGTTGTTTTTATTTTGGGCTTTGTTGCTCACTGACTGATTTTCTGTCGACGTGTTACTAATGCTCTGTTTCATCACTGACTTTTATTTCATTAAAACCTTGTAAAACATAATAAAAAAGAACATTTCAAGGTTAAAAAGTTAATAATTTATAATTTTCACGAATGAGATTGCAGTTTTCATATTTTTATTTAATTTCGTTCTTCAGGAAAGCCATTAAAATATTGAATAGTGTTGAGTCAATAGTATCGAAAATTTACAAAAGTGGATTTGAAAATCATTAACATTATGGTAAACAAATTCCATTAGAAATATTTTTACCTTGTTTTAAATTTTTTTCAATTATTGCAAAAAAACTATTTTTGGACTTTATACCATTTTTCTTAAAGCAAATGTTTTCGTGTTATTTATTTCTCTTTCGCTCTGTTTTTCAACATAGAATGTGAGACAGTGCGTAGTTGAAAAATATTTAGATACTCATGCATACCTTTATTTAACACACCCATGCAGGCCTTTAATACGAACGTAAACATGTTGCTATGAACAGCTGTGATGATATAATGGCGGCGGAAATATATTCTTTTTGGCACCGCTCTTAAAAATTTTATTGATGATTTTAGATACTTCGGCTTATGGAAATCGTCAGATTATTATATTCTCTTGATCCTTGAATCATTTCCTACAAAATAAAAAAATTTTGACCGCGCTCGAGTTAATCCAGGTGACGTTTTTTTCCAACTTCCCGACCCTCCCATTTCTTTATGTCACACTTAAATCGTCAGATTATTAAAATGCACACTGTTCTGCATGTAATTAACTCACCATGCCTTATTCTGATGCGCTCGAGTTTCTACAGCTATCGATTTGTTTACTAATCTGATCGGCTGCCCTAGACGAACCACCCTATATACAGGGTTCATATATGGTGGGGGTGTTTAAAAGGATGCAAGGTTTCACCCCATATGGTTGTCTGACGCGCTTGAGTAAATCCAAAAATCCCTCCTAGGGCTCCCCTACTAAATTGCGTGCTGGCAATTTATTGCCGTTGAAAAAAACATATAGCCACCTGCTTTCTTTCTTTTGAACACATTCCTGAAATATTTTTTGGTTATTGTTCAGTTAATAAAAACATATAGGTGTCTATGCGGGAAAACGCGTCGAAGTAGTGAAAAATTACATGATAACAAAAGCAAAATTTCACAAATTGTTTTTATTTTATATACATTTCTAAAATCAAATAAACGTGAGAATTTTAACGCGTATCTCTATCTCTTTTAAAACCGGTAAATTTTGTATGATAAACAAAAAAAATATTTGAAATTTATGCAGTTTTGTTTTTGTTCGCCATGTATTTTTCACTTAGTCGACGCGTATTCCCGAATAGACACCATAGCGACTTGTGCGCATGCATTTTTCAGGTAAAAACATCTTGTGTGCTTGGATTAGTTCATTGTAAACAACTGATATCGACATAAGCTTTTTTTCTGCACACACTTTTAGTGTCCTTGGCAAATTGTTTATTCATTATTCTCTAGGATCTTACCCTTAGGGAATTTTTGCCTGAAATGTTTACACAAACTTCTTACAACATATGTTTACATGACTGTCTAAAAAAAAGTTTGATAAAAATCATACAGAGTCCGCAGAATTAAAAGTAAAGTATATCGGCTCTCCTGAAAAATTTGGCTTTTAGACATACGCGCTTATTTAAGAAAACCACAGAAATATTTCAATGCAGAATTCCAGCAACAACTTTATCTAGGCGAACGGTAGTGCGCAAGGCCAAGTTCCGGCCACACAGTGTGTATTATTACACGAAACCATTCGAGATGTTTTTACCCCCCTCATAACTTTGCTCCGCTTTATCGTAAAATAATGAAACTCGAAACATAAGGTCTCCCTACAGAGTTAACCTCATAGAAGAAATTTCAATTAAGGTGTAAAACTGCATATTTTAGTACATATTCACTGACTCATCAATATTATTGGGCACTTCCACTATAGCTACAAAGCTGAAATTAGGTATGCAGGTTGGTCTTGGTGAGCTATTAACCAGAAAAATCTGAAAAGGGGGACTTCTCATCCGGGAGGGACTAGGGTGCCCTCATTTTGTATGGGGCACTTCCAGTATAGCTGGAAATCTGAAATTTGGTATGCACGTATGTTTTGGCGAAGAATTAACCAGACAAATCTGAAAAGGAGGACTTTTCACCCGGGAGGGACTGGGGTGCCCGCTTTTTGTATATGGGTCTTCTAGCTTAGGTAGAAAGCTGAAATTTGGTATGCTGGTACATAGGTCTTGGCGAACAATTAACCAGAAAAATCTGAAAAGAGGTATTAGGGGGCCCGTTTTTGTATGGGGCACTTCCAGTATAGCTAGAAAGCTGAAATTTAATATGTAGGTAGGTCTTGGCGAAAAATTAGCCAGAAAAATATGAAAAGGGGGACTTTTAACCCAGAAGGGACTATGATGCCCGCTTTTTGTATGTGGCACTTCCACTATAGCTAGAGAGCTGATATTTGGTATGCTGGTAGGTCTTGGCAAGCAATTAACCAGAAAAATTTGGAAAAGGGGACTTTTCACTCAGGAGGGACAAGGGTGGCCGCTCTTTGTATGGGACACTTCCAGTATAGCTAAAAAGCTAATATTATGTACAGTATTTATCGCTTAAATACACGTCGGTTATTTGCATTTAACGTTTATATGTATCGCAACATGAGCAATTTTCTATTTGTATTTAAAAAACCGTAATTATTTTTCGTATTTGCATTTCTCTTATATGCATTTCTCGCTTTTATGCACCGTAAAGATATATAAAGTGTATTAAAAAAATACTCACAATACCGTACATATTCTGCACATTTTTAAAAAATTTGTGGAGCAATTTTTCAACCGCAAACAAAAAGTCCAATCTCAATTTACTTTAATTTTACATGTCTGTGTAAAACCAGCTGTTTCATTTGATCAAGAAAGCTAATATCAGGCTGCTGCGGCAAAGCTTGTGAAAATATTAATTAATTACTTTGAAAATAAAATTCGGAGCTTTATTTACTTATTGTAATTTAGTTTTATACAAGCACCGCTGAAGCATACAAGCGATATTTCTTATAAGCACTGCCGATGCATATGAGGTAGTTTTATAAATGCATTTTGTTGCTTATAAGCACTAAAACTCGTGCAAAAATTGGAATGCATATAAGCGATAAATACTGTGTACATTTAGGCGCTGATGAGCAATTAACGAAGAAAAACTTGAAAAGGGGCACTTTTCCTCTAGGGGGAGTAGGGTTCCCCTTCTTCGTATGGGACACTTCCAGTATAGCTAGAAAATTGAAATTTAATACACAGGTAGGCCCTGGTGAGCAATTAACTAGAAAAATCTGAAAAGGGGCACTTTTCACCAGGGAGGGACTAGAGTGCCCCCTTTTTGTATGGGGCACTTCCAGTATAGTTAGAAAGCTGAAATTTGTTATACAGGTAGGCCCTGATGAGTAATTAACGAAAAAAGTTGAAAACGGAAACTTTTCAATGGGGGGAGTAGGGTTCCCCTTCTTTGTATTGGGCACTTCCCGTATAGCTAGAAAGCTGAAATTTGGTAGACAGGTAGGTATTGATGAGCAATTAACGAAAACAATTTTAAAACGGGCACAGGTATTCTGGAGGGAATAGGATCACCCTTCGTTTTAAGGGGAACTTCCAGTATAGCTAGGAAGCTAAAATATGGTACACAGGTATGCATTAATAAACAAACAACCCGAAAAATCTGAAAACGGCCACTTTTATCGGGGGGGCTAGGGCGCCCTTTATTTGTATGGGACACTTCCACTATAGCTAAAAAGCTGAAATTTGGTATTTATACAGGTAAGTGTTGATGGGAAAGTACTAAAAAAGATGGGAAAACGGAAAATTTTCATCTGGGTCTTATTGTATGGGGCACTTATTGTATCAAATAGAAGCTTAGAAAAAAGAACTGTCCAAGGCCAAGTTGCTATCCAAAAATTTCGGCCGTAAAAAGTACTGAGATCAAAATAAGAACCAAGTTCTTCATAGGTAGAATACCATCTCATTTCTAGGCATCCTGTTAGCTTGGCAATATTTTTTTGGCTTTCTAATATGGGTAAGAATTGTGCGAAAAGTATTGCCAAGCTTACAGGTTTCCTAGAAATGAGATGGTATTGTACCTATCAAGAACTTAGTTCTTTTTTTGATCTCAGTACTTTTTACGGCCGAAATTTTTGGATAGGAACTTGACCTTATTTTCACATTTATGTTTTTTTGCGGATTATATTTACACTCTTTCTTTTCGTAAATCGTTAGCTTTTATTTACATCTACCTTACGCACAAAAGTTCGCAAAATCATGCACACATTACAACAAAACAATAATATTGCGCAGTTTTAATGTTGTAAAATAAATGTTTTCAAAAATATAATAGAATAAATTCAGTAAAGTGCGACTTTGGCTCGCACACGAAGGGTTCCGTACGAATACACATATATCGCTATTCGTTTTTGCCCTTTTTTAATTTTTAAAATTTTTTCGTTTTGAGTAAATCCAAAAATCCCTTCTAGGGCTCCCCTACTAAATTGCGTGCTGGCAATTTATTGCCGTTGAAAAAAACACATAGCCACCTGCGTTATATCTTTTGAACACATTCCTGAAATATTTTTTGGTTATTGTTCAGTTAATAAAAACATATAGGAATCTATGCGGGCAAACGCGTCGAAGTAGTGAAAAATTACATGATTTCACAAATTGTTTTTATTTTAATATCAAATAAACGTGAGAGTTTTAACGCGTATCTCTCTCTCTCTCTCTCTCTCTCTTTTAAAACCGGTAAATTTTGTATGATAGACAAAAACAAATGTTTGAAACAAATGCAGTTTTGTTTTTGTTCGCCATGTATTTTTCACTTAGTCGACGCGTATTCCCGAATAGACACCATAGCGACTTGTGCGCATGCATTTTTCAGGTAAAAACATCTTGTGTGCTTGGATTAGTTCATTGTAAACAACTGATATCGACATAAGCTTGCACACACTTTTAGTGTCCTTGGCAAATTGTTTTTTCATTATTCTCTAGGATCTTACCCTCAGGGACTTTTTGTCTGAAATTTCTACACAAACTTCTTACAACATATGTTTACATGACTGTCTAAAAAAGTTTGATAAAAATCATACAGAGTCCGCAGAATTAAAAGTAAAGTATTTCGGCTCTCCTGAAAAATTTGGCTTTTAGACTTACGCGCTTATTTAAGAAAACCACAGAAATATTTCAATGCACAATTCCAACAACAACTTTATCTAGGCGAACGGTAGTGCGCCAGGCCAAGTTCCGGTCACACAGTGTGTATTATTACACGAAGCCATTCGAGATGTTTTTACCCCCCTCATAACTTTGCTCCGCGTTATCGTAAAACAATGAAACTCGAAACATAAGGTCTCCCTACAGAGCTAACCTCATAGGATAAATTTCTACCTGAAAGCTTCCCGAGATATTAAGGTGTAAAAGTGCATATTTTAATACATATTCACTGACTCATCAATATTATTGGGCACTTCCACTATAGCTACAGAGCTGAAATTGGGTATGCAGGTAGGTCTTGGTGAGCTATTAACCAGAAAAATCTGAAAAGGGGGACTTCTCATCCGGGAGGGCTGAAATTTGGTATGCTGGTACATAGGTCTTGGCGAACAATTAACCAGAAAAATCTGAAAAGCGGGACCCTTCACCCAAGAGGTACTAGGGGGCCCGTTTTTTGTATGGTGCACTTCCAGTATAGCTAGAAAGCTGAAATTTAATATACAGGTAGGTCTTGGTGAAAAATTTGCCAGAAAAATATGAAAAGGGGGACTTTTAACCCAGAAGGGACTATGATACCCGCTTTTTGTATGTGGCGCTTCCACTATAGCTAGAGATAACCATAGCTTACGTATTTCATTGGTGAGAGGTTTCAAAAGTACACCAAATAAAAGCATTGAAGGTTCTCTATAAAAGTGGATATATGGTTAGATATCGTTGTACCGACTAGTTTTTAAGATAATGGTGACTCTGCGTGAAAAGTCAGATATCAAAATTTTAAAGTTGCATTTCACACGCAATGAATTAAAAGATTTCAGAAATTTATACAGCAGTAGGAAAGTATTTTACAGACCTTTACTGTGATACCCACATCACTTATATCTATTCTTAATTCTAGGAGTTATGACTAATAAAAAATTAAAGTTTTGAACCCCGTGACTCCAGAGCCAAGAGAGAGAGATCTTCCAAAAAAACTTTAAAGTTGTCTGGTCAAAAAAGGCTACTATGTCATGATTTTTTGCCGAAAAAACGTGACCAACAGCTAAAATTGCATTTTCTTTAATTACAATATTTTTTTAATTAAAAATAATAGAAAAATAGCATTCTCCGGCATAATTGACTTTATTTTGTGATATAAAAATCAAATGAAATCACTCTAACCCTGGGCAAAAGTAGTGGTTACGTTTTTTTTTGTAAATATTTGCCAAGTGTGACCGTATCTTTAGCCAATATTCTATTTGATTTAACAAAGAGAACATCAAATATTTAAGTATTAAAAGTGCAATAACAATAACGATATATTAAACAAATAAATTAATTTTTTATTTTACATTTTGCGACATCTAAGTATATTTTGAACAAGCACTTTTATTTTTATACACGTGAAACATTTCAAGGTGGCACCACTGAAATATGTACTTCTACAACAAAATGTCAGCTGGTAAGATGTCTCTGCCGCTTTCAAAATATTTAAGTAGCTGGCTGCACGGCGACAAATGAAGCTAGCGACATTTGAAGTCGTGTATTCGTGTAGCCTGCTGTGGTGAATGTGTTTATTGCATTACTTCTTGGTATACAATGAAAATTCTCTACCCTTAGAAAATTTGTACTTTTATATTCTTTGTTGCATATGGCTTTTAAAAACAGTCAATAGCGGTTTTCAGTGTATGATGCAAATGGTCTTACGAAAGTGCAAATGTAAAATATATTTGGGGTATTCACAAGGTGTCTTATCATGTCATAATGTCATAAAGTGCTAATATTTTAAGATGGTTTAAAAACATTGTTTTTGTGCTTCAAATGTCCTAATATAATAAGACTTTTTGTGCTGTGTTTATTATTTTGTCATAACTACACAGTAAAAATCTAAGCCGAACCGCCGCAACTCTTTAGTCGAGCCGGTGATAATATTTACAGTCCGCCGCCACTGATATAATTTAATGTATGTAATATGCAGTAAAGTATGTCCTAAAATTGTTTACAGCTTTATTACTTCGCATTTGATTATATTTTAATAGCTGTGTAACAAGTAAAAATGAAATATTGGGACATTTAAAAATATGCTAGTGAGAAAATTTTGTTTGTCTACTTTAGTTGGCTGGCAGCCAACTAACGTTTTTCCACTAGCAACCGCGTGGAAAATTAGTCGGCTCAGCCACCGGCAACAGCTGGTTTAATTTATGTTTATGTATTTGAACAGTTTCACTTTCTGTGTGCGTTGAAATTTGTTTTTATTTTAATTAAAAATGAAGAGTTTAAAAGTTATTCAGCTGGATTTATTTGCTTTATTAACAAGTTGAATAATTTAAAAACAAACTGGCTAATATTATAATTTTTTCACTTGTTCTTGGAATTCTGATTTCAAGAATTTATAATTGCTCTTTTATCAGCTGACCCAATATTTGAAATAGCACACTAACTTACGAGGGGTTGCTCACAGCAGTCACATTTTTTCGTGTTATTATTTTAGAACATATGACTTTATGACTACCTTGTGAGTCCCCCAATTATCTTTTTTCTAAAATTTTGTGTATTTTGTCGTTTAATTTCATAAAAACGCTACCATATTTTGAATTTGCACTTTTGTAATACCATATGCATCTAATACTGCACTCCGCTAACATATTAATTGTTTCATCTTACAATCGGGTTCTTATTCAAGTAAAGGTACGTTCACACTTGGAAAATATTTCTAAAAAAAAAAAACGTAACCACTACTTTTGCTGAGGGTTAGGGTGATTTAGCTTGGTCTTTATATCACAAAATAAATGCCAAAAGCTATTTTTATATTAGTTTCAATAAATGGGATAGCATATACTTCATTCATTTCAATTGAATCTTAAAACGATTAATAAAAATTGTTTGTCGCGAAAAAAGTTATTCTATTATCGCGTCAAATTAAAATTCCCATACCTGGCTGGTTTCACTTCATGGTATCAAATCAAGGTGAATTAATACCAGGTGGCCTCGAGAGATTAGGCGACTACGAATTGTTTACCATATTTGAACTGCCAAATGTGTAAATTCGTCAGCTTTTTTAACAGCTCAAATATAAATTCTGCACGGCGAATTTATATTTGGGCTGTCAAGAAGCTGATATATTAACACAGTTGACAGTTTAAATATGGAAACATTTTTTTAGTCCCCTGATCTCTCGAGGCCACCTGGTATTAATTCGCCTTGCCTTGGTATTAAATAAATTGACATTTAAAATACGACAAAATATCGATACAACAAATTTGTCTGTTCACAAGCACATAAACAAATATCGTCTTTTTTTAACGATAAGGCATACGACTGAGCTTGTGAATTGAACAAATATATTTCGTCCTTTTTCCGTTGTCTTCAAATAATTTCAGCGGCTTTGTTAGTAGCAGCGTTTAAAGTTTCCTCGAATGTCTTCTTTTTTATCAACGTTATCTGAAGTAGAGATGGGCGCATGTCGTGTTTTTTTTTCTGACACGAACACGCACAACTCAACACGAAGTGTTCATGACATATATATATATATATATATATATATATATATATATATATATATATATATATATATATATATATATATATATATATATATATATATATATATATATATATATATATATATATATATATATATATATATATATATATATATATATATATATATATATATATATATATATATATATATATATATATATATATATATATATATATATATATATATATATATATATATATATATATATATATATATATATATATATATATATATATATATATATATATATATATATATATATATATATATATATATATATATATATATATATATATATATATATATATATATATATATATATATATATATATATATATGTATATATATATATATATATATATATATATATATATATATATATATATATATATATATATGTATATATATATATATATATATATATATATATATATATATATATATATATATATATATATATATATATATATATATATATATATATATATATATATATATATATATATATATATATATATATATATATATATATATATATATATATATATATATATATATATATATATATATATATATATATATATATATATATATATATATATATATATGTATATATTTATATATTTATGTACTTTTCCACGATAATACTCGAAGTTAATTTATATTTTTGTGGGCTACAATGAACAAATTAGTTTGAGAACTAATTTAAATAATGAAAGAAATATGAAATAATTAGGAGCTTAATAAAAATATTCTGAAACAAGTCAAGAATTCCAACATTGTTAAAAAATAAAAATATGCGGTAATAGTACTTTTTAACGTAAAAATTTTAGTATGATTTTTTTTTGCGCCCACTCTTGTTTCCGGAGTTACGGGGTTCAAAATTTAAATTTTTTATTGATCATAATTCCTACAATAATTCCTACTTATAAACGATATAAGTGTCATTACAAACAGTTCTGAAATATCTTTGCACTGGTCTACAACATTTTTTAAATCCATTAACCCGTTGCGAGCAAAATGGAATTTAATATAATTTTCTATGACTTTTCACGTAAAAGCACCGTTATCTTAAAAACTGACCGATACAACGGTACTTAAGCGTGTATTTAGTTTAATATAGAACCTTCCAAGACTTAATTTAAAATGTAATTGGAAGCTGTCATCGATGTAATTCGTAAGTTATGACACTATACAAATCAGATTTTAAAAATAAGTTAACTCATAACATCATTTTTAAAGTACCATAACTTACGTATTTCATTGGTGAGAGGTTTCAAAAGTACACCAAATAAAAGCATGGAAGGTTCTCTATAAAAGTGGATATATGGTTATATATCGTTGTACCGCCTAGTTTTTAAGATAATGGTGACTCTGCGTGAAAAGTCAGATATTAAAATTTTAAAGTTGCATTTCACACGCAATGAATTAAAAGATTGCAGAAATTTATACAGCAGTACGAAAGTATTTTACAGAACTTTACTGTGATACCCACATCACTTATATCTATTCTTAATTCTAGGAGCTATGACTAATAAAAAATTAAAGTTTTGAACCCCGTGATTCCAGAGCCAAGAGAGATCTTCCAAAAAAACTTTAACATTTTCTGGTCAACAAAAGGCTACTACGTCATGATTTTTTGCCGAAAAAACGTGACCAACAGACAAGCTAAAATTGCATTTTCTTTAATTCCAATATTTTTTTAATTGAAATAATAGAAAAATAGCATTCTCCGGCATAATTGACTTTATTTTGTGATATAAAAATCAAATTAAATCACACTAACCCTGGGCAAAAGTAGTGGTTACGTTTTTTTTTTGGTAAATATTTGCCAAGTGTGACCGTATCTTTAGCCAATATTCTATTTGATTTAACAAAGAGAACATCAAATATTTAAGTATTAAAAGTGCAATAACAATAACGATATATTAAACAAATAAATTTATTTTTTATTTTACATTTTGCGACATCTAAGTATATTTTGAATAAGCGCTTTTATTTTTATACACGTGAAACATTTCAAAGTGGCACCACTGAAATATGTACTTCTACATCAAAATGTCAGCTGGTAAGATGTCTCTGCCGCTTTCAAAATAATTTAGTAGCTGGCTGCACGGCGACAAATGAAGCTAGCGACAAATGAAGCTAGCGACATTTGAAGTCGTGTATTCGTGTAGCCAGCTGTGGTGAATGTGTTTATTGCATTACTTCTTGGTATACAATGAAAATTCTCTACCCTTAGAAAATTTGTACTTTTATATTCTTTGTTGCATATGGCTTTTAAAAACAGTCAATAGCGGTTTTCAGTGTATGATGCAAATGGTCTTACGAAAGTGCAAATGTAAAATATATTTGGGGTATTCACAAGGTGTCTTATCATGTCATAATGTCATAAAGTGCTAATATTTTAAGATGGTTTAAAAACATTGTTTTTGTGCTTCAAGCAAAAATGTCGTCATAATGTCATAAAGTGCTAATATTTTAAGATGGTTTAAAAACATTGTTTTTGTGCTTCAAGCAAAAATGTCCTAATATAATAAGACTTTTTGTGCTGCGTTTATTATTTTGTCATAACTACACAGTAAAAATCTAAGCCGAACGGCCGCAACTCTTTAGTCGAGCCGGTGATAATATTTACAGTCCGCCGCCACTGATATAATTTAATGTATGTAATATGCAGTAAAGTATGTCCTAAAATTGTTCACAGCTTTATTACTTCGCATTTGATTATATTTTAATAGCTGTGTAACAAGTAAAAATGAAATATTGGGACATTTAAAAATATGCTAGTGAGAAAATTTTGTTTGTCTACTTTAGTTGGCTGGCAGCCAACTAACGTTTTTCCACTAGCAACCGCGTGGAAAATTAGTCGGCTCAGTCACCGGCAACAGCTGGTTTAATTTATGTTTATGTATTTGAACAGTTTCAAATTCTGTGTGCGTTGAAATTTGTTTTTATTTTAATTAAAAATGAAGAGTTTAAAAGTTATTCAGCTGGGTTTATTTGCTTTATTAACAAGTTGAATAATTTAAAAACAATCTGGCTAATATTATAATTTTTTCACTTGTTCTTGGCATTCTGATTTCAAGAATTTATAATTGCTCTTTTATCAGCTGACCCAATATTTGAAATAGCACACTAACTTACGAGGGGTTGCTCACAGCAGTCACATTTTTTCGTGTTATTATTTTAGAACATATGACTTTATAACTACCTTGTGAGTCCCCCAATTATCTTTTTTCTAAAATTTTGTGTATTTTGTCGTTTAATTTCATAAAAACGCTACCATATTTTGAATTTGCACTTTTGTAATACCATATGCATCTAATACTGCACTCCGCTAACATATTAATTGTTTCATCTTACAATCGGGTTCTTATTCAAGTAAAGGTACGTTCACACTTGGAAAATATTTCTCAAAAAAAAAAAACGTAACCACTACTTTTGCTGAGGGTTAGGGTGATTTAGCTTGGTCTTTATATCACAAAATAAATGGCAAAAGCTATTTTTATATTAGTTTCAATAAATGGGATAGCATATACTTCATTCATTTCAATTTAATTTTAAAACGATTAATAAAAATTGTTTGTCGCGAAAAAAGTTATTCTATTTCGTGTCAAATTAAAATTCCCATACCTGGCTGGTTTCACTTCATAGTATCAAATCAAGGTGAATTAATACCAGGTGGCCTCGAGAGATTAGGCGACTACGAACTGTTTACCATATTTGAAC
>OY101448.1:98896538-98990399 GCA_956483635.1 Panzeria rudis
TATATATATATATATATATATATATATATATATATATATATATATATATATATATATATATATATATATAATATATATATATATATATATATATATATATATATATATATATATATATATATATATATATATATATATATATATATATATATATATATATATATATATATATATATATATACACATATATATATATATATATATATATATATATATATATATATATATATATATATATATATATATATATATATATATATATATGTCATGAACACTTCGTGTTGAGTTGTGCGTGTTCGTGTCAGAAAAAAAACACGACATGCGCCCATCTCTACTTCAGATAACGTTGATAAAAAAGAAGACATTCGAGGAAACTTTAAACGCTGCTATTAACAAAGCCGCTGAAATTATATGAAGACAACGGAAAAAGGACGAAATATATTTGTTCAATTCACAAGCTCAGTCGTATGCCTTATCGTTAAAAAGACGATATTTGTTTATGTGCTTGTGAACAGACAAATTTGTTGTATCGATATTTTGTCGTATTTTAAATGTCAATTTATTTAATACCAAGGCAAGGCGAATTAATACCAGGTGGCCTCGAGAGATCAGGGGACTAAAAAAATGTTTCCATATTTAAACTGTCAACTGTGTTAATATATCAGCTTCTTGACAGCCCAAATATAAATTCGCCGTGCAGAATTTATATTTGAGCTGTTAAAAAAGCTGATGAATTTACACATTTGGCAGTTCAAATATGGTAAACAATTCGTAGTCGCCTAATCTCTCGAGGCCACCTGGTATTAATTCACCTTGATTTGATACCATGAAGTGAAACCAGCCAGGTATGGGAATTTTAATTTGACACGAAATAGAATAACTTTTTTCGCGACAAACAATTTTTATTAATCGTTTTAAAATTAAATTGAAATGAATGAAGTATATGCTATCCCATTTATTGAAACTAATATAAAAATAGCTTTTGCCATTTATTTTGTGATATAAAGACCAAGCTAAATCACCCTAACCCTCAGCAAAAGTAGTGGTTACGTTTTTTTTTTGAGAAATATTTTCCAAGTGTGAACGTACCTTTACTTGAATAAGAACCCGATTGTAAGATGAAACAATTAATATGTTAGCGGAGTGCAGTATTAGATGCATATGGTATTACAAAAGTGCAAATTCAAAATATGGTAGCGTTTTTATGAAATTAAACGACAAAATACACAAAATTTTAGAAAAAAGATAATTGGGGGACTCACAAGGTAGTTATAAAGTCATATGTTCTAAAATAATAACACGAAAAAATGTGACTGCTGTGAGCAACCCCTCGTAAGTTAGTGTGCTATTTCAAATATTGGGTCAGCTGATAAAAGAGCAATTATAAATTCTTGAAATCAGAATGCCAAGAACAAGTGAAAAAATTATAATATTAGCCAGATTGTTTTTAAATTATTCAACTTGTTAATAAAGCAAATAAACCCAGCTGAATAACTTTTAAACTCTTCATTTTTAATTAAAATAAAAACAAATTTCAACGCACACAGAATTTGAAACTGTTCAAATACATAAACATAAATTAAACCAGCTGTTGCCGGTGACTGAGCCGACTAATTTTCCACGCGGTTGCTAGTGGAAAAACGTTAGTTGGCTGCCAGCCAACTAAAGTAGACAAACAAAATTTTCTCACTAGCATATTTTTAAATGTCCCAATATTTCATTTTTACTTGTTACACAGCTATTAAAATATAATCAAATGCGAAGTAATAAAGCTGTGAACAATTTTAGGACATACTTTACTGCATATTACATACATTAAATTATATCAGTGGCGGCGGACTGTAAATATTATCACCGGCTCGACTAAAGAGTTGCGGCCGTTCGGCTTAGATTTTTACTGTGTAGTTATGACAAAATAATAAACGCAGCACAAAAAGTCTTATTATATTAGGACATTTTTGCTTGAAGCACAAAAACAATGTTTTTAAACCATCTTAAAATATTAGCACTTTATGACATTATGACATGATAAGACACCTTGTGAATACCCCAAATATATTTTACATTTGCACTTTCGTAAGACCATTTGCATCATACACTGAAAACCGCTATTGACTGTTTTTAAAAGCCATATGCAACAAAGAATATAAAAGTACAAATTTTCTAAGGGTAGAGAATTTTCATTGTATACCAAGAAGTAATGCAATAAACACATTCACCACAGCTGGCTACACGAATACACGACTTCAAATGTCGCTAGCTTCATTTGTCGCTAGCTTCATTTGTCGCCGTGCAGCCAGCTACTAAATTATTTTGAAAGCGGCAGAGACATCTTACCAGCTGACATTTTGATGTAGAAGTACATATTTCAGTGGTGCCACTTTGAAATGTTTCACGTGTATAAAAATAAAAGCGCTTATTCAAAATATACTTAGATGTCGCAAAATGTAAAATAAAAAATAAATTTATTTGTTTAATATATCGTTATTGTTATTGCACTTTTAATACTTAAATATTTGATGTTCTCTTTGTTAAATCAAATAGAATATTGGCTAAAGATACGGTCACACTTGGCAAATATTTACCAAAAAAAAAAAAGTAACCACTACTTTTGCCCAGGGATAGTGTGATTTAATTTGATTTTTATATCACAAAATAAAGTCAATTATGCCGGAGAATGCTATTTTTCTATTATTTCAATTAAAAAAATATTGGAATTAAAGAAAATGCAATTTTAGCTTGTCTGTTGGTCACGTTTTTTCGGCAAAAAATCATGACGTAGTAGCCTTTTGTTGACCAGAAAATTTTAAAGTTTTTTTGGAAGATCTCTCTTGGCTCTGGAGTCACGGGGTTCAAAACTTTAATTTTTTATTAGTCATAACTCCTAGAATTAAGAATAGATATAAGTGATGTGGGTATCACAGTAAAGTTCTGTAAAATACTTTCGTACTGCTGTATAAATTTCTGCAATCTTTTAATTCATTGCGTGTGAAATGCAACTTTAAAATTTTGATATCTGACTTTTCACGCAGAGTCACCATTATCTTAAAAACTAGGCGGTACAACGATATATAACCATATATCCACTTTTATAGAGAACCTTCCATGCTTTTATTTGGTGTACTTTTGAAACCTCTCACCAATGAAATACGTAAGTTATGGTACTTTAAAAATGATGTTATGAGTTAACTTATTTTTAAAATCTGATTTGTATAGTGTCATAACTTACGAATTACATCGATGACAGCTTCCAATTACATTTTAAATTAAATCTTGGAAGGTTCTATATTAAACTAAATACACGCTTAAGTACCGTTGTATCGGTCAGTTTTTAAGATAACGGTGCTTTTACGTGAAAAGTCATAGAAAATTATATTAAATTCCATTTTGCTCGCAACGGGTTAATGGATTTAAAAAATGTTGTAGACCAGTGCAAAGATATTTCAGAACTGTTTGTAATGACACTTATATCGTTTATAAGTAGGAATTATTGTAGGAATTATGATCAATAAAAAATTTAAGTTTTGAACCCCGTAACTCCGGAAACAAGAGTGGGCGCCAAAAAAAATCATACTAAAATTTTTACGTTAAAAAGTACTATTACCGCATATTTTTATTTTTTAACAATGTTGGAATTCTTGACTTGTTTCAGAATATTTTTATTAAGCTCCTAATTATTTCATATTTCTTTCATTATTTAAATTAGTTCTCAAACTAATTTGTTCATTGTAGCCCACAAAAATATAAATTAACTTCGAGTATTATCGTGGAAAAGTACATAAATATATAAATATATACATATATATATATATATATATATATATATATATATATATATATATATATATATATATATATATATATATATATATATATATATATATATATATATATATATATATATATATATATATATATATATATATATATATATATATATATATATATATATATATATATATATATGTATATATATATATAAATATATATATATATATATATATATATATATATATACATATATATATATATATATATATATATATATATATATATATATATATATATATATATATATATATATATATATATATATATATATATATATACATATATATATATATATATATATATATATATATATATATATATATATATATATATATATATATATATATATATACATATATATATATATATATATATATATATATATATATATATATATATATATATATATATATATATATATATATATATATATATATATATATATATATATATATATATATATATATATATATATATATATATATATATATATATATATATATATATACACATATATATATATATATATATATATATATATATATATATATATATATATATATATATATATATATATATATATATATATATATATATATATATATATATATATATATATATGTCATGAACACTTCGTGTTGAGTGGTGCGTGTTCGTGTCAGAAAAAAAAACACGACATGCGCCCATCTCTACTTCAGATAACGTTGATAAAAAAGAAGACATTCGAGGAAACTTTAAACGCTGCTATTAACAAAGCCGCTGAAATTATATGAAGACAACGGAAAAAGGACGAAATATATTTGTTCAATTCACAAGCTCAGTCGTATGCCTTATCGTTAAAAAAGACGATATTTGTTTATGTGCTTGTGAACAGACAAATTTGTTGTATCGATATTTTGTCGTATTTTAAATGTCAATTTATTTAATACCAAGGCAAGGCGAATTAATACCAGGTGACCTCGAGAGATCAGGGGACTAAAAAAATGTTTCCATATTTAAACTGTCAACTGTGTTAATATATCAGCTTCTTGACAGCCCAAATATAAATTCGCCGTGCAGAATTTATATTTGAGCTGTTAAAAAAGCTGACGAATTTACACATTTGGCAGTTCAAATATGGTAAACAATTCGTAGTCGCCTAATCTCTCGAGGCCACCTGGTATTAATTCACCTTGATTTGATACCATGAAGTGAAACCAGCCAGGTATGGGAATTTTAATTTGACGCGATAATAGAATAACTTTTTTCGCGACAAACAATTTTTATTAATCGTTTTAAGATTCAATTGAAATTAATGAAGTATATGCTATCCCATTTATTGAAACTAATATAAAAATAGCTTTTGGCATTTATTTTGTGATATAAAGACCAAGCTAAATCACCCTAACCCTCAGCAAAAGTAGTGGTTACGTTTTTTTTTTTTAGAAATATTTTCCAAGTGTGAACGTACCTTTACTTGAATAAGAACCCGATTGTAAGATGAAACAATTAATATGTTAGCGGAGTGCAGTATTAGATGCATATGGTATTACAAAAGTGCAAATTCAAAATATGGTAGCGTTTTTATGAAATTAAACGACAAAATACACAAAATTTTAGAAAAAAGATAATTGGGGGACTCACAAGGTAGTCATAAAGTCATATGTTCTAAAATAATAACACGAAAAAATGTGACTGCTGTGAGCAACCCCTCGTAAGTTAGTGTGCTATTTCAAATATTGGGTCAGCTGATAAAAGAGCAATTATAAATTCTTGAAATCAGAATGCCAAGAACAAGTGAAAAAATTATAATATTAGCCAGATTGTTTTTAAATTATTCAACTTGTTAATAAAGCAAATAAACCCAGCTGAATAACTTTTAAACTCTTCATTTTTAATTAAAATAAAAACAAATTTCAACGCACACAGAATTTGAAATTGTTCAAATACATAAACATAAATTAAACCAGCTGTTGCCGGTGACTGAGCCGACTAATTTTCCACGCGGTTGCTAGTGGAAAAACGTTAGTTGGCTGCCAGCCAACTAAAGTAGACAAACAAAATTTTCTCACTAGCATATTTTTAAATGTCCCAATATTTCATTTTTACTTGTTACACAGCTATTAAAATATAATCAAATGCGAAGTAATAAAGCTGTGAACAATTTTAGGACATACTTTACTGCATATTACATATATTAAATTATATCAGTGGCGGCGGACTGTAAATATTATCACCGGCTCGACTAAAGAGTTGCGGCCGTTCGGCTTAGATTTTTACTGTGTAGTTATGACAAAATAATAAACACAGCACAAAAAGTCTTATTATATTAGGACATTTTTGCTTGAAGCACAAGAACAATGTTTTTAAACCATCTTAAAATATTAGCACTTTATGACATTATGACATGATAAGACACCTTGTGAATACCCCAAATATATTTTACATTTGCACTTTCGTAAGACCATTTGCATCATACACTGAAAACCGCTATTGACTGTTTTTAAAAGCCATATGCAACAAAGAATATAAAAGTACAAATTTTCTAAGGGTAGAGAATTTTCATTGTATACCAAGAAGTAATGCAATAAACACATTCACCACAGCTGGCTACACGAATACACGACTTCAAATGTCGCTAGCTTCATTTGTCGCTAGCTTCATTTGTCGCCGTGCAGCCAGCTACTAAATTATTTTGAAAGCGGCAGAGACATCTTACCAGCTGACATTTTGATGTAGAAGTACATATTTCAGTGGTGCCACTTTGAAATGTTTCACGTGTATAAAAATAAAAGCGCTTATTCAAAATATACTTAGATGTCGCAAAATGTAAAATAAAAAATAAATTTATTTGTTTAATATATCGCTATTGTTATTGCACTTTTAATACTTAAATATTTGATGTTCTCTTTGTTAAATCAAATAGAATATTGGCTAAAGATACGGTCACACTTGGCAAATATTTACCAAAAAAAAAACGTAACCACTACTTTTGCCCAAGGTTAGTGTGATTTAATTTGATTTTTATATCACAAAATAAAGTCAATTATGCCGGAGAATGCTATTTTTCTATTATTTCAATTAAAAAAATATTGGAATTAAAGAAAATGCAATTTTAGCTTGTCTGTTGGTCACGTTTTTTCGGCAAAAAATCATGACGTAGTAGCCTTTTGTTGACCAGAAAATTTTAAAGTTTTTTTGGAAGATCTCTCTTGGCTCTGGAGTCACGGGGTTCAAAACTTTAATTTTTTATTAGTCATAACTCCTAGAATTAAGAATAGATATAAGTGATGTGGGTATCACAGTAAAGTTCTGTAAAATACTTTCGTACTGCTGTATAAATTTCTGCAATCTTTTAATTCATTGCGTGTGAAATGCAACTTTAAAATTTTGATATCTGACTTTTCACGCAGAGTCACCATTATCTTAAAAACTAGGCGGTACAACGATATATAACCATATATCCACTTTTATAGAGAACCTTCCATGCTTTTATTTGGTGTACTTTTGAAACCTCTCACTAATGAAATACGTAAGTTATGGTACTTTAAAAATGATGTTATGAGTTATCTTATTTTTAAAATCTGATTTGTATAGTGTCATAACTTACGAATTACATCGATGACAGCTTCCAATTACATTTTAAATTAAATCTTGGAAGGTTCTATATTAAACTAAATACACGCTTAAGTACCGTTGTATCGGTCAGTTTTTAAGATAACGGTGCTTTTACGTGAAAAGTCATAGAAAATTATATTAAATTCCATTTTGCTCGCAACGGGTTAATGGATTTAAAAAATGTTGTAGACCAGTGCAAAGATATTTCAGAACTGTTTGTAATGACACTTATATCGTTTATAAGTAGGAATTATTGTAGGAATTATGATCAATAAAAAATTTAAGTTTTGAACCCCGTAACTCCGGAAACAAGAGTGGGCGCCAAAAAAAAATCATACTAAAATTTTTACGTTAAAAAGTACTATTACCGCATATTTTTATTTTTTAACAATGTTGGAATTCTTGACTTGTTTCAGAATATTTTTATTAAGCTCCTAATTATTTCATATTTCTTTCATTATTTAAATTAGTTCTCAAACTAATTTGTTCATTGTAGCCCACAAAAATATAAATTAACTTCGAGTATTATCGTGGAAAAGTACATAAATGAGACTTAAGCCGAAAAACATACACGATTCCAGACATGTACATGAAGTTATTCCGATATTATAGAAATGCAATTATTTATTTTGACATGTGTATAACAATATAAATTTAATTATTTAAAAACTCAATACATATGTATATATTGTAACATTTAAGTTTTGTAATTTTCATTTTTATTTTAAAATAAAAAGTATTTCGAAGCACTCATTTGCTTTACATATTTTGTTATATTGTCAACAATGTTTTTGTTTTGTAGCCAACAAAAATAAAAACTAGTTTAATTTGACTACGCAACCATGGTAGAATAATATACAAGGTAGCCCTGGAACGTCAGCTTATTATTTTTTTATTGGCTTTTTTCATGGTACGAACTGTCAAATGTTGTGTATATGTGAAATAACTACGTTGCACACACAATACCACACGTATGTTTGATGCTTCTGTTATACAAACACACACATACTCTCTCTATTAATGGTTGACATTTTATATCCCAAAATGTACATTTGTATTAGTTATGCGGCTACCTGTTATATTATTCTACCATGTACACGACAAAAGTAAGCATGGACAACAACATATCGTGTAGCCGTGAAAATAATCATTTTCGTATACACACATGTATTATATTTTTCATATTTTGTAGTCGGTATCCTGCTGTGGCACTGTTGCTAACTTATTTCCAAAAAATATCGCTAAAAGCGATTTAAAAAAGCTAGAAAATAGCTAAATGCCTTAATTCACAAAAAAAATTTGATTAATAAGAGATTTATTAAACAAATTTTTGTATGAAAACTTGTTTTATTAGTCTGTTATAAGTCAGACAAATTTTTTCTGAATTAAAGCAAAAATATTTCCAAAAATTTAGCGATAAATCGCAAAAAAATTTAATCTAAAACTTCTAATTTCAAAATTCATCAAAAAATTAGTAGAAAATAGTCAAGATAAGCAAAATAGGAAATAGTTTTGTGATTTATCGCAAAACTTTTTAAAATTCAACGGGGACAAATGATATTTCGCTTCTAAAACGAACAAAATATCTAGAATTTTTATTTTGTGGCTAAAAAATTTCATTTTCAATTTGAAGTTTTCCCTCAAAAGCTTAGGCTGTGTCTGCAGGCAATAAAAATAAGTAAAGTTATTGCAATTCATTTATAGCTTAAGTTTAAATATGTACAGGGAAATCGCTATAATATGAACTCTTTTAAAATCCCTAAATAAGTGAATATAATTTAATTACTCTTACTTATTTATAGGATTCGCTATTATTTAAAATCACGATTTCATTGTAATAACACTATGGAACATTTTTGGGATTATTGTCTGGGGGGTGAGAAATTCCAAGTCAGGGTGATGGTACTAGATCAGTATAGTAAAACCCTCAAAGGGTTTGGCGTTCGTATGTGTCAGTTTTTTTTATGACCTTTTAAATTTTTTCCTTATCTTGATGTTTTTTCGCTTAGTTGTAACATTTTGGCAAAAACGTAGTTTAACATAACTCGAGAACCACTTGTCCGATTTTGCTAAAACAAACTCAAAAAAATTTAGAATTATAATTTCTTTAATCCGTTTATATAACGTTTTTCTTTATAATCAACAGTTTTGCCGGTAAAAATAAATTTGTGGAGAAAAAAAAATAAATTTTTGGCTAAAAATTAATTTTTTTTTAAATTCATAAAAAATCCAAAACGGAAAAAAGGATCAAGTGTTATTAATTTCGTGTAAAGTCACATAACCTATTAAGTGAAGGTATCCCATTTTGACAAGAATATTGATATTTGTTTTTATTAAAAAAAGTGTCATTTATCGCCTTTTTTATAAATTTTCCCCAATAACTCCAGACTTCTGGCCATAAACTACTAAAAAAATTAAGTAAACATTTTTTTAATTTTTATTTTATTTATTTATTTTAATAAATATTGCCTAGACTTTTTCGATGGTGGTTGTTCGGGACTAGTGGCATCGCATTCATCGCTATCATCAGTTTCTGAACCACACATAATGTCAATGTGTGACTCCACTGCTGGCCCTTCTGCATCTCCTAAAAATTCTTTATCATCAAGGTCATCCTTGTCTTGCCACACAAGCATATTCTGTTCTCTTTTGTTCACTTTTAAAAAGTGGAGAAAAATCACTTTTACTGTTCGCGTTCGTCGGCACTTGTTGAATGACAAAAATCACAGAACCAGTGTGAGAAAGAGAAAATGTATAATGACAATGCATGTTTTATGTGAACATTACAGAACCAGTGTTGCCACGTCAATATTTCTCTTTTAGTACAGTAGAAAAATATGAGAGAGTTCGGCTTGTGAGTGTCAATGTTTTCTCCAAATAATGTTGTGCATATCTGGAGCAAATTTTTGAAATTCATACATTTATCTAATTGTGAATAAATAAGAAACGCGTGCATCGATTTTCATGATCTATCCCTTTTTTTGCTCATGAGTTATGTGACTTTACGCGAAAGTAATTAGTTTTGGCACTTTTTTCCATTTTGGATTTTTTATGAATTAAAAAAAATATATATTTAAATTTTTAGGCAAGAAATACTTCTTTCCCTTCATACATTCATTTTTAACTTCGAAAGTGTTGCACATATAGGAAAACGGTATAGAAACAGATTAGAGAATTGTAATTCTTAATTTTTTTGAGTTTGTTTTAGCAAAATCGGACAAGTGGTTCTCGAGTTATGTTAAACTACGTTTTTGCCAAAATGTTACAACTAAGCGAAAAAACATCAAGATAAGGTAAAAATTTAAAAGGTCATAAAAAAAACTGACACATACGAACGCCAAATCCTTTGAGGCTTTTACTATACTGACCTAGTACCATCACCCTGACTTGGAATTTCTCACCCCCAGATTGGCTGTTGTACTGTGTAATCAATTGAAGCACAAAGTTGTCAATTGAGTTTCATTTACATGTCAGTAGTAAAATTATACAACAGATGAACTTACATATGTATGTACATCTACATACTACGAGTACACTGCTTTAATAACTTCGAAATCGCATGATTTAATTTGTCCTAATTTAAGCTTTCAGAACTCATGTAAATTAAACCTTTTTCAAAATAAATGAAACCTTTTTCAAAATGAACGAAACCTTTTTCAGATTAAACGAAACTCTTTTCAAATTAAACGAACCCTTTTTCAAAATAAATGAAACTCTTTTCAGAGTAAATTAAACTTTATTCAATTTCAATTAAAAATTTTTAAAATTAATTAAACCAGTTTTAGTATTTAATAGAAAACAAAAGAAAAAAATAAAATATATTAAACTTATTCATTTTTATATAATAATTTTAAAAATTAATGAAGAATTTGTCCACTGACCGCTTTAGGAATTACCATGATCATATCCATAACATAGTTCGGACAATCGTTTTGATTAATTTGTGCGACACTTTCCTCAATTACACTTACTATGTTATGCTCTGTGGTAATGTCACTTAATACTGATCGGGCGTGGAATTTTATCTTAGAAAATGTTTTCTCTATCGGGTTCAACATAGGAGAATAAGGTGGTAAAAATTTAAGTGAACAATCACTATTATCCACCATATTTCGAATTTCCTGGGTTTTATGGATTCTGGCATTATCCATAATAAAAAATGAATTTTGTAACTCTGGGCTGCTTTCAATTTTATCCAGGAGCTCCCTTAGAAATATTTGGAAACGAGCCGAGTTTACAGTGGTAAGGGAAAAAACTTTATGGTAAACAACACCAGCATTATTTATCGCAGCAATTAAAGTAACGTTCCTTCCCCTTACGGTTGGCACAACAACATGAGCTCTTTCACCTACCTTAGCACGTGCTTGTGAACGCCGTAAATGTAAGTTAAAACCGCACTCATCTATAAAAATCATTTTTTCTTTTTGTTGAGGAGACCAAATTGCAAATTCTGAGGCATACTGTCGACGGTTTTCAATAGTCGATGCGCTATTCATGCGGTCCATTTCAATGGAAGCCATTTTCAGCGTTATTTTGAGTTCTTTTAATCCGTTGAAAATTGTAGACAATGCAAGCGTTACATTAAATTGTTCAAATAACTTTTTGCGAATATTTCTCAAAGTTATTCCCGGCTCACTCTCCACAATCGTCTCAATTTTTTCCAGGATTTGGGGAATTAATTGTTTTTGCCTATTTTTTCCACGAGGAAGTTCCACTAGTTCGCAGTCATTTTTTTTATATCGCGAAATAATAGTTTTAGTGGTGTTTATATTCACTGACGTTATACGAGATACTTCCGCGATGGTATTCCCCTCCTCATACAATTTTATAATCATTTGTTTCACATTTTTTGAAATGTTGGCATATTTTCCTCTAATTGTTCCTCTAACTTCTGTTTCTTCTAAACCACTCATCTTCAACTTTTGATTTTGAATGTGCAATTATCAAGAAAAGAAATTAATCCAACCGTTATCAGACACCAACAACAATAGGTCATTTACAGTAATCGATTAAAAAAATGCAAATCAAAAAAAAAAAAAAAAGAAATACAACAATATATGATAAACCTGCAAATTTTAAAACTGGTTTAATTTAATTTGAAAATTGTTTAATTCAATTTAAATAAAGTTTAATTTACTCTGAAAAAAGTTTCATTTATTTTGAAAAAGGGTTCGTTTAATTTGAAAAGAGTTTCGTTTAATCTGAAAAAGGTTTCGTTCATTTTGAAAAAGGTTTCATTTATTTTGAAAAAAGTTTAATTTAAACTGAAAATGCTATAAATAACATAAATAAAAATTGCAAAGTAAAAAATCATAAATAATCGTTACAGAAATATGTATGTATGTATATTCATCCAAAAAATGCTTTGAAAAAATAAAAGATCGATAAGAGAAAAATCGCTAGATTTCCCGCAACTAGCTAATTAATATTTTTCCCGCAAAAAGCTTTCGAAAATAGCTAGATTTGACGAGAAAATAGCTGAGTTGGCAACAGTGTGCTATGGTGAGTGTGTTTAATGCATAAAGGACTGAATTTAACGGCGTTTTCTTTTCTGAGTAATATGCTGCATTTATTCTGCCTTTTACATTTCTTTATGTTCTTTTCTGAAAAAATATGTGTTATTTTAAAATTATAAAGCGTTCTTTTCTTATGATGTTGCTCTTAAAAAGAAAAAAAATTTTACATATTCAACACTCATTTTAATTAAAGGGGCATTAGTGCAGCACTACATTAACAGGTGGTTTTGTTTCTGAAATAAATAAACTGGTGTTCTTTTGCAAACGTCAAATATGCAACATTTCTTAATAATCAGGGGAGCATTTAAAAATGTCGCCCAATCACATGCAACAGTTATGGTACATTTTTGTTTTAGAAAAGAAAACGCCATAATATCTAAGAGTGCAACATTTATCGCACACAAGTTTTTAATCTCTCTTTTGATCACTGACAACCACGTATAAAGCCATTGATGAATGATTAGAATAAAAACTATTTTGATTTAAGTTCATCAGTGATTTTACTAATGATTTGTATGTTCTCTTTTTATGCGGTCTAAAAATAGTTTTTAAATGCGAAGTTTGCTTAAAATTTCGATAAAAATATTGTTCGTTTTTTTAAGTAATTTGCTTTGAATCTTTTTGTCTCATATCTTTAGAAACTGTTTTGTTTGTAAAATACTTTTAAAATAAAGCTCAGTTTAAAATAAAGAATTATTCAATGATTAATTTTGCTCATACAAAAATCAATGGATCCCGGAAATTAACATTTTTGGTAAATATATTAATTGTTCAATTCCCGAGAATGTATTTTTTTATTGCCCGCTCTCCCGGGAAACAAAAAAGTGCAGGGAAAAAACTCTACATGGCTGGGACGAATGTAGTGGATGCAATTTATAGAAAATGCCACCCAGATATATCCGAATGATGAAAATATTGATTTAAATAATGATTTACTCGTTTCAATTTTAACAGAAGCTCTTATTGCCACTTATGAATTTTACGACGCTAGTTTCTACTTCGCAACAAAATCCTAAATCTAATTAGTCCATATTTTTTTCATCATTTCGTTTTCTAAAGCATCTTAAATAAAATAAATTCAGTAAAGTGCGGCTTTGGCTGGCTTACGAAGGGTACCGTTTTAGTACATATATATCCCATTTCGTATTTGCCATTTTTTTGCTCATTTTGAAACTTTTTTTCGTTATGCTTTTTCGTTTAATTTTCGTTTTTTTGTTGATTTAGCTATTTTTTTTGGTTTCGCGCTTCTTTCATTTTGATCATATTTTGCAATTTTTTGTTTTAGGCCGATTTTTTTGGTTTTGGCGTTTTTTTTTGTTTTACCGCTTTTTGACGATATTTTTAGTTTTAGCGACTTAATTTAGTTTTGGCGCTTCTTTTGGTTTTTTGTGGCTTTTATTTTTAGCGTTTTTTTGCTTTGGCGCTTTTTTCGATTTTGTGATTTTTTTAATTTCTGGCGATTTTTTTCGTTTTTTGACGATATGTTCAGTTTTATCGATTTTTTTTAGGTTTTAGTGCTTTTTTCGTTTTGATGCCTGTTTTTGGTTTCTTGTGATTTTTTTTAGTTTTTTGGTCGATCTTTTTAGTTTTGGTGATTTTTTGTCTAAATTACATAGTCAAAATTACATTAACTAATAGAAAACCCTTTAATTTTTATTGTTTTAAATATCAGTGTTAATTGCTGTAGTCTATTCTAGAGACTACACCAATTAACACTAACTTTGAAAATTTTAAGTGTTCATATATAGATAAGTGTCTGTATATTACATTAGTATTTCAACATTTTTCGTTGCTCGCTCTAGAACGCCCTTTAATTTTTAGCTATCATATATTTGTTGTTGTAGCGGCCAAAGTTTTATATGTTGTGTGAAAATTTCAGGTTCGCGAGAAAACGGCCTGTGACAGAGGGACAGACAGACAGACGGACAGCGTAGAGAAAACAATAGGGTTGCTTTACACTTTTGGTGTACGGAACTCTGAAAACAACGAAAATAATACATAACTCCAAACTAAATATTTTTAAAAATCAGTCTATGTTTTAACATATAAAACCAACCTACCAGTTTCTCTTACCCCTTTCGATTTTAATAAAAGTTGGTGCGAATGATGCCTCTGGCAAAACTACTATTGGTGCCAAATCTCAGCTCACTATATTGCCTGGTTTGTGAAATATCACCACTTTAAAATGGAAAAATTCATAAAAAATTTATTAAACTGACTTCACAAACTTACGAATACATTCAAAACTACTTATCCTAGATATTCCATTAAGGTGTCATAAAATGGCCCTCAAAATGACATGTGTGCTAATTTTATTTTGCAATATTTATAGCCAAATTTTACGGACCTAATGATCGCGTGCGATTTTATCAGAAATGGAATTTTTGAAATTCTTAAACAAATATATGTGGATGATGAACTACTTTTGTCTATTTTCACCAATTATTAATCTGGGACTCGAAATAGTCCATGAGTTATTAAGAAAAAACTTAAAAAATATAAAATATGAATCTTTTAATAATTAATTATAGTACGAGATCCCACCTAACAAATAACTTCACCCATCTGCCAACCGGATAATGGGTTGCCTATTGAAATCAGGTCCAAGCTTAATTAAAGGTTAAAGTGGTAAATTTTTTTGAAATTTCGGACGATCTGCTAATCGGATGAAACCACTGCTGTTTGATAGTACAGAGCATAAGGATCAAGAAAACATAGGGTTGGCTATCATTTTCCGGTCACTTTTTAGAGTTGCCACGGTTTTAATATTTGAGCTGATACCAAAATATGCTTGCAGTTATCCTTTATCTTGAAGATATATTAAAAATTATGTCAAATCATTATTAGCAAAATGGTACTATTAGGTTGACCAAGTAAAATCTATCTAAATTCGCTTTATACTTTTTTTTTGGGATGAAAGAAGTGAACCCTACTATATACAATATTTGCTTAGCAGAGTCAACGTTGCCACTTTAGGTACTTTATTCGAAATGTTATAGACTTATGTATAGGTGTGTCGAGCAACGTTGAACAACGTTGTTTTTGGAAATTTTTGCCTGGTTCCTTAGAATTATGGTGTCTAATTCTTTCTGAATATCACGTTACGGACTTTTGCGCAATAAAATGGTTTGGACTCAAAGGCAAATTAGTTCGAAATAATCACACCAAAATATAAAATTCTCTTTTTCAAGTAAAGAACTGCAAAATTGAAATTGATAACACTCATGCGAAAATTTTGAGTTATCGCGAAATTAGTCTTGACTAACTTCATTATGAAAAATATGTCATGAAGCAAAAACTCGTATCCAAACAAGCATACGTTATCTTAACGGTAATTCAATAAAACCTAAAGCATTTCATATACATACATCAAAGCAAACAGTGTTATTTACTCAATATTAAAGAAATATTACGTTTTAAAATAAAAGAAGTATGTATTTAGTATAAAATTTAGAAGTTTTGGATTCCGATGCTGTTGCGGTTAAAGGTAGATATAAACATTTGGATATCATATCGATGGTTATACATTGACAACTTGTAAGTACGTTTTTATTATTTTTCACAAAACGCAGAAAACGTTCCCATTCTCAAAATAAAGTAACAAAAATTAGTTGAGAGTATCTACTAAATAATTTTCAGCTATTTTATTTCTATGCTAGTAATGCTTTCTTCTACTGAAAAGTTGTAAAAAGTAGTTACGTGTTGTCAACTTATGACCATCGATATGAAAGTTTTTTGAAGGTCTAAAACTTTTAAAAATCATGTTGCTGATGGGCAATTGGACTAATTTTACGCACAACTGGACCCAGTACCAAAAGTTTTTAAAATCTTGTATGTAGTACTTTTTATATTTTGTTAGAGAAAATATATCATCAGAATAAAATAAACACACTCGTACGTTTTTGTTTAGGGTTTTTACGTAATAAACAAAAATTTGGCAAGTATTGGAAACAAATTTTTTGTAAAAATTGTAATGATTTCTGCGAGTAAACGGGATACATTTACGTTTTGAATACTAATACGTATGTCTTTCCAAACATAGAGGAGTTTTTTTAATAATTATTAATAATATTTCAGTAATTTCGGGGGGGGGGGGGGCGGGTAGAATCAAGGCACTGAAAGGCCTATCTACGCCAATGATTCTCTTATATTTCTCCTTCTTTTATGAATTAGATTTTGTGTGCTTTATTATGCAAAATTCGCTAAAAAAAATACAAAAACACTTTCAAAGTTACTTCTACTTTTTGTACTACTTCGCAACAAGTAGCTGTTAAAAAGTTATGTTTTGTGCCATTAGAAAGTACAAATAAATCCCACTAAGACCAAAAAGAAAGAACAACAAATTTTTATATTTTAATCTGAAAACGCGTACGAATGTAGCGTTCATCACGCAAGATTTTCCCATATCTATATATTTATCCGCTAAATTCAGGAATTATCATAAAAATTTCCGATAAACTCTAGTTTCAAATATATAGCGATTTTTATATTTTAATAAATGACTACAGTTTTGCTTTTTTTCTATTATTATTCCATTATATCGCCCATGCACTTCAAAAGTTGTACAATTAAGGGATTGAGTTTTTGGAGTTACATAGTACAAAATTATTTGACATATTGCTTTTCATATTGCATAAAACTCAAGCAAATATGTATCTTGTATACTAAACTCTTGAGGAGAGAATGCATTTATATTTTTTCATGAAAGTGTGAATAAATTAAAAACTAAAACTCATTTCTGAAAAATCTGTATTTTTGAGTTGTGTCTCTTTTCAAGTACTTGTGCGATATGTCCTTTAATATATCAAAAATTGTGTATTTTACTTTATGATATTATCAAATAATATAAAATTAAAAATTTTAAATTATGTGCGTTTTTCAAGAATTACGCGTTTTTATCTTGGTTTCAGTGCTTTTTGAAATTTAAAAGTTGACAAGACTGCATAGTACCAAAGTCTTCGCAGGTACATGTGGAATGAAACATTTTTCATAATTAAAGCGTAGTATGCAGCTCTGCCTGAAATTCAGGCTGCCATAAGAAGTATGTGTAAAAAAAAACAAACTGAAATTTAGGCTGATAAATTTCTTAAAGAAATTTCCGTTTACTAGTACGCAGTTCCAAAAGAAAAGTACACGGAATTTTGGCATTTATTTTCTATTACAGGCATGTTATAACAATAAGTGGAGAATTTTTTCCGCCAACCGAAACAAAAACTAATGTTCAGACAATTGTTTGGTCACGGAATTTTTGACATTTCTAATTTTTCGTACATTGTAATTAATTTTTAGTGCTTTTGTGTGGTAAATTAAAAAATATATAAATTGGTGTGTATGCAAACAAAATTCTGTATAGAATTCTACACGATTATTTTTCCGTGTAGAAATAAATGCAAAACTCCAAACCTGAATTTCAGTGAGAACTGCATACTACGCTTAAAACGAGAATCAGAATATGTGTAATAGGCTTTTCACACTCAACAACATCTAACATATGTATACCATCAATTTGCGCTAATGTACAGGTGGCCATATTAGGGCAACAAATACAATAAAAACTAGATTATGCTGTCAAAAAAAAAATACACGTGTTTGACATAATTATACCCAAGACTTCCAGAGCACAAAAGAAGTAGCAGACGTAACGCTGCCACCTGTACACTTTATTATGCCGCTTTTTAGTGATGACACTAAATTTATCGAATGATGGTGGGTGGAACAAATTGAGACAGGAACATTTTATAATGATGTTGAAATATGTTTGCCGTTCAGCCCTGTATAATTCTCATGGGAAAATTCGCAAATATATGGTAGAATTTAGATGTTGTTGAGTGTGAAAAGCCTATAATTGTGACAAGATAGAGTGAAAAGTAATGAGAAAACTAATATGAAAAGCTTTTTTTTCATTTCCTATTATCATAGAACCAGAATTAACCCTCAGATGATAGCTAAGCAATATTTTAAGTTAAATTATATTTTCCCATAAATTTTTTACACTATTTTTACAAAAAAAAGTTGCTTTGTTGTATCAATTTGCCGTTAAGTATACATACCTTATTGACACGCCTTGATAAATACTGTCTATTATGTCACAATTTTTTAAGTTTTAATTTTAGCACATAATCATTAACAATAAAACTATCTTCAAGATTTACATATTACTCATATCTGTATGGAATGGTACACACTTTCATACTTCAGCTAAAATAAGCGATGAGTGTTTAATTAGATGTATAGCCATACAACAAAGATAAATAAGAAATTGAAGATGGCAAACAAATGTATTGCGAGGATGCCTTGCAGATCAAAGCTTTGAAAATCGCAGCTGGAGATTGGGATACAACGGCGTGTTGATCCCACACATAAAAACAGTTTATTATGGGAATTGCTGTTCAACGAAACAATTGAATGCTTGGTCGGTGAGGATACGATCTTTTGTTATTTAACAAGTAAGTTAAATTTAGATGTGATTTTAAAAATCATCATCGATAACAAAATGTAGTATAAAGTACCAAACTAAAGCATCTTGATATTGTCGATTTATTACTGATCCGTGTAAATTAAATTTCGTACGTCTTAAAAGTGATGCAGCAAAATTATAGTACATATGGATGTCCATATATACAATATTGAACGATGTTTATGTATTACACTCTGCCTCAAAAACAAATTGCACGTACATATGTAAGTATACATGGCATGTGTAATTCATTCGCAACATTATTTGCATATATCAGAGAAATAAAGGCATACCTTCGTTTATTTAAAGAAAAAGAGTTTAATAAGCATTTATATGCATTTACCCAGCCAGCAAATTAGTCCGACGTTTGTAAGATGCCTGAGACAAACGTCGACAAAAACTCAGAATCGTATACGAATTCTGTTAGCTTCTGACCCAAAAATGTAACAAGTGGTTGACGCGAATTCTGACAGACGTGTCGTTGAAAGTTCTGAGTTGTTGCTGCCATTTCTGATAGAAATCCGACAGAAAACGTATGAAAAATCATGGGAAATTGTGATGTGTTAGGTGCAGAGTACGGATTGGCAAATGAGTGTGCAGCACATGTACCTAAATTTGGCACATTCACACGTTTAACGCGCACGCACATGTGCAAAATTGGCACATATTCGTGTGCGTGTGCCAGATTTTTTTGTGTGCGTATTTTGGCACGTTTGGATGTGCCAATTAAACTTGCACTTGCACGTGTGCTTAAATACAAATTTAGGCACATGTGCGGCACACTTATGAGAAAAAAACAAAAAAAAACAATGCTAGCAGCGTTACCGCTCTGGCTACTTTTAGCCAGCAAAATACGGCAGTGCTGCAAAATGCGTTATCGTAGTGACATAATTTTAAGGCATTTGGATTTGTAGCATTATATCGTTGTTCTTTACTTTTTTATTATTGATCCCATACAAAAATGATGCCCCCAGACGAATCAAACTTCCGCACCGGAACCAGAAATATGAACCTCACTACTAACCCAACTTCCGGTCCGGCCCCTAAAACGGAAGTGCGAACTGCACTACCGATTAAACTTCAAGTCCCGACCGGAACCGGAAATATGAACCGCACGCCGACCCAACTTCCGGTCCAGACCCTAAACTAGAAGTACGAACTGTACTACCAACCCAACTTCTGCTCCAGGCCGAAACCGGACATGCGAACTACACTACCAACTCATTTCATGCTCTTTAAGCTCTTACAAATGACAGAACTAAGCGTGGGGGTGGGGGGAGCGAATTTCCTAACCGATTTTCGAAACAAAATTATAGGAGCAAGCTACATCAAACCCTTTCAAACAAAACACGAATTGTAAAAATCGGTTCACAAATGACAGAATTATGCGTGGGGGGAGCAAATTTCCAAACCGATTTTCGAAAAAAATTATAGGATAAAACTGCACGCAAAACCTTTTAAACAAAACAAGAATTTTAAAATCGGTTCACAAATGACAGAGTTATGCATAGGGGGAGCAAAGCTCCCGAACGAGTTTAAAAAATATTATGGGGTCCAAACTGAAAGCAAACCTTTTCAAAGAAAAAAGCAATTTGGAAAGCGGTTCACAAATTACAGAATTACCCGTAGGGGGAGCAAATTTCCCCACCAATTTTCTTAAAAAACATGAGACCAAACTGGCGGCAAAACCTTTCAAACAAAACTTTTTGAAAATTGGTTCAGAAATGACGGAGTTATGCGTGTACAAACATAAAAATTTAAAAAATAAAAATACACACTAATTTATAAAGCTCCTCCCTTTTTGAATTCGGTTTAAAAAAGCATAAAGAGATAATTTATGTTTTTAATACGAAAAATACGCAAAACGGCAACGCTGCTTGCTTTTGTTTCTTTCGGATAAGTGAGTGTGCAGCTCATGTGCCTAAATTTGGAACATGCACACGTACAAGTGCCATATAATTTCTATATTTAGGCACAGGCATATGTGCGTGTGCCACCTCGATTGGCACACGTACATTAGGGTGGAGCGTCAGAATTTTTTTTCGCGAATTTCAATTTCGAATAGCAAAAAAAGGTTGCATTTTATTTTTAGATACATGGGAAAAATGATGAAAAAAATATTAGGAACTACTTTTAGCCCTCTACCGCAGCATCAAGACTTTGAATATGACATCAAATCGATGAATTTGTGAAATATCATATGATGCAACATTATATATTCTTTATGGCTGTTATAACTCACTACACTCAAAATATCCACTATTTTATACATACAAGGTCAGATTTCAGACAAACTTAAGATGAAATAATGAAGCAAATTTTCGAACTTCTAAGTCCTTGTCATATCTTGCAAAAAACACATTTTCTAAAATAATTTGAGGTCGCTGAACACGAAAATGATATTAATTTATTTTTCTTAATACGCGTTTTCCCGATATTCGCGAAAAACCTTTTTTTTAGTTTTTTTGTTTATTGGGAAAATTTCCGAGAACGGCTCATCTGAATAAAATAAATTGCACACTGTTGTATAGATATCTCTCTATTATTTCATTCAATACACTGATTGTGCCGATCGTATAAAAAATGTATTGAGTTACAGGCATTAAAAGTTTAAAAAAGTATATTTTTAGACCTTCTCCAAAAAACTATAATTTTAAATTGCTCCATTAAGATGAAAAAATATACTAAGTATATTTTTTCGGGCTGTATTTCAAAGATAGTTTTGTGACGATCACATGATGGATGTAATCGCTAAATTCTGATAAGAAATAAGAAAGCTATTACCCCTTAAGTGAAAACAGCTATATTATTTTTTAATTATTTTTCATACAAAATTAATTTAAATCAGTTTGTATTAAAAAAATTTGTTTTTTCATTGAAAATAATTTTGTATGGGAAATAAAATCAGCTTTTTTCACTTAATGGCTTACAACTTTCTTATATTTTTTCAGATCTCCTCGATCTCAAACTTTTTTCATTCGGGACAAAAATGTTTTTTATGTATAACCTTAAAATATTTTTTCTATATTAATGAAGCAAATTAAAATGAAATTCATATAATTTCTCTAGCTTCCAGCTTAGGCTAAAACATATGTCGCAAAAAATTAAAAAAAATATTTTTCGTATATAATTTAGCTAGATGCAACATTCCGGAGGTATTCGAAATTTATTGGATGACTTTTTTTTCTTCATACACCAACGCTCCACTCTAACGTAGATGTGCCAAAAGAAAGCACACAAAAAAATTGGCACATACTCGTGTGTGTGTGCCAGATTTTTTGTGTGTGCTTATTTCAGCACGTGTGCATGTGCCTCACATATGTGTGCAAATCCGTACTCTGGCAGATATCTGAAACAATGTCGAACACAATTCTTACCGACTACTCGTACAGATGTCTTACAGAAATTTAAGACAATGTCTAGTGAAATTTACACAGATTTCTTCCAGAAATCTGATCGACAGCTAAATGAGACTTTTAAAAATAGATTTATACCTTTTTGATTAGGGTGCCGTACACGAAAAGTGTAAAGGAAGCCTGTTGTTTTCGCTACGCTGTCCGTCCGTCTGTCTGTCTGCCAAAGGCTGTTTTCTTGGGAACCGTAAGAGCTACGTACCTGAAATTTTTTAAAGAATATGTAAAACTTTGGCCGCTACAACAAATATATGCCAGTTCAAAATAAAAGGGTGTTCTAAAGCGATCAACGAAATATGTTGAAATACTAATGTAATATACTGACACTTATAATAAGACACCTTACATTTTCAAGTTAATGATAACACTAGTTCAAAAATTTTCAACTTTTTGCGATCACCTCCAAAATGAAATGTTTTCCAAGGTAAGTTGGGGTCACTGAACACGAATATGACATTCATTTATTTTTCTTAAGAACCGTTTTCGAGATATTTGCCAAAAACCTGTTTTTGCAGTTTATAAAGCTATTTCCAAAAATCTTGAGTACTCTTTACTTGAATTGAGCAAATTTGGCATTGTTGCATATATATGTTTTTCCTGTTTCAGTCCATATTCAAAATGTGTTGATCGGATCAAAATTCAATGAGTTACAGGTCTTTAGATTTGAAAAACTTCAGTTTTTTCATGTTATTTTTAAATTTACGATTTTAAGTCGATCCAGTAAGGCAAAATAAATTTTTTTTAAATTTATTTAAGACCCACACCTTAAAGAAATTTGTTTTCCAAATATAGGAAGCGTAAAATTAGTTACATCGGACAAAATATGAGAAAGTTACAACATATTTAGTGAACACATCAACATTTTAATTTTAATTTGATGGTCCTCAGTTCAGTACGAGTTTCTGCTGCCATTCCATTACTTTTACGCGTTTGAAAAAGAAAGGTCGACATATTATTACATATCAAAGTTACCAAAATTATATGTAGCTTTCAGCACTGTATTCAGATTTTTATAATTTAAATTTTTATGAAAGACTTACGGCAAAACAAGTGGAAAAATAGTGCTATGTGGTGTTTTGTGCATATTAATTTTTTTCTTAATGTTATAAAATCGTTCATTATTTATATTTTCAATTAAATTTTGCAGTTATATAGGAATCTATGTGAAAACTATGTTTTGTTTCTGACAATCATTAGAATTCCTAAGAAAGTTCCAACAAATCTAAAAAATATGTCGATTTCAAAAGGGTGCATGCCCACCAAAAATTTTAAATTCGATTAAGTTGTTTTTCTAAAATCATGTCTGTGAAGATACTTTTAGATATGTATATAATAATTATTTCACCCTTGAGAAAAACAATTTTATAGAGACAACAATTATGGTGCTTTTTTAGGCAAAAATTGTCATAAATTCAAAAGTTTTCAATTTTCAAATTAAATATTGTATATTTTCCAACCCTGAAAGAATACCTCCATCAACCATTTATTTAACTACTAGCTTTTTTTGACCCGGCGATGCATGGATCAATATATTGCGGTGGAGAGTTGTGGAGTTCCCTACAAGCTTTAGATATTAAAAAAATATATGAAATATGTTTTTAATACGACCTTTAATGATATAAAATTGGCTAGGCGTCTCTACTTATATAGCAATAGTAAAATATCGTTTTTATTCTTATCAATAAAATAAATAAATAGTCTCTGTTTATGTGCAAAGGATGAAAAGAAAAGTAAAATAAAAACACGATATTTTTAAAAATAAATATTAGAGAAAAATTTTAATTTTATTCCTCAAAAAGTTTACCTTTCAAATTAGGAGAATGGCGATTTGATTCGTTCAAAATTCACAGAACAAGTAAGTGTAACTAGTAAAAGTTGAAGATGGCGAAAAACAAAGTTTAATCTAACCGTTAGCGGTTTACTTGTTAGAATATAAATAAATACAGTATTTATCGGTTATATGCATTTCCAAATTTGCACGATTTTTGGTGCATATAAGCGGGAAATGCTTATATAAAAAATATTTGGGTGTATTTTATATAACAAACGCATAAAAACAAGTGCATAAAAGCGGTAAATGCTTATAACCGGCGTGCATATAAGCGATAAATACTGTACTCCGAAAATACAAACAACAGGAGCAAAAATTTAGATCCTAACAGAGGAGTCAAACAAAAGGTACCAATTAAATTAGTTTCTACAAAATACCAAAGGAAATATAAAAATTTAAATTTCAGATTAAACATTGCCGGCCACCTTGCAGTAACACAGTTATATGCAATACAGTGAATCTTAAATAACAAAAGATAAAAATAATTAATTTTAATAATATACATACATATTTTTTTCAATTCATAATATATATATGGTTTTTACCACAGATCCATAAACTGAGCCCTTGCGGGATGGTTTTCAACATATCCATAAACTGAGTTTCGATGGTATGGTGTTTACCACAGACCCATAAACTGAACGCAAAAGGGATGGTTTTGAACAGACCCATGAACTGTGATAAACAATTAAAAATTTAAAAAGGTGATTGGCCATATACGACCCACCCAAAAACTGTATGTTGGGCCAGTAGACAACCCGGACTCGAAAAAGTCTTGCCTGCCATCACTTGGGAAACGACTTTCGGACCGAAACCAAGGCGACCTGACCCGAATGATAAAAGGTCGGATTAGCATATTTGAAATCAGGAAACTGTTCCCGAACAAATTCCGTCACATCCTCTAAGGGGGTTTTTATGCCACGTATTTTCAACACTTTAGCTGTGAGTGCAATCCGCTTTAGGAGATCATAAATAGACTCAACAGTCAAACGGCAATACGAATCGGAGCAAGAAAATTTCAACCTTTGTACCAAATGTTGGCTAATGTAGCTGTGGCTGCAACACAGATCGATCACTCCACGCACCTGCACTTGTTGATCCCCTAACTGGAGTTTCACCTGCAATGTTGGCGAAAAAGTTACGACGTGACGTAGCGGCAACGTAGGTGCAACAGGCAGACATATAGGCATTAGCGAAGGCTTCGATTTATTTTTTAAATTGATTGCCTTCTGTGCTGTCTTCTCTTCGCTCTTCGGGGAGTGCAACAGAATGTTGTGAGCATCCTGACACTTGCTACACTTCCGAGTGCTTCGACAATCTTTCGTCACATGACCGTCCGACAAGCAACGCGAGCAATATCCGAACATTAAGATATGCCGTAATTTCTTGTCGTGAGCCAGATGACGAAAACGATAACAGCCCCGTAAGGGATGTGGTTTTTTGCAAAGTTTGAATGTTTTGCACCAGTTTTCGTCGGCACCTTGTTGGGCAAAGCAACTATCGGGTCGGAGTTGTCGACGGGCTGTGGCTCTTTATTAATAAGAGCAGAATCCATAGCTCCAGACGACTCAGCAATAGAAGCATCCACTATGGGATCAGGCTCAGACGACGTTGAAACTGCGGCACCTCTGCTGGCGCTACAATGGTAGATGCCTCATAAGCTGGACCCGATACCTCCATCGATTATCCTCGTAATCTTCCAACAAAGCATCCTCTAAAATGGTGGATAAGGCGTCCATATTACTAGGAAACAATGAAGGTTATTATATGAAACAATTTCAATTAGTCAAAATTACCAATTTTGTGATTGGTCGTTTTACAACCCCAGTTTGAGTACGAACGTCCGCGACACGAACATGATCATCACTTCCTGGATAAGTTTTTACGACCCGACCTAGCTTCCAGGAAGTGGGGGACAGTTGCTCTTGACGAATGGCAACCAAATCATTTACAGTTACATCTCGCTCAGGAAACTTCCATTTATAGCGTTTATGCAGGCTCTGTAAATATTCTTCTTTCCATCGGCGACAGAAATCCTGCGTAAGTGCCTTAACTTTGAGGTATCGATTAATCAAGCTTATCGCTGACTCATAAAGAGACGGCTCAGGTGGGGCCAGTATCGGACCACCTATCAAAAAATGACCAGGAGTGAGAGCCAAGGGCTCATCGGGATTATCCGACATAGGACATAGGGGACGAGAATTTAGACAAGCTTCAATTCTCTCGAGCTCCTCGAATGTAAACTTTACAGATTGAGCCTCCTTACGAAAGCGATGTTTAAAACTCTTGACAGCAGCCTCCCACAGCTCACCAATATGAGGCGTACCAGCCGGAATAAACCGCCACGAAAGACCCTGAACACCAAATGTCGAACACATTCGAGCCTGACTTTCTTTTAAAAAAGTGCAAAAATCTCTCTCAATCTCACGAGAACCTCCCACGTAATTTGTTCCATTGTCGGAAAATACCGTTAGTGGACAACTTCGCCTAGCAATAAAACAATGACAAGAAAGCATCCGACGACAGATCTGTTGTCGCTTCTAAATGAACTGCCTTAGTTGAAAAACATACAAATATACAAACATAAACTTTGGTTATTCGGCAAGACCTAACAGTAAAACTTCTCAAGTCGAAGGGACCTGCGAAATCCACACCAGTAGTGGAAAAAGGTCGGTCCAAAGTAGTTCGCTCTGGAGGTAGTGCAGCCATTATTTTATTACACGAGCGTTTTTTATCTAATATGCAACGTTTGCAGCGGTTTACTACAGTGCGAACTAGAACCTTGAGCCGAGGAATCCAATATTCAATGCGTATAAGCCGCAGCATTAACTGATTTCCTCCATGAATCGAAATTAAATGTACAAACTCTGCTAACAGGACTGTAAAACGACATGAATATGGCAAAATAATTGAATGTCTTTCCGTATAGGATAACGAGGGAGATTTTACTAAACGACCATTTAACCTTAAGTCCCTTAATCCCTTTTTAGATAATAATGGAGTGATGCATTATTATCTAAAAAGGGATTAAGGGACTGTAACGAACTTTTTGTTGAAATAGGCTTTCTTAACAAAAGAGATTGAAATTCCTCAGGATAATGAACTTTCTGCGCAAAATCGCTAACCGTAATTTTACTTCCGTTATCTCACTGCTTGATATTGTTGTAGACTCGAACGTATGTTTGGCTTTATGAATACAGTGTGTCCTATAGTAGAATCGAAAGACGTACGATATCACTCTAAGAGCACGATCAAGCTTAGAAAATCTATCGAGAATATCTTCGAAGTTCGAAAAGAAAGTTGCGTATATTTTGACAGCGCTGGCTTCAACATCTGAGTTCCAGCTGGTAAAGATCGTTTATGCTCCAATAAGATTTATGCTCGCGAAGCCACGTGGGTCCATGCCACCAGAGATTACTTTTCGCCAGCTCCGAAGGTGAAACTCCTCTACTACCTAAATCTGCTGGATTATCTTCCGAGCTAACATGATACCAGTTATGTTTTCCCACATTCTCCTGAATTCTACAAACTATCAGCCACAAATGTTGTCCAGTTACTAGGAGTTTTCCTCAACCAACAAAGAACAATAGTACAGTCTGTCCAACAATACACCTGCTTAATTGGAATATCAATTTCATTGTGTTTTTAAAGCTCAGAAGCCAAAACTGCTCCACAAAGTTCCAGCCGAGGCAAGAAAATAGACTTAATAGGAGCGACCTTTGTTTTACAAGACAGCAAGTGCGCGTGAATTTGTCCAAATGCTTCAATACGGATATAAATTACCCCCGGGTATGCTTTTTCCGAGGCGTCAGAAAAAACATGAATTTCATAGTATACCTATCGTGGAATCTGGATACTATTTACTTCCATATAAAAGGCGACGAACTTCTTCCACTCCTTTTCCGTCGAAGGAAGCAAAAAATCATCCCAATCAATATTATCGAGCCAAATTCTTTGCATAATCATTTTTGCGATAATAATAACTGGGCCTAGCCAACCTACAGGGTCAAATAATTTCGCTATCGTAGACAAAACTTCTCTTTTCGTATAGTTTGATTTTTCACAAATGGGCTCTACTTTAAAATAAAACGAATCTAATTGAGTATTCCATTGAATACCCGTGGTTTTTGAGCTGCTGGACTCTACAAAATTCAAAAGCTTCGAATCTACCAGATAGTCTTGCGGTAGATCACTAATAATTTTGATCTCATTTGACGTCCATTTTCTCAACTCGAATTTTGCAGAAGACAAAACAGTTTGTAACTGATCCCGGGCCTTGAAAGCAGAAGGGATATCGTGAGCCCTTGTTAATACGTCGTCAACGTACATAGCCTTGCGCAAAATATTAGCAGCAAGAGAGTATTCAGACTCAGAATCCTCTGCAAGCTGTAACAATGTCCTTATCGCCAAACAAGGAGCACAGTTAACACCGAAGGTTACAGTCGGTAACTCATACGTAGTCACATCCTCTGTAGGAGAGGATCGAAAAATTATACGTTGAAATGGCGTATGAGCGGGATCAAAACGAATTTGTCTATACATTTGAGTAATGTTGCAGTTAAACACATGTCGAAATAGCCTCCAACGTAAAATCAGAAGAACTAAATCTGATTGCAAAGTGGGTCCCACATAAAGGCAATCATTTAGACTACTTCCATTAGGGGTTCTATTTGACGCATTAAATAGGACGCGTAATTTAGTGGTTTTACTAGCAGGCTTAATGACTGGGTGATGAGGAAAATAACAGGAAAAGAAAGGTTTAGCAAATTCATTTGTCACAGGTTTCATATGATCTAGAGTTAAATATTCTTTAACCACATTATCATATAATTCCTTGACATCAGGTTTCCGCAGAAGTGAGGACTCATTTTTCAAGAATTGTGCCATTACATTCTGTCTTGAAGAGCCCAAACTGATGGAATGAGGACATTCCGGCTTAAAGGGTAGCGTCACTACATAACGGCCATCGGAGTGGGTCCATGCCACCAGAGATTACTTTTCGCCAGCTCCGAAGGTGAAACTCCTCTACTACCTAAATCTGCTGGATTATCTTCCGAGCTAACATGATACCAGTTATGTTTTCCCACATTCTCCTGAATTCTACAAACTATCAGCCACAAATGTTGTCCAGTTACTAGGAGTTTTCCTCAACCAACAAAGAACAATAGTACAGTCTGTCCAACAATACACCTGCTTAATTGGAATATCAATTTCATTGTGTTTTTAAAGCTCAGAAGCCAAAACTGCTCCACAAAGTTCCAGCCGAGGCAAGAAAATAGACTTAATAGGAGCGACCTTTGTTTTACAAGACAGCAAGTGCACGTGAATTTGTCCAAATGCTTCAATACGGATATAAATTACCCCCGGGTATGCTTTTTCCGAGGCGCCAGAAAAAACATGAATTTCATAGTATACCTATCGTGGAATCTGGATACTATTTACTTCCATATAAAAGGCGACGAACTTCTTCCACTCCTTTTCCGTCGAAGGAAGCAAAAAATCATCCCAATCAATATTATCGAGCCAAATTCTTTGCATAATCATTTTTGCGATAATAATAACTGGGCCTAGCCAACCTACAGGGTCAAATAATTTCGCTATCGTAGACAAAACTTCTCTTTTCGTATAGTTTGATTTTTCACAAATGGGCTCTACTTTAAAATAAAACGAATCTAATTGAGTATTCCATTGAATACCCGTGGTTTTTGAGCTGCTGGACTCTACAAAATTCAAAAGCTTCGAATCTACCAGATAGTCTTGCGGTAGATCACTAATAATTTTGATCTCATTTGACGTCCATTTTCTCAACTCGAATTTTGCAGAAGACAAAACAGTTTGTAACTGATCCCGGGCCTTGAAAGCAGAAGGGATATCGTGAGCCCTTGTTAATACGTCGTCAACGTAAATAGCCTTGCGCAAAATATTAGCAGCAAGAGAGTATTCAGACTCAGAATCCTCTGCAAGCTGTAACAATGTCCTTATCGCCAAACAAGGAGCACAGTTAACACCGAAGGTTACAGTCGGTAACTCATACGTAGTCACATCCTCTGTAGGAGAGGATCGAAAAAGTATACGTTGAAATGGCGTATGAGCGGGATCAAAACGAATTTGTCTATACATTTGAGTAATGTTGCAGTTAAACACATGTCGAAATAGCCTCCAACGTAAAATCAGAAGAACTAAATCTGATTGCAAAGTGGGTCCCACATAAAGGCAATCATTTAGACTACTTCTATTAGGGGTTCTATTTGACGCATTAAATAGGACGCGTAATTTAGTGGTTTTACTAGCAGGCTTAATGACTGGGTGATGAGGAAAATAACAGGAAAAGAAAGGTTTAGCAAATTCATTTGTCACAGGTTTCATATGATCTAGAGTTAAATATTCTTTAACCACATTATCATATAATTCCTTGACATCAGGTTTCCGCAGAAGTGAGGACTCATTTTTCAAGAATTGTGCCATTACATTCTGTCTTGAAGAGCCCAAACTGATGGAATGAGGACATTCCGGCTTAAAGGGTAGCGTCACTACATAACGGCCATCGGAGTCGCATCGCGTTGTTCTATAATTTTCCTCGCAAAATTTATCAGTGGGTGAAACTATTTTTCCTTTAGGTGTCTCCTCTAGCTCCCAAAAACGAAGAAGATTCTTATTTAAAGTATCTTCTGTAGAAGTCTCTATCGTGGTCGAGTATACTTGAACACGTGATCCAGCCAAATACGATCCAGCCAAATACGGTCCGCTGAGCCACCAAAGTTCCGAAAACATCGCGATTAACTTCATTCAAAATTATTTGAGGATACAAATCCGCCCCTAAAAGTAAATCAACAGGCCTTGATTGATAAAAACGAGGATCTGCTAAATGTAAATTCGAAAAACTATCACCAAAACTTGGGTCTATTACGAAAGAAGGCAAATTGCCTGATATATTGGGTAACATCAGGGCCATGGTTTCCAATAGTATAAATTGATCTAAGGGAGAACCAATTTTCAAAGAGCAAACTTTTGTTGTAGCAGAAATAGTTTGATTAATTCCAGAAACTTTGACATTGGTCGAATGTGCAAACAATTTCAAACGGTTTCGCAAATGTTCAGAGATAAAAGACGACGCTGAAGCTGGGTCAATTAGGCCTCTAGCTGGGTATGTCATACCCTGGTGAATGATATTCACCATAGCAGTTCCCAGAAGCACTTTTCGGTTCTCAGAGACATGAAAAACTTTTCGAGTAGAATTACTATTGGAATACATGCCACTCGATGTAGACGGTAGGGATGAATCTACATGCGGATTTTGGGCCATATTACCAGAAAACGCAGCAGAATTATCCCTAGTCGCACGTTCCGGGCTAGCTCCGTCACGATGTAGTAAACGGTGATGCCTTTTATTGAAGGTACTGCAATTGAAAGCACTTTTACAATTCTTTACTTCATGTTCCCGCGATAAACAGTTCACACAACAATGAAACTTTTTCACCGTTGAAAATCTTTCTGAAATCGGAGAATTTTGAAACCGTTTACAACTTCTCAAAAAGTGTCCCGGGCTACGACATAAAACGCAAGAAGCCGAAGTAGAATTAACAACGTGAGCCTTGACCCTCTGTCCCGAAGATTTTGCCGATTGTTGTGAATCTTTGAGATCAGGAACGCGTTCTAAGGTTTGAATCCTTTCCGTCAGAAAGGCATCAAAATCTTTCCACATAGACAAAACCGATTTGTCACGAACACCTTGTTCCCATAAACTAACTGTAGACGTAGGTGGTAAACGCTGAATACATGCGAAAATTAAAATTGGATCCCAATTTTCAGTTGAAACCTTGTATATAGAAAGCGAAGTAAGACAATTATTAATACCGCGTTGCAAAGTTTTTAAGATTCTTTATCAAGAGAAGGAAGGTTAAATAATAATTTAAACTGATTATTAACTAACATACGAGGATTCTCATATGCATTCTTAAGATTTCGCCAAGCAACATCAAATCCTTTATTACTCAACGGGCACTTCGACACGATTTCATTCGCTTCACCGACGGTTTTACGTATTAAATAACAAAGACGTTCTACATTACTGAGGCGCGAAATATTTATATATATGGCCGTATATAAATCCCTTAACGCTGGCCATGATATATAATCTCCTTCAAATGTTTTCACATCGCAAGGGGGTAGAGTTAATTATGCTCCGAATTACATGAGTGCGAGTTATTACGTTTTGACGTTTTTGCTTCTAAATGATGGGACTTTTTATTAATAAAAGCCAAGCAATTAAGATAGGCCGTATACGTTTTGTTATATATAGAAGCCGCAACATGAATGTCTTCTGCCTCCACCGTTGTACTGCCATACTCAGCACAGTCCAACCACTTTTCACACACATCTTTAACTCTCTCCCACAAATTCTTTAATTCTTCGCGTTGAATTTCTAAATTAAACACAGTATGGAATTCCTCAGAGCAATCCCTAAAATTTGTTACGAATTTAATGAGGGCATCCGATACTTGTGTAAGTTTCTTTAAATTGACTGACATTATTTTATTATTTTTTTTATAATATATAGAAATTCAACGGAATCACAAATTTATTTGCTAAAAGTTAATGAACACACAGTATGAAGGTCAAAGTAATCGACAGAAGGGTGGCAATTCGATGGAATAGAAAATAGCGAAGAAGAACAAAAAACAAAGTTTTTCAATTAATAATAAAAACAACTCGCACTTGCTTTATATTTAGACACTCCGTTATTATTTTAATTATTAGGATTTTTAATTTAATTGTATGCACTATTCACTCACTCAGTAATGTTTAAAATTTGTTTATATATAAAAAATTTATTTTTTAATTGCCGATTCCGTCCGTCCACGTAAACAAACGCACAATAGATTTCTTATTTCGTATCGACCGAAAATAAATTAAAACAAACCTCAAAAAGCAATATTTTATTATCTATGTAATAATGTATGTATGTATGTATATACAAGGGTTGCGGCACGATCAATCACAAACACAATTTATGTATTTAAGCATATACAGTCCACCATCTAACGTTTTTTTTTCAACTAGTGCTTATTTCGTGAATGGTAATTACGCGTCAGCTCCGTATGTTCGTTATCTCGTGAAAAAAGTGAAAGAAACTGGCATCCTCATCGATAAACCAAAGCGTGAAAAGGCAAAAACAGTGCGTACACCCGAGAATATTGCTGCTGTGGCAGAAAGTGTGTATGAAGCGCCATCAACATCAATTCACCGTCGCACAGTGTTGCGAAACCGGAATTTTCTGGAAATCATATTTCCTAATCTGTAATTTTAATTGTATCGATGAGAAACTTCTACAGATTAGTCAGAATGAAATCCCAAACAGAATGAGTGAAAAAAAAATTTACACCGAAAAAAATTGTTGGGTCAAATTTTCAACAAATGTCAAAAATAAAAAAAAAATTTTCGAAAAATTTAAAAAAAAATTTATTTTAATTCTTCTTTTATTTCTGATAAATACCCTATGATTAGTTTTTAAAATAAATTATAGGGTGGTCCGAACAAGAATTATAAACGTCAAATTTTCATGATTTTTCGATATTTGTTGAAAAACTCTGAAATTTTATATAAAACCAAAATCTATTTCATTTCTTATTTGAAAGGTGGCAATAAAAGCTTTAATTTGATACCGGTTTGAAGTCAATAGCTTCAGTTTTAAGAGAGTTATGCTCATTTTTGTGGAGTGCTAGAATAGATGTAGAATAAAAAAAAAACTTTGAAGATACTATTTTATAACACAGGCATATTTTATTGCATTCTACAGAAAAATTACAAATTATCAGTCATCTACCAATAAGTTCATTGCTTCCTCTGATAATTCCAGGTGTTTCTTCTCCTTCAGTATTCTCCTACTTGTGATTGCGGGATCAGAATTGGCGAGCAGATAATGTAGAGAAAGGTACCACCACAAGCTAAAAGAAAACACTATATAAAGACGGACACACATGCGGACTAATTAGTGACAAAAAAGAAAACACTGAAGATGGCGATTAGCCGAAACCGGTCTGAAAATAATAAAAATTTGACTTGGGATGACGGAAAGTCACCCGAAAACCAATATGATTAAATTGTTCAATAAGTGATTCCGAGAATTTCCGTTCTATTTCTATGGAATAAATACTGAGAGTGATATACTAAAATCGCTATAACTCCCAGGAGGGCAGGTATGGGCAGCTGAGTTGTTCACAGTTCGTTGAAAACAAATTATGTAACATTTCTGTAGTGGTTTGGAACTGGGACTCTCTGGGACTTTTTAGATATTGCTTACCTAACCCAAATTTTAAGGAAAAATGGACCTTTAGTCGGGTTTTCGCTCTAAAAAAGGTGCATATGAAAATGTCTCAAACAACATTCCTTTTTTTTACAGAAGATACTTGTCCGAAGGCAGATTTTTTTTCCGAATCAAAATATCTGTCACCAAAATCAAATGAGATCATTTTGAATACAGCCCTGAAATCCCCTCTTTTCGTGAAAATTTTGTATATTAAAAATCAACGGGCCAACATAAAAATAAGCTTTATGTGTTTTTTGTTTACTTGGAATGTCTGTGACAAAATTGCATCATTTAAAACATTGAAAAAAATAATCGGAAAAAAGTTACTTTTCCACTAGCCGCAACATAGTGCGTCGTTGTCAACAATAGAACATTTCGGAGACATCATTGAGACGAATTTTGCATAAATATCTTGGTATGACGCCATACAAAGTCCAATTGGTTCAGGAGTTGAAGCCAACTGACCATCCAATGCGTTTTCGCTTCGCTAGGTGGGCCTGCGATCGACTTACGAAGATGCCGATTTTGCCAAAAAAATCATATTTTCAGATGAAGCTCATTTTGATCTTGGCGGGTATGTAAACAGGCAAAATTGTCGGATTTGGGGCACAGAAAACCCGCACGCATACATTGAAAAGCCGACGCACCCAAAGCGAGTCACTGCTTGGTGCGGATTTTGGTCCAGAGGCCGTTACAGTCAATGGCGATCGTTATCGGGCCATGTTGAACGAATTTTTATTCACAAAAATTGAAGAGGAGGATATTGGCAACATTTGGTTTCAACAGAACGGTGCTACGTGCCACTCAGCCGAAGCTACACTCGATGTTTTGCGCCCTGTGTTTGAAGATCGCATTATCAGCCGCAGACTTGATGTCGTTTGGTCCCCTCGGAGCTGCGATTTGACACCGTTGGACTATAAGTGTTACGCCGACAAGCCAGAGACAATTGACGCTTTAAAGGACAATATTCGTGAAGCCATTGGTGAAATACAGCTGCACACAATCGATAATGTACTTAAAAATTGGACCGATCGTGTAGGCTACTGCATGGCCAGCCGAGGCAGCCATTTGAATTAAATTATTTTTCATTATTAACCGGAAGGATTTTACTTTCAAATAAAAAAAGAAATTTGAGAAAATATTCAGTAGTTTTTTTATAGCATTTTCAAAAAAATAAAAGTTAATTGGCGGACCCTTTACGTATGTATGTTTGTGTTTTTTCTATTTCTTTTATGTTTTTGCACTTTTATTATTTCTTTTAATAACAAAAATGCAATTATGTACATATGTATGTAACATATATACTTTAACATTTATTGTACGCACCTTTATTAGTTTATATTTTCCAAATAATTTAAGAAAATAAAATGTCGGTGGCAAAAATTTTTGGATAAACAAAACAATGAAATTCCTATAAGTGAAAAAAGAAGATAATTAATTCTTTCAAACAACTCCAAAATCCGGTACGATTGTACCAAATGTTTATGTGCAAAGGATGAAAAGGAAAGTTAAATAAAAACGCATAATTTTTAATAATAAATATTAGAGGAAAATCTCAATTTTATTCTTCAAAAAGTTTAACTTTCAAATTAGGAGAATGGCGATCTGATTCGTTCAAAATTCACAGAACAAGTAAGTATAAGTAGTAAAGGTTGAAGATGGCGAAAAACAAAGTTTAATCTCACCGTTAGCGGTTTACTCATTAGAATATAAATAAATACTCCGAAAATACGAAGTTGCTAGCAACAGGAGCAAAAATTTAGATCCTAACAGAAGAGTCAAACAAAAGGTACCAAATAAATTAGTTTCTACAAAATACCAAAGTAAATATAAAAATTTAAGTTTCAGATTAAACAGTCTCTATTTTTAAAAGTAATGTTTGAAGTATAACTTCTATTTCGTATTATAAAAGCGTAACCAATAAATTTATGTATTAATATATATATTATTAAAAATATTGTTATTCAATTATTCAAATATAACTACTGTAGAGGTGATAAGACATTTCTATACACAATATTCGGTGTTCTTCCGTTTGGTGTAAAAATGAAAAAAATTTTAGCACTTGGGACACGTAAGCATATAATTGTCCATGGGGGAAGCATGGTGTTTCAAATTTAGACCTGCCACGTTTAGTGTCTGACCCTGCGATTTGTTCATTGTTATAGCGAATGCCAGTTTTACTGGAAACTGCAAACGTTTAAATTGAAATGGCAGACTTTTTGATCATATTGATATACGGGGAATAAAAATATCTTCCCCTTTTGATGAGCCTGTCAAAATTGTTGCTTTAATTATATTGCGACTAACATGCGACACTCGAAGTCTTGTTCCATTGCATAGTTTTGGTGCGCTAATGTTTCTCATAAATATAATAGGGACACCAATTTTCAACTAAATTTTATGTTGTGGAATTCCAGATATCTGTCGATTTCAGAAACTTAATTGGATATGAAGTAGATAATTAATTTGTGCTACACAATTGTTTTTCGATGCTAGTATAACTCTCTCGCCCAACTAATTTCCGTTTTCCTTATTTTTGTTAATTTCTGGTTAGACTTTGGATATTACCTCTTCTCCTGAAGAAACCAACTTACGAAATCCCTTTGGAAACGAAATCTCTCCATTTACATCTCTCGAAACTTGGCCATTTTCAATCTTAAGCAGATCAGTGGCATGAGCTCCAGCTTCATGGTCATTAAAAAGAGCTACTCGCATATTAGTTGTCAAACTAATTTTTGAAAGCTTGTTCCATAAGGGTGAAGCTTTAATTTCATCACCTGGAGCTCCTCTTGGGACTATGGGTAAAGTTTGTCGAAACTCCCCAGCAAGCAATACGACCATTCCTCTTATTATCTTATTACAGCTTTTGATATCTTGCATACTTCGGTTTAATGCCTCTACTGCATGTCTATGGGACATATTACATTCATTCCATACGAATAATTTACATCTTTGGATCAATAGACCACCGGCACTATTTTTGGTTATATTGCATGTTGGAGACTCAATTTCTGCTAACTCTATTGGTAATTTAAAAGCGGAATGCGCCGTCCGACCACCATTAAGAAGAGTTGCAGGTATAGAATCTGCAGGTATAGAATCTTTACGAATTTGTGCCAACAAAAGATTTAAGACGAATGTTTTACCAGTGCCTCCCGGCGCATCTAAAAATAATAGAGCCCCATCTCCTTTATTGACTTCACTTAGAACTTGATCAAAAATTATTTTTTGTTCAGGTATTAATTTTGGCAACATCTCCTCAATTTGAGCATTTAACGCAGAAGTATTGTAGTTAAGTTCTCTTGACAACTCATCAGGCACACTTTCCAATCGTGTAATACCAAAGTTACTTACATTTTTTCCTACCATAGAAATCACCTTGTGATCAATAATTATGAGAGCCTCATTATATATCGTTTCGTCAAAAGTAAGTTCTGCATTGTTTATCTGTTTTCGGAGCAGAATATCCTCGGATAAATCATTTTTATATCGCTCCCAAAGATCCAAAGTTTTTGATAATCTACACATTGCAATCAAAATAGCAAATAGGTAGCTGATTTTGCTTGGAGAAGAACATAAAGCAGATTCCTGCATAGCTAGTTCCCATTGACTGTCATTTTCCATTAGTCCTAATACCTCGAATGCTTCTCGAAAAGTATGGCATTCATAGCCATCACTAGTTTTGAAATCAGAAGAACATGTTGGTCTCTTTATGTTATGTAGTAACATTCGTAGACAATAGCATTCCATATTGCTAGCATGCACGGTATATACACGACCGATAGTGTCTCCTGATCTAACTTCTGGCCAGTTTTCGACTATTTTACCAACTTTTCTACGTTTCCATTGTCTTTGAGCGATATTGCAAGTATAAAACCGAGGAGTCTCTGCATAAAACAGCGTCTTAACAAAATGGACAATATGACAGTCAGTTTGAATTGGCTCTATATCGGTTTAGCCGTTAAGGCGTAAAAAAAGAAGCAACCAAAGAAACAATCAACCACACTTAAAATTTTTTTTATTATGGATATAGCGATGGTTTTATTATATACAGTAGCCATAGTAGTACACATTAACTCCTACTTGCGGACGTCTACATACATATATCGATTCAGAAGATGCAGTCTTGTGATAGCCAGGAGGAAAGACTGACAAACATACATAATTCTGCAAAAAAAAACATCTTCAATGCAAAGTTCTTATTGAACAGATTACAAAACGGACGACATTTTGTTTTAGATCAAATGGCATGTTTGTCTACAAATACGGAGTCCGGACGCAGTTCCAAACCTTTTATGTACTTTCAAATAAAATGTTTTCAAAATCAGTCGAGAAATGAGGGAGTAATGCGATAGTTAATATATTGGTCTACCACTTTGTCCACCCAATATTCACAAACTGCAATTATACAATTTCAAACATAATTCTTGAAAAAACCGACTTCAATGCAAAGATCTTATGGAACAGATTACAAAACGGAGGCAATTTAGCGTTAGATGAAATGGGTGTCCGTCCACAATATTGCAAATTTCTCCACGGATTTTGGAAAAAAATTGTGAGACCAAACTGCAAGCAAAACCTTTCAAACAAAAATATAATTTTAAAATCAGTTGACAATTGACAGGGCTATGCGTCGGGGGAGCAAATTTCCCCACAGGTTTTGGGAAAAGTATTACAGAATAATACTTCAAGGAAATCCTTTAATTTTTTTTTAAATCCGGCTCTCATATGACAGCGTTAATCATGGTGGAGCAAATATCCCCACCGATTTTCGAAAGAAAATTATGGGAATAAACTTCAGGTTTAGAAAAAGCATAAAGAATTTTGAAAATCGGCTCATAAATGACAGAGTTAAGCACGGGAGGGGCACATTTACCCACCGATTTCCGAAAAAATTATGGGACTAAGCCGCAAGCAAACCATTTCAAACCAAAAAATAATTTGAAAAATCGGTTGACAAATTACAGAGTAATGCGTTGGGGACCATACTTTCCCCCATCACCCCTCCCCCTTTAATGGAAAAAAATATGGGACCAAACTGCTAGCCGCAAGCAAACCATTTCAAACCACAAAATAATTTTAAAAATCAGTTTACAAATGACAGAGTAATGCGTTGGGGACCAAACTTCCCCCCATTACCCCTCCCCACTTAGTGAAAAAAATTATGGGACCAAAGTGCAAGCAAAACCTTTCAAGCAAAAAAATTATTTTGAAAATCGGTTCACAAATAATCGAGTCAAAGAATAGGGGATCGCAATTCCTCCACCGATTTTGGAAACAATTATTAAACCTAACTGCAAGCAAACCCCTTCAAAATAAACAAAAAAATTTAAATCGGTTGAAAAATGGCACAGTTGTGCGTGGGAGACCAAACTCCCCCACAATCACCACACCCATTGAAAAAAAATTATGGGAGCCAACTGCGAGCAAAACCTTAACAAAAAGCAATTTGAAAATCGGAATTTTGAAAATGGAGTTAAGGAATGGCGGGGGGAGTGGAGTGGGTTACTTCCCCACCGTTTTTGGAAAAAATTATGAAACATAACTGCAAGCAAACTCCTTCAAAATAAAAAAGAAATTAAAATCAGTTGACAAATGACAGAGTTATGCGTGGGGGGCCGAATTCCCCAACCTACGCCCCAGAAAAAAACTTATGGGACTGAACTGCAAGCAAAACCTTTCAAAAGACAATTCCAAAATCGGTGCACAAATGACAGAGTTAAGCATTGGGGGTCAAATATACCCACCGATTTTGGGACACAAATTATTGGACCTAACTGCAAGCAAATCATTTTAAAATATAAATTATTTTAAAAACCGGTTGACAAATGACAGAGTTATGCGTAGGTGGAGGTTTCGACCCATTTTATTCCCTCCCACTACGAAATTCGGGCAACAAATATGGTTTATAATAATTACGGGATACCGAATCTCATTTAAATCGGTTTAGCCGTTTACGCGTGATACCGTAACAAATGACAGAGTTATGTGTATGGATATGTTTTGACCTATTTTATCCCCTCCCAGTCCAAAATCTAGGAAATAAATATAGGCTATACTAATTGTGGGCCAAATATCTATCTGAGTAGCAAATTTCATATAAAGCGGTTCAGCCGTTTAGACTGTTCACAAATGACAGATTTAAGCATTCTGGCGAGGGAGGGGGTTCAAATATCCCCACCAATTTAAAAAAATTATAGGACCTAAGTGAAAGCAAACCCTTTCAAACCAATAAAGAATTTTCAAAATCGGTTGACAAATGACAGAGTTATGCGTAGCGGGAAGTTTTGATCGATTTTATACCCTCCCGGTCCGAAATGCGGGAAACAGATGCAGTCTATATTAATTGTGCGCCAAATATCTATCTGTGTACCTAATTTCATTTAAATCGGTTCAGCCGTTTAGGCGTGATGCCCTAACAAATGACAAATGCCAGAGGTATGTATAGGGGGATGTTTTGACCCATTTTGTAATGAACAGAGCGATCATAACGTTGATTACTGCTTTAAAAGCGGTAATATCTTCTTGGCGATTTGTGCTCTACTAGAGACAGAGGAACGGATGGGAGCCATTGATAAAGCTAGCTAGCAGCCGGGTGGGGGGATTCTTGTTCCTACTATCTCCCTTACCAAGAAAGCGACCATTCCATCACACAAATATTATTATAGACTCCCTAGTAAAACTATAATAAAATGGAATGGGTGTTGATCCTTATTCAAAAGATGTAAATATTAACCCCCTTTAAGATCAACAAAACGGAAAGCTAAAACAAAAGTCAACCAAATATCGGATATTATTTTATACTCTCCTAGATGTAATTGGAGAGCAAATCGCCTCTTAACCCTCCCTACTATTGATCTAGGTGGCATAGAATTATTATCCTAGATCCCACATTTAATTTACCGCACTTCCTTCACATCAGTAAGAAAACACTAAAGATTTTAGCTATCCATATTAAAGTAATTAGTAATTTATTCAACTTGAATTCATATTTAAAAAAAACTAGGCCTTAATTATGTAAAATGTAGTATTACTGAATAATGCTCTGATTCATTAACATAAGTAACATTAGAACCGGATTTGAAATAATATAAATTACTCAGTACTGGAAAATATGACAAATGAAGGATTCAAACAAAAGCTAATTGTCATATGACCAACCAGTTTTTTTTGTAGGGGATTCAGAAGCAAAAACGTGAATAATTGAGTATGAGATAGATAATTTAACTTTAAATATGTATGTAACTAGATAGTGTTAGCACTCATATTGCGATGGATCAAGTGTTTGCTTCTTTTTTTTTATTGCTTTTTTTCACTACTTAAGAGTAATTAATTTAGTGATAAAAAAATGAGAATAACGAAATATGCATCATGCAATTGAAATTAATTTTTAATAAAACTCACCATTAAACATGTTGATAACGCAGCTGTTGATGAGGCCTCTTCAAATGCTGGATACCTTGTTGCTTAAAATTCGATTAACTACTCTTTTCCACAGATTAATATATAGAATTTGTCTGGTTATATGGGTCTTTTCATATATTAATAGGCATATACTTACAACTAATTAAAGTAGATAAAATGATATTTAATGGTTTTTAATTAACGGACTAAAAAGAAACTTCATCGTGTAAGAATTTTTGTACAATATAGAATTAAAAGGTCATTTTAGAGTTAAGTTATTTTATTAAATAACACTAAAAAAATTTTTACTTTTTACGTACAGCTGTACATATTATTAGAAACTTATGATATTAGGATGTATTTTATTTTAGTTTTCTTATATTTTGGAATACTTTAAGCGTAGTTCTGCACGTTGAAATTTCCTTTTAGTATAAAAAAATTACACTTTATAGTTACGATTTTTTTTCTTATTCACTTTACACAATGGATGGTTGTTGTTGGTAATGATCGGTTGAAGATTGGGTTAGGATTCCATCGTGATGACATGCATCTTGAACTATTGGCCAAAGGTGAAGACTTTTATTGTGTATTAAATTTTTGGATTCTTTGAAGTGTATTGCTGTTTTTTCTACGAATTTTATGCACTGGATTTACATATTTTTGTTTTTTTTTTATTTTCTTATTAAATAAATTCGCATGCGTTTACCGCTAAAATGTGTATCAATTGTTTGCAGGTTTACTTAGATATTTCGTTAGTGCTCATTTCTCAATGGTTTTATTGGGTTTGATTTTTTTATTTGTACCATTTTGCTTTACTTTGTTCTTTGGAGGAATTATTACATATCGCTTTTGTTGCTGAGTTTATGACTTATTAAAAAAACCAATTACTAAGAATTTTAGCAACAGTGGCGGGAAATATGATAAACGCACTTTGGCGATTTATATCTAATGGTGTAATGTAATGAGCCACGATGAAAATTCCTCCCAAGAATAGATATACCAATCAGCGAAAACGCAATTCCAACGAACTTATCTTTGGGGAGCTGAACTTCCCCAGAATAAAAAGTGACACCACTCCTTTTTGGTTCTAATCTAGGAATTATTTTAAGTTTGCTTTAAAAAAAATCTAATCACTTGAAGAAGCACCTTAATATTTACCTTTTTATTTTATATTCTTAGGATATTTTAATAAAGCAAACACTGCAAATCGTATATTTTATACTTTAGCACAATTGCGATTAAATTAAATTTTATGGATTATAAAAAAAACTTTCTTGGATGGTTTCGATGTGAACAGCTCAAAAGTTGAATTGAAAAGAATTTATCGTCTCCACGTTTAGTCTAAGAAAACTTGGTTGTGCAATTTCCTGTCAACGAAGTCTACGAATTAACACGACATTTTACGTGCGTTTATATGCGTCAAATGGCCTTATAACATGCGTTAAATGCGGCTCAAAATTGCATTACAAAAATATTGCAAATTGCACATGAATTAGTGTTGTTACTTCTAAAGAAAGATAAAGTCGCTAAAATTTTCATCATTATTCAAGCCAGTCAATACTTTTAACAACATCATCAATATATACCAACATATTCTCCATTGCTTAGTATATAACAGTTTTAAAGCTAACTAACATTCTTAACAAAAATAAAAGTAAATTAGTTTAATGTTAAAAAAAATATGCTTGAATTTAAACTTAAGTTGAACTTAAGTTGAGTGAAACTTAAGAACATCTAACATAACAATCTTGCACTACAATTTATCCCCTCCCGGTCCAAAATCCGGGAAACATGTATAGCCTGTATTAATTGCGGGCCACATATCTATCTGTGTACTAAATTTCATTTAAATCGGTTCAGCCGTGATTCCGTAACAAAAATCTGCAAACAAACAAACATACACCTCATTTTTATATAATATATGGATTCGAAATTTTGTCATGTACCTAACAAAGAAACAAATGTGACAATCGGTTGTTATTTGGATCCGATATCTTAAAAATACTGGACCAAGGATTTGAAAAACTGAGAAATTTTAATATTAAAATGAGTATACCTCACTAACTATACAAGATATTTATTTAACCAAAGATTTTTTAGAACTTTACAAGGTATATAAGAACACAAAAAATTGTTGGAATCGAGTGAGAAACAGAGAAATGTCAAGCATTTCAAAATTTTACATGACCGAAGTGCACTACTTTGCACTTCATACCTCTGAACCTGAGAATCACATATTTCTCAGGTTCAGAGGTATGATCTTCCTAAATTAAATAAGGACACTCATCTGATATCTCCATGTACAATTTTATACTGATCGGACTAAAGAGTTAGAAATGGTTGATATATTTCCAAAATATTTAATTCTGCCCCACTGGCATTTTTCTTATGCCCATACAAAATTTTTTTTTATTAAAATTCAAATTCGGATGTTTTCACTAAATCTATTGCAACTTTCTAAATTTTTGCTCGATGTTAACAATTTTACTTTTTGCACGGTGGGAACAAAATTTTTTTAATGATATGGGTCAAAACAAAAATATAAAACTTTTTGTTTGCTTTAATGGAGCATTTCAAAATGGTGAAAAAACGAAAGAAATAAATTTTTTTTCAAATATAAAGGCTTGCAATTCAGTAAATTTTTATCTGATCAACACAGTATAAATATGAACTGAAAGAGGAAAAACATATCTATACAACAATGCCAAATTTGCTCATTTCAAATAAACAGTACTGCATAAACAGTACTTTATAAACTGCAAAAAAAAAATAGTTTTTCGCGAATATCTCGAAAACGGTTCTTAAGAAAAATAAATTAATGCAATAGTCATGTTCAGCAGCCCAATTTAGCTTAAACAACATTTAATTTTTGAGGTGCATTTTTTTTTGTGAACTAGTGTAATTGGTGTAGTCTGTAGAGCAGATGTTAATTGCTGTAACACCGATATTTAAAACAATAAAAACTAAAGGGTGTTCTGTCAGTCATCACTTCATATATGGACATACATAACAATTTCAGTAGAGGATTTGGTGCTAACGCTACTGACATAGGCGAGATATGCGTTGCTCGCTGTCATTCCGGAAAGGAACAATACACTTTGTTGGTTGCCGTTTATATTTCGCCTGGAAAATCGATTAGGCAGATTCAGAAATTTGTATTTGAAAGTTTGATGATTAACACAAAAGAAGGTTCCGAAATGCTCAACAATAGATTTGACAAAAGATTTGACGACATACCTATGATATTAAGTGGCGACTTCAATCTTAACTTAGGAGATGATACAAATCTACCATTAATTGAATTTTTGAATGCATCATTAGGTTTGATTATGTCAATTGATAGAAAAATCAGCACAACAAAATACAGGACGACGATTGATGCGGTTTTTCGAGCATTTTTGTATCTTACTTTAGTTACCATAAACCAATTGTTTCCTTTTTAGAATATAGCTAGTTGTACGTACTATTTATATAATAAACGTTTAAAAACAGAGATTTTTAAGTTTTCAGTTTTGTCGGCAGTCGTTAATGACTGCATCTGTTTCTTTTTTTGTTTACCAAAGTAACTAATATATGTATATATCAGAAAATAGGACTATTATTATAGTTTTCGCCTTATTCAACGGATTCTGAAATAAAATTATATTTTCCTATTTATTAACATTTTTGTGTATTGAGCGTTATATTTGCTATCGGGGGTATTCCGGGAACGATACACCACAAAAATTAGTATAGGGTTTGAAAGCATTATATATCTACTCTATAATAATAGCAGAACGAAATTAAAAGTTATGGCAACTTTTTCAATTTTGACTTTGGTTCACATGGAAAATTACAAAATTTTTATCTATTAAAATAATTCTTTACAAACGTTTATAGATGAGCTAACTCCTCTTTCAAACAAGACTTATTTTAAAAAACCCGACCAACAATGTCAAAAGTTTTGTCAATTTGAAATAATTTTTTTTGTAGCAAAATACGACCTACGTAATTAATGCATACTTCGAAAATATAACAACCTACAGTGCGAAAGAAGCAAATTTTTTTCAAAGAAAACCAGAAATTTATAAACAGATTATGTTCTTTGTATCGTTTCTACCCTTCAGCTGATGTTAACTTTTTTTAACGTCCTAAAATTTATAGATAAATTATACCTTTAAGAAATTTATTATTTGACATATTGTCATAATTTTATTTTAAATGAAGTCTATTTGCTTATAGCTAAGCATTGTCAATATGCATTTCATTGGCGCTTTACCAAATCTTTGAAAAGTTACACAGCTTTGAAAAGTTACAAACCCTTTATCTTATGCACAGACTTTCAAAAACCATTTGAGAATTTACAAATGACAATATTTTCGAAAATCACAATAATAAGATAAGCGTAGTAGGCTTATTCTTTTGTGATTTTCGAAAATATTATCATTTATAAATTCTCAAGATAAAGGGTTTGTAACTTTTCAAAGTTGTGGTTGAAGTCTACTGGCGATTTGGTAAAGTGCCAATGAAATGCATATAGACAATGCTTAGCTATCAGCAAATAGACTTCATTTAGATAAATTATATATAAAAAATTTGTTTACGTAACGCTCAATACATTTTATGCGAATTCAATATATTTTAGAACACACGCTATATTTTAAGTTCAATACAATTCAGATATATAATCTTCGATATGTTTAACATAAGCTCCCCACGTATAAATGCCTTTCATGCTTATTATCCTTCAGTTTTAAATCCCCGTTTTTCCCTCCATTTTTCAAACAAAAGTTTACGTTTAATTCAGGGTTGGCTGCACACTAGGTAACCCAAAAAAACCCACCCGTGTTTTTATGGGTATTTTGTTTAAAAAACCCCAAGCGGTTTTTTTATGTTATATCCATTCAAACAAAAATGAAGATGGTTTTGAAGTTTCATTTACAGAAAAATCTAAGGCGATTAAAAGTCACTCCATATTAAACCATAAGATGAGAATATTCTTTCTATTAATGGTGGCAATTCGTTACTGAAGTGAAATAATCTTAAAAGTTTGCAGGTAAACATTATTAATTTTTGTCTTTTAATATCTTCAACCATTGTTTTATTTTTGTGGAAAGTGTTCTGCATCTTTAATCTTAAATGCCAAAAAAGGGTGCTAAAAGTGGGGTGCTTTTGACTTACGCATTCTTCTGCTATCTATTCGCTTTCTTTAGTAATTACTTTGCCCATATATTTGGAATGCACATTTTTTAACTAATTCCTGTTTTGACAGTAGTATAGCATTGTTCAACAAATTACAGTTTAGGCACCCTAAATATCCCAAAAAACTAATTTGTACCTTAAAAATTTTAGTTTTTTACAGGTTAGACTATATTTTAATTGAATTTTTTACTTTCTTTTTGTTGTTGATTTTAGTATTTACTATTTTTTTTATTGTTTGTTGTTGTTTTGCCAAATATTGTTAGTGAAAAATGTGGAGTCGCGGTAAGTTATGCTGAAAAAAGTGAATAAAATATGTAATTGTTTCCTATATTTAAAAAAAAGTGCGGAAAAAATGACTTATTTTTGCACAAGATGTTGATGAAGCACAATTTAACATAACAGAGAATTATGCAATTGAATGAATATACTATTTAAAAAAAATTTTAGCATAAACAAATACTGAAAACCCAAAATTTTTAAGGTAAAAACTGGTCTGTGTGAGCTATTAGGGTGGCTAGTCAAGTTCAATTGTATTGATATGCTCACAAAACTTGTTCAGCTCTACCGTAACTAAAAGTTTGCGGAATATTGTTAGTAAAAAATTACGAGTACCAGTAAGTTATTCTGAAAAAATTGAAAACTAATTTTTTCTTAATTTTTTTCAACAAAAAGTGCACGAAAAAATTTGTTGGCAGTAAATGGTAAAAAAACTGTTAAGCGGACTCTTAGCTACATTATTGCCATATACAGTTAAGCGGTATCATTAAGTTTGAATTAGCTGTTGGCCAAATACTGATGACACCGTTTTTTGAGGTCCTACTGATTTTCAGAAATTTTGGAGGTCCATGCAAAAATTTGGTCACCAAATTCGCAATTGAGTATAGGGTTTTACTACCCCGTGGTAGTAAAATCGAAACTGTACTGTCAACGCCTTCTGTTTTTCCAAAAGTCTTCATTTGTAGCATAGTTGTATTAATGATTTTCTTGATAAATCTATACCGAAAAGGACTAATTTGACAACATTGCTTAGACCATAAAAAACCAATTAAACCCAATAAAGCCCAATAAAACCAAAAAAAGCCCAATAAAGCCCATGGTAAAACCCGCCGGGCTGGGTTTAATTTAAAAAACCCGGGTTTTTTCCAACCCTGGTTAAATTGCCATATGCTTAATTGCCCAATTCCTGCAATTGCCTTTAAAATTAAACCCCAAATGAAATGTATTCGTTTTATTTTTGGGTAATTATGCGAGGAACGCATTTAAACGAATACACTCAACTATCTCATTGAGGTAATTAAACGAATACGTTTAAATACTTCAGTGAGATAATTATCCGAATATGTTATCATTATTCCAAATAATTAATACAAACAAAAGCACAAATTCCTTCGCTAAATACAATCATAACATAACTTGTATGTATGGAAAAATGGTACATATCCGTTTTTAGATGTATCAGCTAAATATAAAAGAAATAGCATTAAAAAACAATGGATTTTGCGGTCTTAAATTTTATCTCTAACGCACACATACGATTAACATGTAAACTTGGTTTCATTAATTGCAGTGTTGGTGACAAATACAGTATTCCACGATTAATTACCCCACGCTTAAATGCCTTTCCCTCTAATTTACCTTCAGTTTTAAAGCTCCGAATTTGTGCTTTTGTTTGTATTCATTACAGTATTCCCCAGTTAATTACCCCACGCTTAAATGCCTTTCACGCTGAGTTTCGAACCCCCGGTGTTTTTTCTCCATTTTTCATACAAAAATCCACGTTTAATTACCTACGCTTAATTACCCAAGTTGGGTAATTGCCTTAAAAATTAAATTCCCAAAATAAAATGTCCCCTAAATTTTATTCGTCGCAGTACTATTTGACAACAACACTGCAAGTAATCATAAGTACGTAAGTATGTATGCGTACACTTTTGTTAGTAGGATATGACAAGTCATCTCAAAAAGCAGTAGAGACTAAATTTGAAACAGCAAAATCAATTATTTTTTATTGCTTTTAGATTTAGCTGATGCATATACAAATTCCTATGTACCACATGATTTAAAGTTTTTTCATGCACAACATTTTTCGTTTTTGTGTCAATTTTCATTCTTAATCGATTTGCATCACATACCTAAAGCCTTTAAGTTAATTTAATAAGCAACGGTGGACTATATATGAAGGTTATAAAGGCAAATAAATAGATTCCAATCAAAATTAATTTGATAACAGTGTTTTGTTAATTATTTTCTATACATAAACATATTCGTATAATTACCTCACTGAGGTATTTAAACGTATTCGTTTAATTACCTCAATAACGTAGTTAAGCGTATTCGTTTCAATGCTTTTCCCGTATAATTACCCAAAAATATTGAAATTTTGGTGAAGTAATTAACTGTGGAATACTGCATTTGGAATATAGACAACACATACATATTCGTTTAATTACCTAAATGAGGTATTCCAACGTATTCGTTTAACTACCTCAAGGAGGTAGTTAAGCGTATTCGTTTATTTACCTCAATGAGGTAGTTAAGCGTATTCGTTTAAATGCTTTCTGCGTATAATTACCCAAAAATACTGGCATTTTTGACGAGGTAATTAACCGTGGAATACTGTGTTCACTAACAATTTCAATTATATTGAAAAAATATGGATAACACTCAATACATTTTTTTTAATACAAACGATGACTGGTTGATGCAACGTTTTGCAATATAATACTATTTAAAAAAGTTCCCAAACGTTTAAATATTTAGAATTACAAACCTATGCTGTTATTTTAGTGTATGTTGTTAACGCAATTTTAATAATTGAATTGAGTAATGAATGAAGCGTACTAAAAACTCGTAACGCGCAATACACATGATTGCGGACACCAACAATTTAGAAAAAATTATAACTTCTAATATGCATTTTTTAAAAATTTGATGTGCGAAATAAGAGAACCAAATGAAAATATTCTAAAACCGTTATCGTTTTTGAAATATTTTTCTTAATGTGGAAAGTCAACACCATGCATTACGGACACGCCATTTCGTATGAAGAGGGGAAAAACAATATTTTTGTTTTTCGTTTTTAGCACATATTGGACATTCTGACACAAAAAACTTATGTACATTTATTTACAATCTATTAAATCATGCCAAGGAAGTTTTAATTTAAAAATTTACGCGATTATGTTATGAAATATTGTACTATACTTTCAAACATCGGCGTGGCCAGAAGTTTTTGTGGGGGGTGGGGGAGCTAAAGCCCACGTTAGTCCCAACAATCAGCTTGTATTATCACAATTATTCTAATATTTAGTTTCTAGGGGGGTAAAGCAGTTCTGGGGGTGGCTTAGCCCTCCAGAGAACGGCATAGCTACGCCAATACTTTCAACGGACACGAAAAAAGCATTTGAAATGGGAATGAGCCATATATAAGTGCATATCTGTTTGTATGTTTGAAAGCTATGGACTCCTAAACCAGAGAACCGATATTCCTGAAATTTTCACAGTATACTACTGATGGTCGGAAAGGAACAATAAATACGCTATATATTTTTAGGTATTTAAAGTGGACGTGGCACTTTCCATATAGAAGAAATTTTCATTTTTTTTTGAGATATTTCATTGATTTTATGCATTGTTCCATACAAAATAGTCAGAACAAATTAATGGGCGGTGCACCTCCCATATTAATATTTTTGAATATTTTTGGAGCTCATGCAGCAAAAAACTTGAAATTTTGTGTGAGCAAAGGTTTCTATAGTGTGCGTTATCGTTCAAAAATAAGTCCGGATTAGACATGAGCCAATATAGAGAGGGCCTTGACATTTTGTAGGGATAACTCTGTCGATATTGTGCATTATATTTTGAAAATTTTCAAAATTGTGGCACGTCTCATATAGATCAAATATTTATTTTTGTTTTTAAAACTAAACAGCGGACCGATCTTTGAAATTTTTACAATCCATTAGTGATGGCACTCCCATATAGAAACAACATTTACTTTAAAATATCTCAGAAGCCAAGACAACTAGAATTTTGAAATTGTATCGTGAGTATTAACGTCAAAACCGATAATAGTATTATAGAAAGCAGTCAACCTCTCAAATAGATTAAATATTTATCGTTTTAATATTTAATTTCAAATAAAAAAATTTAAAAAGGATTATATGTATTTTTTTTCATCACGAAGGGGATATAGTGTATCGAAGCATATGGGTTTTAGCTAGTATTATATATCCGCACCAAAACATGAATGTGACAATAATGCCAAGGTCCTGTCCAAAAATTTCGGCCTTAAAAAGTACAGAGATCAAAATAAGAACCAAGTTCTTGACAGGTACAATACCATCTCACTTCTTGGCAGGTTGTAAGCTTGGCAATATTTTTCCCATAATTCTTTCCCATATTAGAAAGGCAAACAAAAATATTACCAAGCTAATAGGTTGCCAGAAATGAGATGGTATTGTACCTATTAGGAACTTTGTCTTTGTTTTGATCTCAGTACTTTTTATGGCCGAAATTTTTGGATAGGGACTTGGCCTTGTTTTCACGGATCTCAGTTATTTTTTCTAAGCTTTTATTTGTTACAATAACTGCCCCATACAAATAAGGGGCACCTTAGCCCTCCCCCCGCCCAAGCTGAAAAATTTACGTTTTCAAATTTTTCTTAATTCTCTCTCGTCAAGAGTTACATGTGCAGCAAATTTCAGCTTTCTAGCTATACTGGAAGTTCCCCATACAAAGAAGGGACTCCCTAGTCCCCCAGATGAAAAATGCCCGTTTCCAAATTTGTTTCGGTAATTGCTCATAAGGAAAATTAAAACAGGACTCTAATGGCATAATGGATGATTTTATATGCTTAGATAAATCCAGGAAAAGGACTCAGAAATTAGATATTCTGTATTAGGGATTGATATTCTGTATTGTGGATTATTTCCAAGTCAAGTTGTATCAAAACTAAAGAAAAGAATCGCTTCAATCCTAAACATTTTGAGTTATTTTTTTTTTGCTTGATTTAGTTCAGGAATTGTTATGTTTGTTATGTAATTGTTTTTTTTTATACTAATAAACTCAAAATAATAATTAATTTATGCATTTTTATTTATTGAAATTACTTAATTTATGGAAAACTGTATTAATCGGTTAACCGATTAATAGCAACATTAAAGCAGAAGCCCGATTAAATGAGTACCCTAGTAAATACACACTGTGGTAGGGATGAGCCAGTGGAAAAACCTAATGGGAATCGTTTCGATTTATGCACAATTCCTTAAATTGCAGAGCTGGTGGTCTTAAAATCAAGCTTATTCCCAGCATTTAGTTTTGACTAAACTTAGCTGCGAAAATATCTTTTCAGCAGCAGCCGAACTGTGTGAAATGACATTAAATCAAAAACAAAACTAATCAAATCACCAAAACATTTTCGTTCAAATCAGCGAAGCATTTTTTTTTTTTTGGAGACTAATGAATCTTTGTATAACGCTATATTGATTATTCAGCAAAAATGCTCAAATTGTGGTGGCTTATCACGATAGTTATATGCGAATTTAAAAAACTATATGAAAATTGATAATTTTTGTGTTGAAAAAAAGTAACCAAAATTGAAAAAAGTACACAGGTACACATTGAAAAAAAGTACCCAACTTTGGTTAATAGTAACCAAAACGGCAACGCTGCTTGCCATGCGATCTTTTGTATGACTCACCCTACAAGCCTAATAAATATTTAAAAATATTAATTTTTTCTCACTTGGTTAAGTGTTTAATTGAAATTAACCCTCCTAGAATTTGCAGCTGTTTGGCTAACAGCGTTAAGCGGTTTTGCTATAATTATTTTCCTCTCAAAATAGCCGGGTTCAAATCACGGTGCCTAAGACTTTTATTATTTTTTTTAGATATTCTTTTTATATGTTAAGATACATATTTTTCATAAGATATTAGAATCAATAACAGAAAAAATAGATTATAGCAAATAAATGAATAGTAAATAATTAAAATCAATAAAATAGTTATTTTGGATAAAAATTTTTAGTACCAAATAGAAAAATTGGAAAAAAATTTTTATAAAATTTATTTCTTTTTAACTCTGATGATTCTAAATTTATATTTGCATAAATGAATGCGAAATGAACTATATAACCTAAAAATTCATGTCTAAGAATACAAATTTTGTCATATACTTTTTGTACAACTAATACCCGTAAATTCAACAAATAGGTACACTCTAAAACATTACTTCAGATTTACAATAAAATATTGCCTAAATTTGTGTTGAACATTTCTCCTTGTCTAAAATTACATCGATTTTGTAGTTATTTTATTTAAGAAAAAACCTTTCAAATTATACATATTTAGTCCATGTGGAAAAAATGTAACATAAACTATAATACGGCTATGGCTGAATGGTAGATAAGTCAGACTATCAGTCAGGAGGTCGAGGTTCAAGCCTGCATGCAGCCAGTCGCTTTTTTAGTAAAAAAAAAATTTCTTGAAAAATAATGCGTGTGTAATTTAAGTCGATAATAATCTGTAAAGTGTTGCCGACTATTATCGACCTAATTTTCAACAAAAGTGTTTTATAGTGTATCTTAAGTGTAAATTACACATTCACCCCTATCGTGAATATGTTTTCCCTCGAAATATTTTCCCTTTCCCTTCTTTTGTGATCGTGAATGAAAAATCGAAAAATTCCCCTTATCATGAATGATTTTTTTCACGTAGATTTTTTCAATTTTCCTCTTTTCTTGTTCACTTTATTTTAGCAGGCGAAATTGATAAATACATCATGTAATTGCTATTTTATCCTTTTAATTAATTATTACAGCTCATGAATATTTAGTTTCAGAACAAATTCAGTAAATAGTGTTCATTTATCTTATACTAACACATTTATCTTAACACTACCTCCATGCAACACCTTCCTACCTAAGTTTCGCGATGACAGAATAGCAATTGATTTTTCCGCGTCTATAGAGAATCATTCATCGCGTCCAAAATATATAAAAATCCAGTTTTACTTACTCTTGAGAAAATTTAATTAAACACCAAAAGGCTGATTGAATTAGGCTGCCTGCAATGGCTCGGGTGCTCCAAGGCATTGGATGCATCTAGCAATCCTGGACGAACAATTTGATTTTATTTAGATTCCTCATGGAATAAAAAGGTATGTAATTCAAATTCTTAGCACAGCATATTTTTATTTTTTAACTAAATTTTCTTTGATTTTTAATTTATTTTATTAAGCTTCTTCCTTATTTACATTCACTAAGAACTGCTTCACGGGAACTTCACGGTAGCAATTTTCCCTCGAAGGGAAATGAAAATTTTATGGGAACATAAATTTCACTTGTTATTCGCGATAGGGGTGATTAGATATTTTAACGTAGGCGGTAAAAGAACATTTGCTTTCAATGCTTATAGATATATCTATAAGCAGGGAAACCGGAAATGTGCCATAAAAAAGTGTGTTGTGCTCGTTAAATATGCACTAAAAACTTAAAAATATGCTTACTGAATGCACAAAACTATGCAATTAAAACCTTATTATTACGTTTATCATTTATATAACATTCATTTTCGACACCACGATTTATTTACATATATTGGTGGCATGCAACAACGTCAAAGAAGATAATGTCCACGGACATTATTTCCACTTCAAGAAGGAAATAATGTCCATGGGAACGTCGAATAGTGGCTTTGCAAATCTAAACTCTGCGAAGCTATTATTCGACATACTCAGAGAAGAAAACAATTAATCCCGTCCAATGCCCAGCTATGTAGTCAATCTTCACTCTGAAGTACCATTTGCAAGAACTTTGTTTCCATTTTTTATGGTCATTATTTCCTTTTGAACGTGGAAATAACTTCCATGGACATTATTTGATTGCACGTTATTGCATGCCACCTATATATTCTGGTGCCTTATGGGTACGGGAGTCGATTTAAAAATGCAAGCCTGGTCTTTCATCTGTCCGAATATAAAATGTTGGGCACCAAGACATATTTTGTGGTTGCTATTAGGAACAAATCAGCAAAATGGCATAAATAGCTTAAATATTAGCAAACGCGACTATTCTTGTCTATTTTTCTATGAAATGCAAATAAGCCAACAATCTCGACAAAATTGAAACTGCTCAAAAGTTCTTAAAACTAAACAATGAAAATTTTTAACTCTGTGAACAAACTGGGAATAAATCATTGGAATGAGGAAGATTTTTAAAAATTGGGGAAAAATGCATTAGAGTAAATTTAAAGCCGCAAAAGAAAACATTTTAGCATGTGGAAAAATTTTTTAAATTTCAATGGCAAACAGACTTTTTGGTTTTTTTTTGTAAATATGTATGCATATTAGTATTTAAAAAAGGCAAAAATATGTAGGAAAACGCCCAAATATGCCGCACAAAATAGAAAAAATACCGTAAATATGCCACTAAGTGTAAAATATGCAAAAACATGCACTAAAAAATCGATGTCAAATTTCTTAAAAAGTTCTGAAACGTATAAATATCTTATTTGTTCCTACATACATCACACAGGAAAAAACGTGAAATTGCATATTTTTGGTTTCCCTGCCTATAAGTTAAAATTATCAAAAATTTTTACACTATAGATATAACTATTTACAGAGAGATATCTATTTGATGAAATTACGGAAATAAGTATAGTTTTGGTGTTGTGGAGAAATTTTTATTTAAGCCGATGCTAATACAAAATATTCTACTTATATGTACATTCTTACATAAAATATGTCTGATGTATTGAAAAAATTGCCGTAGTTTAATAAATTAAAGGATAATTCTGTTAAACTATGTATATAAATAATACACAGACTATATATATAAAATGATTTTTATTGGTATTTATTTTGTAATTAATCGTGCAAGACGAATTTATTTTGTAAAATAATAATTTATGCAGATATGTACAGGCGCACATACATATGTACAGAACCAGGAAACAATTTTGGCCGACATGTCCAACATTAGAAAAAATCTGAGACTACCAGATAATCAGCCGAGTTGTTCAAAGTTCCCTCAGACATTTGGCGGAACAGTAGACAGTTTTCTGGTACAACGTTTCTGCACATTGTCTGAAATATTATCCGAATAATATCGGAATAGTCTGCACATTATCCGAAGGCAATTTAATTTCCTTTAAGACATTTAACAGAGTAGTCTGCACATTTTCTGATCTGCGTCTTACGACTTTTAGCAGTCACTTCTGCACATTGTCTGATTTTAGTTTTCGTTACAATTCTCATTTATCTCTTGAGTTTATACGCACAAATGTTTGAGTTTTTAAACTTATAAAATATGGGTAAATATTTTATGATAAGCTGCCATTAGCAGCACAATTACGCATGGAGCATTTTAAACGACATTTCTGATAAATTTCCGACTTTTCTCTGATATTAATATGCCAGGACCTAAAACGTATCAGATAAATCGGTAAATTTTCTGATGCTTTGTCAGACATTTTTCCGACATTTATAAGACATGTCGAAAATTCCTTTAGAATTTCCCTAGGAAATTCGTCGGAATTCGTACAGAATTCTGTTAGACCTTTCGGTATAGTTTTTAGAATTTCCTCAGAGAAAGAGATCCGGTTTCTTGTCAACCACTCATATAATTTTCGTTACGTTTTCTGACCGACATCGGATACGAATTCGGCATTTGTGCAGACTTTCTGTACGACTTCGGACCGAAATCGGCAAAAATTTTTTGCTGGGGACATTTTCGAAAAAGCTTTAGTTGTTTTGGTTTTCGACGTAGTTGCCGCTTTCTTATTTTTTACCACAGTTGGTGCTTACTTTTTCCCCGATAATAAATGCAAAAATATAATTTTTTAAATATATTTAAATCCGTGTCGTTTTCTCATAACATCTTAAGTCCACCAAGTAAAAGTGCTATATTCGGCTGTGCCGAATCTTATATACCCTTCCCCAACGAATGGTGTATATAACATAGAAAATATAGAATCCCGAAACTTAACAAACTAGCTGACCTAAGTCTAAGAATGTATTAGTGGAACATTTTGTATTAGCATTGGCTTAAATAACAATTTCCCCATGGCACCAAAACTATACTTATGCCCGTAATTTTATCAAATAGATAGCTCTCTGTGGATAGCTATGTGTATATATCTGTAGTGTAAAAATATTTGATAATTTTACGTTATAGGCAGGGAAACCACAAATATGAAATTGCATGTTTTTTGCTGAGTGATGTAAGTATGTAGGCACAAAAAAAATATTTAAACGTCCTCTTTTTTAGTGGACAATCATCTATTTTAACTCGCTGTCATCTATAAAATCTGTGTACTTTTTCTGTCATCTTTTTTAATTATCAGTCATCTTTAATATTAAAAAATTATAAATGTTTGTTTTTATTGAACTTTTGCTTTTAAAAGTATATGGTAACGCTTTTTTTTGTTGGATTGTATGGAAACATTAATAACAACCCGGTTGGCCATCTCGTTGTAGAGGACATTTTCATCAACGACTACTTAAGGAAATTTCGACATTTGGCAATCTAACAGAAACCGTACCTACTCGAAGAATGGTTAAAAATGGATAAGAGTTCTGTTACAATGTCTATTAAAACTTCTTGTATTAAATACTCTCGGAGCGACAAATTCTTCAAATTGTTATTATAGAACACGTGTAAAAAAGGAACAAACGAAAATATGTAATGGAGACATTTCTGAAGATGCTGTCACCTACATGGTCATCAATGAAAAGATGGGTGACAGTGTCGCTCTTGTTTTCATGTATGAACTTAGCTGCCATTTGGTCGAAAGTGTCCTCACTAATCTGTTTGAGCTGTCACCAACAGGTCATCGACGCTTTAACATTGTCAAAAATAAGTCCGGATTAGACATGAGCACCTCCCATATTAATATTTTTGAATATTTTTGGAGCTCATGCAGCAAAAAACTTGAAATTTTGTGTGAGCAAAAGTTTCTATAGTGTGCGTTATCGTTCAAAAATAAGTCCGGATTAGACATGAGCCAATATAGAGCGGGCCTTGACATTTTGTAGGGATAACTCTGTCGATATTGTGCATTATATTTTGAAAATTTTCAAAATTGGTCAAGTAGGCGTGGCACGTCCCATATAGATCAAATATTTATTTTTATGTTTTTAAAACTAAACAGCGGACCGATCTTTGAAATTTTTACAATCCATTAGTGATGGCACTTCCCATATAGAAACAACATTTACTTTAAAATATCTCAGAAGCCAAGACAACTAGAATTTTGAAATTGTATCGTGAGTATTAACGTCAAAACCGAGAATAGTATTATAGAAAGCAGTCAACCTCTCAAATAGATTAAATATTTATCGTTTTAATATTTAATTTCAAATAAAAAAATTTAAAAAGGATTATATGTATTTTTTTTCATCACGAAGGAGATATAGTGTATCGAAGCATATGGGTTTTAGCTAGTATTATATATCCGCACAAAAACATGAATGTGACAATAATGCCAAGGTTCTGTCCAAAAATTTCGGCCTTAAAAAGTACAGAGATCAAAATAAGAACCAAGTTCTTGACAGGTACAATACCATCTCACTTCTTGGCAACCTGTAAGCTTGGCAATATTTTTCCCATAATTCTTTCCCATATTAGAAAGACAAACAAAAATATTACCAAGCTAACAGGTTGCCTAGAAATGAGATGGTATTGTACCTATTAGGAATACCATCTCACTTCTTGGCAGCCTGTGAGCTTGGCAATATTTTTCCCATAATTCTTTCCCATATTAGAAAGGCAAACAAAAATATTACCAACCTAATAGGTTGCCTAGAAATGAGATGGCATTGTACCTATTAGCAACTTTGTCTTTGTTTTGATCTCAGTACTTTTTATGGGCGAAATTTTTGGATAGGGACTTGGCCTTGTTTTCACGGATCTGAGTTATTTTTTCTAAGCTTTTATTTGTTACAATAACTGCCCCATACAAATAAGGGACACCTTAGCCCTCCCCCCGCCCAAGCTGAAAAATTTACGTTTTCAAATTTTTCTTAATTCTCTCCCATCAAGAGTTACATGTGCAGCAAATTTCAACTTTCTAGCTATACTGGAAGTTCCCCATACAAAGAAGGGACTCCCTAGTCCCCCAGATGAAAAATGCCCGTTTCCAAATTTGTTTCGGTAATTGCTCATAAGGAAAATTAAAACAGGACTCTAATGGAATAATGGATGATTTTATATGTTTAGATAAATCCAGGAAAAGGACTCAGAAATTAGATATTCTGTATTAGGGATTGATATGCTGTATTTTGGATTATTTCCAAGTCAAGTTGTATCAAAACTAAAGAAAATAATCACTTAAATCCTAAACATTTTGAGTTATTTTTTTGCTTGATTTAGTTCAAGAATTGTTATGTTTGTTATGTAATTGTTTTTTTTATACTAATAAACTCAAAATAATAATTTATGCATTTTTATTTATTGAAATTACTTAATTTATGGAAAAACTGTATTAATCGGTTAACCGATTAATAGCAACATTAAAGCAGAAGCCCGATTAAATGAGTACCCTAGTAAATACACACTGTGGTAGGGATGAGCCAGTGGAAAAACCTAATGGGAATCGTTTCGATTTATGCACAATTCCTTAAATTGCAGAGCTGGTGGATAGCTATGTGGATAGCTATGTGTATGTATCTATAGTGTAAAAATATTTGATAATTTTACGTTATAGGCAGGGAAACCACAAATATGAAATTGCACGTTTTTTTGCTGAGTGATGTAAGTATGTAGGCACAAATAAGATATTAAAACGTCCTCTTTTTTAGTGGACAATCATCTATTTTAACTCGCTGTCATCTATAAAATCTGTGTCCTTTTTCTGTCATCTTTTTTAATTATCAGTCATCTTTAATATTAAAAAATTATAAATGTTTGTTTTTATTGAACTTTTGCTTTTAAAAGTATATGGTAACGCTTTTTTTTTTTGTTGGATTGTATGGAAACATTAATAACAACCCGGTTGGCCATCTCGTTGTAGAGGACATTTTCATCAACGACTACTTAAGGAAATTTCGACATTTGGCAATCTAACAGAAACCGTACCTACTCGAAGAATGGTTAAAAATGGATAAGAGTTCTGTTACAATGTCTATTAAAACTTCTTGTATTAAATACTCTCTGAGCGACAAATTCTTCAAATTGTTATTATAGAACACGTGTAAAAAAGGAACAAACGAAAAAATGTAATGGAGACATTTCTGAAGATGCTGTCATCTACATGGTCATCAATGAAAAGATGGGTGACAGTGTCGCTCTTGTTTTCATGTATGAACTTAGCTGCCATTTGGTTGAAAATGTCCTCACTAATCTGTTTGAGCTGTCACCAACAGGTCATCGACGCTTTAACATTGTCAAAAATAAGTCCGGATTAGACATGAGCACCTCCCATATTAATATTTTTTAATATTTTTGGAGCTCATGCAGCAAAAAACTTTAAATTTTGTGTGAGCAAAAGTTTCTATAGTGTGCGTTATCGTTCAAAAATAAGTCCGGATTAGACATGAGCCAATATAGAGAGGGCCTTGACATTTTGTAGGGATAACTCTGTCGATATTGTGCATTATATTTTGAAAATTTTCAAAATTGGTCAAGTAGGCGTGGCACGTCTCATATAGATCAAATATTTATTTTAATGTTTTTAAAACTAAACAGCGGACCGATCTTTGAAATTTTTACAATCCATTAGTGATGGCACTTCCCATATAGAAACAACATTTACTTTAAAATATCTCAGAAGCCAAGACAACTAGAATTTTGAAATTGTATCGTGAGTATTAACGTCAAAACCGAGAATAGTATTATAGAAAGCAGTCAACCTCTCAAATAGATTAAATATTTATCGTTTTAATATTTAATTTCAAATAAAAAAATTTAAAAAGGATTATATGTATTTTTTTTTTCATTACGAAGGGGATATAGTGTATCGAAGCATATGGGTTTTAGCTAGTATTATATATCCGCACAAAAGCATGAATGTGACAATAATGCCAAGATCCTGTCCAAAAATTTCGGCCTTAAAAAGTACAGAGATCAAAATAAGAACCAAGTTCTTGACAGGTACAATACCATCTCACTTCATGGCAACCTGTAAGCTTGGCAATATTTTTCCCATAATTCTTTCCCATATTAGAAAGACAAACAAAAATATTACCAAGCTAACAGGTTGCCTAGAAATGAGATGGTATTGTACCTATTAGGAATACCATCCCACTTCTTGGCAGCCTGTAAGCTTGGCAATATTTTTCCCATAATTCTTTCCCATATTAGAAAGGCAAACAAAAATATTACCAAGCTAATAGGTTGCCTAGAAATGAGATGGTATTGTACCTATTAGGAACTTTGTCTTTGTTTTGATCTCAGTACTTTTTATGGCCGAAATTTTTGGATAGGGACTTGGCCTTGTTTTCACGGATCTCAGTTATTTTTTCTAAGCTTTTATTTGTTACAATAACTGCCCCATACAAATAAGGGACACCTTAGCCCTCCCCCCGCCCAAGCTGAAAAATTTACGTTTTCAAATTTTTCTTAATTCTCTCCCGTCAAGAGTTACATGTGCAGCAAATTTCAGCTTTCTAGCTATACTGGAAGTTCCCCATACAAAGAAGGGACTCCCTAGTCCCCCAGATGAAAAATGCCCGTTTCCAAATTTGTTTCGGTAATTGCTCATAAGGAAAATTAAAACAGGACTCTAATGGAATAATGGATGATTCTATATGCTTAGATAAATCCAGGAAAAGGACTCAGAAATTAGATACTCTGTATTAGGGATTGATATTCTGTATTGTGGATTATTTCCAAGTCAAGTTGTATCAAAACTAAAGAAAAGAATCGCTTAAATCCTAAACATTTTGAGTTATTTTTTTTTTTTTGCTTGATTTAGTTCAAGAATTGTTATGTTTGTTATGTAATTGTTTTTTTTTATACTAATAAACTCAAAATAATAATTTATGCATTTTTATTTATTGAAATTACTTAATTTATGGAAAAACTGTATTAATCGGTTAACCGATTAATAGCAACATTAAAGCAGAAGCCCGATTAAATGAGTACCCTAGTAAATACACACTGTGGTAGGGATGAGCCAGTGGAAAAACCTAATGGGAATCGTTTCGATTTATGCACAATTCCTTAAATTACAGAGCTGGTGGATAGCTATGTGGATAGCTATGTGTATGTATCTATAGTGTAAAAATATTTGATAATTTTACGTTATAGGCAGGGAAACCACAAATATGAAATTTCATGTTTTTTGCTGAGTGATGTAAGTATGTAGGCACAAATAAGATATTTAAACGTCCTCTTTTTTAGTGGACAATCATCTATTTTAACTCGCTGTCATCTATAAAATCTGTGTACTTTTTCTGTCATCTTTTTTAATTATCAGTCATCTTTAATATTAAAAAATTATAAATGTTTGTTTTTATTGAACTTTTGCTTTTAAAAGTATATGGTAACGCTTTTTTTTTTGGATTGTATGGAAACATTAATAACAACCCGGTTGGCCATCTCGTTGTAGAGGACATTTTCATCAACGACTACTTAAGGAAATTTCGACATTTGGCAATCTAACAGAAACCGTACCTACTCGAAGAATGGTTAAAAATGGATAAGAGTTCTGTTACAATGTCTATTAAAACTTCTTGTATTAAATACTCTCTGAGCGACAAATTCTTCAAATTGTTATTATAGAACATGTGTAAAAAAGGAACAAACGAAAAAATGTAATGGAGACATTTCTGAAGATGCTGTCATCTACATGGTCATCAATGAAAAGATGGGTGACAGTGTCGCTCTTGTTTTCATGTATGAACTTAGCTGCCATTTGGTCGAAAATGTCCTCACTAATCTGTTTGAGCTGTCACCAACAGGTCATCGACGCTTTAACATTGTCAAAAATAAGTCCGGATTAGACATGAGCACCTCCCATATTAATATTTTTGAATATTTTTGGAGCTCATGCAGCAAAAAACTTGAAATTTTGTGTGAACAAAAGTTGCTATAGTGTGCGTTATCGTTCAAAAATAAGTCCGGATTAGACATGAGCCAATATAGAGAGGGCCTTGACATTTTGTGGGGATAACTCTGTCGATATTGTGCATTATATTTTGAAAATTTTCAAAATTGGTCAAGTAGGCGTGGCACGTCTCATATAGATCAAATATTTATTTTTATGTTTTTAAAACTAAACAGCGGACCGATCTTTGAAATTTTTACAATCCATTAGTGATGGCACTTCCCATATAGAAACAACATTTACTTTAAAATATCTCAGAAGCCAAGACAACTAGAATTTTGAAATTGTATCGTGAGTATTAACGTCAAAACCGAGAATAGTATTATAGAAAGCAGTCAAGCTCTCAAATAGATTAAATATTTATCGTTTTAATATTTAATTTCAAATAAAAAAATTTAAAAAGGATTATATGTATTTTTTTTCATCACGAAGGGGATATAGTGTATCGAAGCATATGGGTTTTAGCTAGTATTATATATCCGCACAAAAACATGAATGTGACAATAATGCCAAGGTCCTGTCCAAAAATTTCGGCCTTAAAAAGTACAGAGATCAAAATAAGAACCAAGTTCTTGACAGGTACAATACCATCTCACTTCTTGGCAACCTGTAAGCTTGGCAATATTTTTCCCATAATTCTTTCCCATATTAGAAAGACAAACAAAAATATTACCAAGCTAACAGGTTGCCTAGAAATGAGATGGTATTGTACCTATTAGTAATACCATCTCACTTCTTGGCAGCCTGTAAGCTTGGCAATATTTTTCCCATAATTCTTTCCCATATTAGAAAGGCAAACAAAAATATTACCAAGCTAATAGGTTGCCTAGAAATGAGATGGTATTGTACCTATTAGGAACTTTGTCTTTGTTTTGATCTCAGTACTTTTTATGGCCGAACTTTTTGGATAGGGACTTGGCCTTGTTTTCACTGATCTGAGTTATTTTTTCTAAGCTTTTATTTGTTACAATAACTGCCCCATACAAATAAGGGACACCTTAGCCCTCCCCCCGCCCAAGCTGAAAAATTTACGTTTTCAAATTTTTCTTAATTCTCTCCCATCAAGAGTTACATGTGCAGCAAATTTCAACTTTCTAGCTATACTGGAAGTTCCCCATACAAAGAAGGGACTCCCTAGTCCCCCAGATGAAAAATGCCCGTTTCCAAATTTGTTTCGGTAATTGCTCATAAGGAAAATTAAAACAGGACTCTAATGGAATAATGGATGATTTTATATGTTTAGATTAATCCAGGAAAAGGACTCAGAAATTAGATATTCTGTATTAGGGATTGATATTCTGTATTGTGGATTATTTCCAAGTCAAGTTGTATCAAAACTAAAGAAAAGAATCGCTTAAATCCTAAACATTTTGAGTTATTTTTTTTTTGCTTGATTTAGTTCAAGAATTGTTATGTTTGTTATGTAATTGTTTTTTTTATACTAATAAACTCAAAATAATAATTTATGCATTTTTATTTATTGAAATTACTTATTTTATGGAAAAACTGTATTAATCGGTTAATCGATTAATAGCAACATTAAAGCAGAAGCCCGATTAAATGAGTACCCTAGTAAATACACACTGTGGTAGGGATGAGCCAGTGGAAAAACCTAATGGGAATCGTTTCGATTTATGCACAATTCCTTAAATTGCAGAGCTGGTAGTCTTAAAATCAAGCTTATTCCCAGCATTTAGTTTTGACTAAACTTAGCTGCGAAAATATCTTTTCAGCAGCAGCCGAACTGTGTGAAATGACATTAAATCAAAAACAAAACTAATCAAATCACCAAAACATTTTCGTTCAAATCATCGAAGCATTTTTTTTGAGACAGTGATGAATCTTTGTATAACGCTATATTGATTATTCAGCAAAAATGCTCAAATTGTGGTGGCTTATCACGATAGTTAGTTATATGCAAATTTAAAAAACTATATGAAAATTGATAATTTTTGTGTTGAAAAAAAGTAACGAAAATTGAAAAAAGTACACAGGTACACATTGAAAAAAAGTACCCAACTTTGGTTAACAGTAACCAAAACGGCAACGCTGCTTGCCATGCGATCTTTTGTATGACTAATAAATATTTAAAAATATAAATTTTTTCTCACTTGGTTAAGTGTTTAATTGAAATTAACCCTCCTAGAATTTGCAGCTGTTTGGCTAACAGCGTTAAGCGGTTTTGCTATAATTATTTTCCTCTCAAAATAGCCGGGTTCAAATCACGGTGCCTAAGACTTTTATTATTTTTTTTAGATATTCTTTTTATATGTTAAGATACATATTTTTCATAAGATATTAGAATCAATAACAGAAAAAATAGATTATAGCAAATAAATGAATAGTAAATAATTAAAATCAATAAAATAGTTATTTTGGATAAAAATTTTTAGTACCAAATAGAAAAATTGGAAAAAAATTTTTATAAAATTTATTTCTTTGTAACTCTGATGATTCTAAATTTATATTTGCATAAATGAATGCGAAATGAACTATATAACCTAAAAATTAATGTCTAAGAATACAAATTTTGTCATATACTTTTTGTACAACTAATACCCGTAAATTCAACAAATAGGTACACTCTAAAACATTACTTCAGATTTACAATAAAATATTGTCTAAATTTGTGTTGAAAATTTCTCCTTGTCTAAAATTACATCGATTTTGTAGTTATTTTATTAAAGAAAAAACCTTTCAAATTATACATATTTAGTCCAAGTGGAAAAAATGTAACATAAAGTATAATACGGCTATGGCTGAATGGTAGATAAGTCAGACTATCAGTCAGGATGTCGAGGTTCAAGCCTGCATGCAGCCAGTCGCTTTTTTAGTAAAAAAAATTTCTTGAAAAATAATGCGTGTGTAATTTAAGTCGATAATAATCTGTAAAGTGTTGCCGACTATTATCGACCTAATTTTCAACAAAAGTGTTTTATAGTGTATCTTAAGTGTAAATTACACATTCACCCCTATCGTGAATATGTTTTCCCTCGAAATATTTTCCCTTTCCCTTCTTTTGTGATCGTGAATGAAAAATCGAAAAATTCCCCTTATCATGAATGATTTTTTTCACGTAGATTTTTTCAATTTTCCTCTTTTCTTGTTCACTTTATTTTAGCAGGCGAAATTGATAAATACATCATGTAATTGCTATTTTATCCTTTTAATTAATTATTACAGCTCATGAATATTTAGTTTCAGAACAAATTCAGTAAATAGTGTTCATTTATCTTAATACTAACACATTTATCTTAACACTACCTCCATGCAACACCTTCCTACCTAAGTTTCGCGATGACAGAATAGCAATTGATTTTTCCGCGTCCATAGAGAATCATTCATCGCGTCCAAAATATATAAAAATCCAGTTTTACTTACTCTTGAGAAAATTTAATTAAACACCAAAAGGCTGATTGAATTAGGCTGCCTGCAATGGCTCGGGTGCTCCAAGGAATTGAATGCATCTAGCAATCCTGGCCGAACAATTTGATTTTATTTAGATTCCTCATGGAATAAAAAGGTATGTAATTCAAATTCTTAGCACAGCATATTTTTATTTTTTAACAAAATTTTCTTTGATTTTTAATTTATTTTATTAAGCTTCTTCCTTATTTACATTCACTAAGAACTGCTAGCGGGAAACAATTTTCACGGGAACTTCACGATAGCAATTTTCCCTCGAAGGGAAATGAAAATTTTATGGGAACATAAATTTCACTTGTTATTCGCGATAGGGGTGATTAGATATTTTAACGTAGGCGGTAAAAGAACATTTGCTTTCAATGCTTATAGATATATCTATAAGCAGGGAAACCGGAAATGTGCCATAAAAAAGTGTGTTGTGCTCGTTAAATATGCACTAAAAACTTAAAAATATGCTTACTGAATGCACAAAACTATGCAATTAAAACCTTATTATTACGTTTATCATTTATATAACATTCATTTTCGACACCACGATTTATTTACATATATTGGTGGCATGCAACAACGTCAAAGAAGATAATGTCCACGGACATTATTTCCACTTCAAGAAGGAAATAATGTCCATGGGAACGTCGAATAGTGGCTTTGCAAATCTAAGCTCTGCGACGCCATTATTCGACATACTCAGAGAAGAAAACAATTAATCCCGTCCAATGCCCAGCTATGTAGTCAATCTTCACTCTGAAGTACCATTTGCAAGAACTTTGTTTCCATTTTTTATGGTCATTATTTCCTTTTGAACGTGGAAATAACTTCCATGGACATTATTTGATTGCACGTTATTGCATGCCACCTATATATTCTGGTGCCTTATGGGTACGGGAGTCGATTTAAAAATGCAAGCCTGGTCTTTCATCTGTCCGAATATAAAATGTTGGGCACCAAGACATATTTTGTGGTTGCTATTAGGAACAAATCAGCAAAATGGCATAAATAGCTTAAATATTAGCAAACGCGACTATTCTTGTCTATTTTTCTATGAAATGCAAATAAGCCAACAATCTCGACAAAATTGAAATTGCTCAAAAGTTCTTAAAACTAAACAATGAAAATTTTTAACTCTCTGAACAAACTGGGAATAAATCAATGGAATGAGGAAGATTTTTAAAAATTGGGGAAAAATGCATTAGAGTAAATTTAAAGCCGCAAAAGAAAACATTTTAACATGTGGAAAAATTTTTTAAATTTCAATGGCAAACAGACTTTTTGGTTTATTTTTTTGTAAATATGTATGCATATTAGTATTTAAAAAATTAGGAAAACGCCCAAATATGCCGCACAAAATAGAAAAAATACCGTAAATATGCCACTAAGTGTAAAATATGCAAAAACATGCACTAACAAATCGATGTCAAAATTCTTAAAAAGTTCTGAAACGTATAAATATCTTATTTGTTCCTACATACATCACACAGGAAAAAACATGAAATTGCATATTTTTGGTTTCCCTGCCTATAAGTTAAAATTATCAAAAATTTTTACACTATAGATATAACTATTTACAGAGAGATATCTATTTGATGAAATTACGGAAATAAGTATAGTTTTGGTGTTGTGGAGAAATTTTTATTTAAGCCGATGCTAATACAAAATATTCTACTTATATGTACATTCTTACATAAAATATGTCTGATGTATTGAAAAAATTGCCGTAGTTTAATAAATTAAAGGATAATTCTGTTAAACTATGTATATAAATAATACACAGACTATATATATAAAATGATTTTTATTGGTATTTATTTTGTAATTAATCGTGCAAGACGAATTTATTTTGTAAAATAATAATTTATGCAGATATGTACAGGCACACATACATATGTACAGAACCAGGAAACAATTTTGGCCGACATGTCCAACATTAGAAAAAATCTGAGACTACCAGATAATCAGCCGAGTTGTCCAAAGTTCCCTCAGACATTTGGCGGAACAGTAGACAGTTTTCTGGTACAACGTTTCTGCACATTGTCTGAAATATTATCCGAATAATATCGGAATAGTCTGCACATTATCCGAAGGCAATTTAATTTCCTTTAAGACATTTAACAGAGTAGTCTGCACATTTTCTGATTTACGTCTTACGACTTTTAGCAGTCACTTCTGCACATTGTCTGATTTTAGTTTTCGTTACAATTCTCATTTATCTCTTGAGTTTATACGCACAAATGTTTGAGTTTTTAAACTTATAAAATATGGGTAAATATTTTATGATAAGCTGCCATGAGCAGCACAATTACGCATGGAGCATTTTAAACGACATTTCTGATAAATTTCCGACTTTTCTCTGATATTAATATGCCAGGACCTCAAACGTATCAGATAAATCGGTAAATTTTCTGATGCTTTGTCAGACATTTTTCCGACATTTATAAGACATGTCGAAAATTCCTTTAGAATTTCCCTAGGAAATTCGTCGGAATTCGTACAGAATTCTGTTAGACCTTTCGGTATAGTTTTTAGAATTTCCTCAGAGAAAGAGATCCGGTTTCTTGTCAACCACTCATATAATTTTCGTTACGTTTTCTGACCGACATCGGATACGAATTCGGCATTTGTGCAGACTTTCTGTACGACTTCGGACCGAAATCGGCAAAAATTTTTTGCTGGGGAAATTTTCGAAAAAGCTTTAGTTGTTTTGGTTTTCGACGGAGTTGCCGCTTTCTTATTTTTTACCACAGTTGGTGCTTACTTTTTCCCCGATAATAAATGCAAAAATATAATTTTTTAAATATATTTAAATCCGTGTCGTTTTCTCATAACATCTTAAGTCTACCAAGTAAAAGTGCTATATTCGGCTGTGCCGAATCTTATATACCCTTGCCCAACGAATGGTGTATATAACATAGAAAATATAGAATCCCGAAACTTAACAAACTAGCTGACCTAAGTCTAAGAATGTATTAGTGGAACATTTTGTATTAGCATTGGCTTAAATAACAATTTCCCCATGGCACCAAAACTATACTTATGCCCGTAATTTTATCAAATAGATAGCTCTCTGTGGATAGCTATGTGTATGTATCTATAGTGTAAAAATATTTGATAATTTTACGTTATAGGCAGGGAAACCACAAATATGAAATTGCACGTTTTTTTGCTGAGTGATGTAAGTATGTAGGCACAAATAAGATATTAAAACGTCCTCTTTTTTAGTGGACAATCATCTATTTTAACTCGCTGTCATCTATAAAATCTGTGTCCTTTTTCTGTCATCTTTTTTAATTATCAGTCATCTTTAATATTAAAAAATTATAAATGTTTGTTTTTATTGAACTTTTGCTTTTAAAAGTATATGGTAACGCTTTTTTTTTTTTTGTTGGATTGTATGGAAACATTAATAACAACCCGGTTGGCCATCTCGTTGTAGAGGACATTTTCATCAACGACTACTTAAGGAAATTTCGACATTTGGCAATCTAACAGAAACCGTACCTACTCGAAGAATGGTTAAAAATGGATAAGAGTTCTGTTACAATGTCTATTAAAACTTCTTGTATTAAATACTCTCTGAGCGACAAATTCTTCAAATTGTTATTATAGAACACGTGTAAAAAAGGAACAAACGAAAAAATGTAATGGAGACATTTCTGAAGATGCTGTCATCTACATGGTCATCAATGAAAAGATGGGTGACAGTGTCGCTCTTGTTTTCATGTATGAACTTAGCTGCCATTTGGTCGAAAATGTCCTCACTAATCTGTTTGAGCTGTCACCAACAGGTCATCGACGCTTTAACATTGTCAAAAATAAGTCCGGATTAGACATGAGCACCTCCCATATTAATATTTTTGAATATTTTTGGAGCTCATGCAGCAAAAAACTCGAAATTTTGTGTGAACAAAAGTTGCTATAGTGTGCGTTATCGTTCAAAAATAAGTCCGGATTAGACATGAGCCAATATAGAGAGGGCCTTGACATTTTGTAGGGATAACTCTGTCGATATTGTGCATTATATTTTGAAAATTTTCAAAATTGGTCAAGTAGGCGTGGCACGTCTCATATAGATCAAATATTTATTTTTATGTTTTTAAAACTAAACAGCGGACCGATCTTTGAAATTTTTACAATCCATTAGTGATGGCACTTCCCATATAGAAACAACATTTACTTTAAAATATCTCAGAAGCCAATACAACTAGAATTTTGAAATTGTATCGTGAGTATTAACGTCAAAACCGAGAATAGTATTATAGAAAGCAGTCAAGCTCTCAAATAGATTAAATATTTATCGTTTTAATATTTAATTTCAAATAAAAAAATTTAAAAAGGATTATATCTATTTTTTTTTCATCACGAAGGGGATATAGTGTATCGAAGCATATGGGTTTTAGCTAGTATTATATATCCGCACAAAAACATGAATGTGACAATAATGCCAAGGTCCTGTCCAAAAATTTCGGCCTTAAAAAGTACAGAGATCAAAATAAGAACCAAGTTCTTGACAGGTACAATACCATCTCACTTCTTGGCAACCTGTAAGCTTGGCAATATTTTTCCCATAATTCTTTCCCATATTAGAAAGACAAACAAAAATATTACCAAGCTAACAGGTTGCCTAGAAATGAGATGGTATTGTACCTATTAGTAATACCATCTCACTTCTTGGCAGCCTGTAAGCTTGGCAATATTTTTCCATATTAGAAAGGCAAACAAAAATATTACCAAGCTAATAGGTTGCCTAGAAATGAGATGGTATTGTACCTATTAGGAACTTTGTCTTTGTTTTGATCTCAGTACTTTTTATGGCCGAACTTTTTGGATAGGGACTTGGCCTTGTTTTCACGGATCTGAGTTATTTTTTCTAAGCTTTTATTTGTTACAATAACTGCCCCATACAAATAAGGGACACCTTAGCCCTCCCCCCGCCCAAGCTGAAAAATTTACGTTTTCAAATTTTTCTTAATTCTCTCCCATCAAGAGTTACATGTGCAGCAAATTTCAACTTTCTAGCTATACTGGAAGTTCCCCATACAAAGAAGGGACTCCCTAGTCCCCCAGATGAAAAATGCCCGTTTCCAAATTTGTTTCGGTAATTGCTCATAAGGAAAATTAAAACAGGACTCTAATGGAATAATGGATGATTTTATATGGTTAGATAAATCCAGGAAAAGGACTCAGAAATTAGATATTCTGTATTAGGGATTGATATTCTGTATTGTGGATTATTTCCAAGTCAAATTGTATCAAAACTAAAGAAAAGAATCGCTTAAATCCTAAACATTTTGAGTTATTTTTTTTTTTGCTTGATTTAGTTCAAGAATTGTTATGTTTGTTATGTAATTGTTTTTTTTATACTAATAAACTCAAAATAATAATTTATGCATTTTTATTTATTGAAATTACTTATTTTATGGAAAAACTGTATTAATCGGTTAATCGATTAATAGCAACATTAAAGCAGAAGCCCGATTAAATGAGTACCCTAGTAAATACACACTGTGGTAGGGATGAGCCAGTGGAAAAACCTAATGGGAATCGTTTCGATTTATGCACAATTCCTTAAATTGCAGAGCTGGTAGTCTTAAAATCAAGCTTATTCCTAGCATTTAGTTTTGACTAAACTTAGCTGCGAAAATATCTTTTCAGCAGCAGCCGAACTGTGTGAAATGACATTAAATCAAAAACAAAACTAATCAAATCACCAAAACATTTTCGTTCAAATCATCGAAGCATTTTTTTTGAGACAGTGATGAATCTTTGTATAACGCTATATTGATTATTCAGCAAAAATGCTCAAATTGTGGTGGCTTATCACGATAGTTAGTTATATGCAAATTTAAAAAACTATATGAAAATTGATAATTTTTGTGTTGAAAAAAAGTAACGAAAATTGAAAAAAGTACACAGGTACACATTGAAAAAAAGTACCCAACTTTGGTTAACAGTAACCAAAACGGCAACGCTGCTTGCCATGCGATCTTTTGTATGACTAATAAATATTTAAAAATATAAATTTTTTCTCACTTGGTTAAGTGTTTAATTGAAATTAACCCTCCTAGAATTTGCAGCTGTTTGGCTAACAGCGTTAAGCGGTTTTGCTATAATTATTTTCCTCTCGAAATAGCCGGGTTCAAGTCACGGTGCCTAAAACTTTTATTATTTTTTTTTTAGATATTCTTTTTATATGTTAAGATACATATTTTTCATAAGATATTAGAATCAATAACAGAAAAAATAGATTATAGCAAATAAATGAATAGTAAATAATTAAAATCAATAAAATAGTTATTTTGGATAAAAATTTTTAGTACCAAATAGAAAAATTGGAAAAAAATTTTTATAAAATTTATTTCTTTGTAACTCTGATGATTCTAAATTTATATTTGCATAAATGAATGCGAAATGAACTATATAACCTAAAAATTAATGTCTAAGAATACAAATTTTGTCATATACTTTTTGTACAACTAATACCCGTAAATTCAACAAATAGGTACACTCTAAAACATTACTTCAGATTTACAATAAAATATTGTCTAAATTTGTGTTGAAAATTTCTCCTTGTCTAAAATTACATCGATTTTGTAGTTATTTTATTAAAGAAAAAACCTTTCAAATTATACATATTTAGTCCAAGTGGAAAAAATGTAACATAAAGTATAATACGGCTATGGCTGAATGGTAGATAAGTCAGACTATCAGTCAGGATGTCGAGGTTCAAGCCTGCATGCAGCCAGTCGCTTTTTTAGTAAAAAAAATTTCTTGAAAAATAATGCGTGTGTAATTTAAGTCGATAATAATCTGTAAAGTGTTGCCGACTATTATCGACCTAATTTTCAACAAAAGTGTTTTATAGTGTATCTTAAGTGTAAATTACACATTCACCGCTATCGTGAATATGTTTTCCCTCGAAATATTTTCCCTTTCCCTTCTTTTGTGATCGTGAATGAAAAATCGAAAAATTTCCCTTATCATGAATGATTTTTTTCACGTAGATTTTTTCAATTTTCCTCTTTTCTTGTTCACTTTATTTTAGCAGGCGAAATTGATAAATACATCATGTAATTGCTATTTTATCCTTTTAATTAATTATTACAGCTCATGAATATTTAGTTTCAGAACAAATTCAGTAAATAATGTTCATTTATCTTAATACTAACACATTTATCTTAACACTACCTCCATGCAACACCTTCCTACCTAAGTTTCGCGATGACAGAATAGCAATTGATTTTTCCGCGTCTATAGAGAATCATTCATCGCGTCCAAAATATATAAAAATCCAGTTTTACTTACTCTTGAGAAAATTTAATTAAACACCAAAAGGCTGATTGAATTAGGCTGCCTGCAATGGCTCGGGTGCTCCAAGGCATTGGATGCATCTAGCAATCCTGGACGAACAATTTGATTTTATTTAGATTCCTCATGGAATAAAAAGGTATGTAATTCAAATTCTTAGCACAGCATATTTTTATTTTTTAACAAAATTTTCGTTGATTTTTAATTTATTTTATTAAGCTTCTTCCTTATTTACATTCACTAAGAACTGCTAGCGGGAAATAATTTTCACGGGAACTTCACGATAGCAATTTTCCCTCGAAGGGAAATGAAAATTTTATGGGAACATAAATTTCACTTGTTATTCGCGATAGGGGTGATTAGATATTTTAACGTAGGCCGTAAAAGAACATTTGCTTTCAATGCTTATAGATATATCTATAAGCAGGGAAACCGGAAATGTGCCATAAAAAAGTGTGTTGTGCTCGTTAAATATGCACTAAAAACTTAAAAATATGCTTACTGAATGCACAAAACTATGCAATTAAAACCATATTATTACGTTTATCATTTATATAACATTCATTTTCGACACCACGATTTATTTACATATATTGGTGGCATGCAACAACGTCAAAGAAGATAATGTCCACGGACATTATTTCCACTTCAAGAAGGAAATAATGTCCATGGGAACGTCGAATAGTGGCTTTGCAAATCTAAACTCTGCGAAGCTATTATTCGACATACTCAGAGAAGAAAACAATTAATCCCGTCCAATGCCCAGCTATGTAGTCAATCTTCACTCTGAAGTACCATTCGCAAGAACTTTGTTTCCATTTTTTATGGTCATTATTTCCTTTTGAACGTGGAAATAACTTCCATGGACATTATTTGATTGCACGTTATTGCATGCCACCTATATATTCTGGTGCCTTATGGGTACGGGAGTCGATTTAAAAATGCAAGCCTGGTCTTTCATCTGTCCGAATATAAAATGTTGGGCACCAAGACATATTTTGTGGTTGCTATTAGGAACAAATCAGCAAAATGGCATAAATAGCTTAAATATTAGCAAACGCGACTATTCTTGTCTATTTTTCTATGAAATGCAAATAAGCCAACAATCTCGACAAAATTGAAACTGCTCAAAAGTTCTTAAAACTAAACAATGAAAATTTTTAACTCTGTGAACAAACTGGGAATAAATCAATGGAATGAGGAAGATTTTTAAAAATTGGGGAAAAATGCATTAGAGTAAATTTAAAGCCGCAAAAGAAAACATTTTAACATGTGGAAAAATTTTTTAAATTTCAATGGCAAACAGACTTTTTGGTTTTTTTTTGTAAATATGTATGCATATTAGTATTTAAAAAAGGCCAAAATATGTAGGAAAACGCCCAAATATGCCGCACAAAATAGAAAAAATACCGTAAATATGCCACTAAGTGTAAAATATGCAAAAACATGCACTAAAAAATCGATGTAAAATTTCTTAAAAAGTTCTGAAACGTATAAATATCTTATTTGTTCCTACATACATCACACAGGAAAAACGTGAAATTGCATATTTTTGGTTTCCCTGCCTATAAGTTAAAATTATCAAAAATTTTTACACCATAGATATAACTATTTACAGAGAGATATCTATTTGATGAAATTACGGAAATAAGTATAGTTTTGGTGTTGTGGAGAAATTTTTATTTAAGCCGATGCTAATACAAAATATTCTACTTATATGTACATTCTTACATAAAATATGTCTGATGTATTGAAAAAATTGCCGTAGTTTAATAAATTAAAGGATAATTCTGTTAAACTATGTATATAAATAATACACAGACTATATATATAAAATGATTTTTATTGGTATTTATTTTGTAATTAATCGTGCAAGACGAATTTATTTTGTAAAATAATAATTTATGCAGATATGTACAGGCACACATACATATGTACAGAACCAGGAAACAATTTTGGCCGACATGTCCAACATTAGAAAAAATCTGAGACTACCAGATAATCAGCCGAGTTGTCCAAAGTTCCCTCAGACATTTGGCGGAACAGTAGACAGTTTTCTGGTACAACGTTTCTGCACATTGTCTGAAATATTATCCGAATAATATCGGAATAGTCTGCACATTATCCGACGGCAATTTAATTTCCTTTAAGACATTTAACAGAGTAGTCTGCACATTTTCTGATCTACGTCTTACGACTTTTAGCAGTCACTTCTGAACATTGTCTGATTTTAGTTTTCGTTACAATTCTCATTTATCTCTTGAGTTTATACGCACAAATGTTTGAGTTTTTAAACTTACAAAATATGGGTAAATATTTTATGATAAGCTGCCATTAGCAGCACAATTACGCATGGAGCATTTTAAACGACATTTCTGATAAATTTCCGACTTTTCTCTGATATTAATATGCCAGGACCTAAAACGTATCAGATAAATCGGTAAATTTTCTGATGCTTTGTCAGACATTTTTCCGACATTTATAAGACATGTCGAAAATTCCTTTAGAATTTCCCTAGGAAATTCGTCGGAATTCGTACAGAATTCTGTTAGACCTTTCGGTATAGTTTTTAGAATTTCCTCAGAGAAAGAGATCCGGTTTCTTGTCAACCACTCATATAATTTTCGTTACGTTTTCTGACCGACATCGGATACGAATTCGGCATTTGTGCAGACTTTCTGTACGACTTCAGACCGAAATCGGCAAAAATTTTTTGCTGGGGACATTTTCGAAAAAGCTTTAGTTGTTTTGGTTTTCGACGTAGTTGCCGCTTTCTTATTTTTTACCACAGTTGGTGCTTACTTTTTCCCCGATAATAAATGCAAAAATATAATTTTTTAAATATATTTAAATCCGTGTCGTTTTCTCATAACATCTTAAGTCCACCAAGTAAAAGTGCTATATTCGGCTGTGCCGAATCTTATATACCCTTCCCCAACGAATGGTGTATATAACATAGAAAATATAGAATCCCGAAACTTAACAAACTAGCTGACCTAAGTCTAAGAATGTATTAGTGGAACATTTTGTATTAGCATTGGCTTAAATAACAATTTCCCCATGGCACCAAAACTATACTTATGCCCGTAATTTTATCAAATAGATAGCTCTCTGTGGATAGCTATGTGTATATATCTATAGTGTAAAAATATTTGATAATTTTACGTTATAGGCAGGGAAACCACAAATATGAAATTGCATGTTTTTTGCTGAGTGATGTAAATATGTAGGCACAAATAAGATATTTAAACGTCCTCTTTTTTAGTGGACAATCATCTATTTTAACTCGCTGTCATCTATAAAATCTGTGTACTTTTTCTGTCATCTTTTTTAATTATCAGTCATCTTTAATATTAAAAAATTATAAATGTTTGTTTTTATTGAACTTTTGCTTTTAAAAGTATATGGTAACGCTTTTTTTTTGTTGGATTGTATGGAAACATTAATAACAACCCGGTTGGCCATCTCGTTGTAGAGGACATTTTCATCAACGACTACTTAAGGAAATTTCGACATTTGGCAATCTAACAGAAACCGTACCTACTCGAAGAATGGTTAAAAATGGATAAGAGTTCTGTTACAATGTCTATTAAAACTTCTTGTATTAAATACTCTCTGAGCGACAAATTCTTCAAATTGTTATTATAGAACACGTGTAAAAAAGGAACAAACGAAAAAATGTAATGGAGACATTTCTGAAGATGCTGTCATCTACATGGTCATCAATGAAAAGATGGGTGACAGTGTCGCTCTTGTTTTCATGTATGAACTTAGCTGCCATTTGGTTGAAAATGTCCTCACTAATCTGTTTGAACTGTCACCAACAGGTCATCGACGCTTTAACATTGTCAAAAATAAGTCCGGATTAGACATGAGCACCTCCCATATTAATATTTTTTAATATTTTTGGAGCTCATGCAGCAAAAAACTTGAAATTTTGTGTGAGCAAAAGTTTCTATAGTGTGCGTTATCGTTCAAAAATAAGTCCGGATTAGACATGAGCCAATATAGAGAGGGCCTTGACATTTTGTAGGGATAACTCTGTCGATATTGTGCATTATATTTTGAAAATTTTCAAAATTGGTCAAGTAGGCGTGGCACGTCTCATATAGATCAAATATTTATTTTTATGTTTTTAAAACTAAACAGCGGACCGATCTTTGAAATTTTTACAATCCATTAGTGATGGCACTTCCCATATAGAAACAACATTTACTTTAAAATATCTCAGAAGCCAAGACAACTAGAATTTTGAAATTGTATCGTGAGTATTAACGTCAAAACCGAGAATAGTATTATAGAAAGCAGTCAAGCTCTCAAATAGATTAAATATTTATCGTTTTAATATTTAATTTCAAATAAAAAAATTTAAAAAGGATTATATGTATTTTTTTTCATCACGAAGGGGATATAGTGTATCGAAGCATATGGGTTTTAGCTAGTATTATATATCCGCACAAAAACATGAATGTGACAATAATGCCAAGGTCCTGTCCAAAAATTTCGGCCTTAAAAAGTACAGAGATCAAAATAAGAACCAAGTTCTTGACAGGTACAATACCATCTCACTTCTTGGCAACCTGTAAGCTTGGCAATATTTTTCCCATAATTCTTTCCCATATTAGAAAGACAATCAAAAATATTACCAAGCTAACAGGTTGCCTAGAAATGAGATGGTATTGTACCTATTAGGAATACCATCTCACTTCTTGGCAGCCTGTAACCTTGGCAATATTTTTCCCATATTAGAAAGACAAACAAAAATATTACCAAACTAATAGGTTGCCTAGAAATGAGATGGTATTGTACCTATTAGGAACTTTGTCTTTGTTTTGATCTCAGTACTTTTTATGGCCGAACTTTTTGGATAGGGACTTGGCCTTGTTTTCACGGATCTCAGTTATTTTTTCTAAGCTTTTATTTGTTACAATAACTGCCCCATACAAATAAGGGACACCTTAGCCCTCCCCCCGCCCAAGCTGAAAAATTTACGTTTTCAAATTTTTCTTAATTCTCTCCCATCAAGAGTTACATGTGCAGCAAAATTCAGCTTTCTAGCTATACTGGAAGTTCCCCATATAAAGAAGGGACTCCCTAGTCCCCCAGATGAAAAATGCCCGTTTCCAAATTTGTTTTGGTAATTGCTCATAAGGAAAATTAAAACAGGACTCTAATGGAATAATGGATGATTTTATATGTTTAGATATATCCAGGAAAATGACTCAGAAATTAGATATTCTGTATTAGGGATTGATATTCTGTATTGTGGATTATTTCCAAGTCAAGTTTTATCAAAACTAAAGAAAAGAATCGCTTAAATCCTAAACATTTTGAGTTATTTTTTTTTTGCTTGATTTAGTTCAAGAATTGTTATGTTTGTTATGTAATTGTTTTTTTTATACTAATAAACTCAAAATAATAATTTATGCATTTTTATTTATTGAAATTACTTATTTTATGGAAAAACTGTATTAATCGGTTAATCGATTAATAGCAACATTAAAGCAGAAGCCCGATTAAATGAGTACCCTAGTAAATACACACTGTGGTAGGGATGAGCCAGTGGAAAAACCTAATGGGAATCGTTTCGATTTATGCACAATTCCTTAAATTGCAGAGCTGGTAGTCTTAAAATCAAGCTTATTCCCAGCATTTAGTTTTGACTAAACTTAGCTGCGAAAATATCTTTTCAGCAGCAGCCGAACTGTGTGAAATGACATTAAATCAAAAACAAAACTAATCAAATCACCAAAACATTTTCGTTCAAATCAGCGAAGCATTTTTTTTGGAGACTAATGAATCTTTGTATAACGCTATATTGATTATTCAGCAAAAATGCTCAAATTGTGGTGGCTTATCACGATAGTTATAAAACTGATAATTTTTGTGTTGAAAAAAAGTAACCAAAATTAAAAAAAGTAAACAGGTACACATTGAAAAAAAGTACCCAACTTTGGTTAACAGTAACCAAAACGGCAACGCTGCTTGCCATGCGATCTTTTGTATGACTCACCCTACAAGCCTAATAAATATTTAAAAATATTAATTTTTTCTCACTTGGTTAAGTGTTTAATTGAAATTAACCCTCCTAGAATTTGCAGCTGTTTAGCTAACAGCGTTAAGCGGTTTTGCTATAATTATTTTCCTCTCGAAATAGCCGGGTTCAAATCACGGTGCCTAAAACTTTTATTATTATTTTTTTTAGATGTTCTTTTTATATGTTAAAATACATATTTTTCATAAGATATTAGAATCAATAACAGAAAAATAGATTATAATGGGTGATTTTATAAGAACTATCGGAAAGTAAAAAAAAAAACACATAAAATTCAGAAAAATGCATGAAATATTTATTTGGATCGATAGTTGGGTCGATATAATTTAATGTTTGAAGATTATTTCATGCAAATGTTGGCCGCGGCTGCGCCTCAAATGGTCCATCCGCTTAGTCCAATTTTGGCATACTCTTTCCAACATTTCGGCCGGTATCTCACGAATAATGTTGGCAATGTTGGCTTCCAGTGCGTCAATCGAAGCGGGCTTGTCGCTATAGACATTAGCCTTAACATAGCGCCACAAAAAATAGTCTAGAGGCGTTAAATCGCACGATCTAGGCGGCCAATTGACTGGTCCCAAGCGTGAAATAAACTGTTCACCGAACTCGCCTCTCAATTGGTCCATTGTTTCGCGTGCTGTGTGGCATGTGGCACCATCTTGTTGAAACCACATGTCATGCAAGTCAAGCTCTTCCATTTTGGGCAGAAAAAAGTTTGTTATCATCGCACGGTAGCGCTCACCATTCACAGTAACGTTGTGATTCGCATCATCTTTGAAGAAATACGGCCCAATGATGCCGCCAGCCCATAATCCGCACCAAACGGTTGTTTTTTGTGGATGCATTGGTAGCTCTTGCAATGCTTCTGGCTGCTCTTCACTCCAAATACGGCAGTTTTGCTTGTTCACGTATCCATTCAATAATTTGCAAGCGTTGTTCGTTTGTAAGACGATTCATGATTAAATTATAGACCAAACTGAAGATGTTTGACAGTGACACAAGATACAAAACGTGCGTGAGCTGTCAAAACTAGTGTTGCCAAAAAGATAATAGCAAAAAAATCACTCGTTAGTAAATAAATGAATAGTAAATAATTAAAATCAATAAAATAGTTATTTTGGATAAAAATTTTTAGTCCCAAATAGAAAAATTGGAAAAAAATGTTTATAAAATTTATTTCTTTTTAACTCCGATGATTCTAAATTTATATTTGCATAAATGAATGCGAAATGAACTATATAACCTAAAAATTCATGTCTAAGAATACAAATTTTGTCATATACTTTTTGTACAACTAATACCTGTAAATTCAACAAATAGGTACACTCTAAAACATTACTTCAAATTTACAATAAAATATTGTCTAAATTTGTGTTGAAAATTTCTCCTTGTCTAAAATTACATCGATTTTGTAGTTATTTTATTTAAGAAAAAACCTTTCAAATTATACATATTTAGTCCATGTGGAAAAAATGTAACATAAACTATAATACGGCTATGGCTGAATGGTAGATAAGTCAGACTATCAGTCAGGAGGTCGAGGTTCAAGCCTGCATGGAGCCAGTCGCTTTTTAGTAAAAAACATTTTGTTGAAAAATAATGCGTGTGTAATTTTAGGTCGATAATAATCTGTAAAGTGTTGCCGACTATCATCGACCTAATTTTCAACAAAAGTGTTTTATAGAGTATCTTAAGTGTAAATTACACATTCACCCCTATAGTGAATATGTTTTCCCTCGAAATATTTTCCCTTTCCCTTCTTTTGTGATCGTGAATGTAAAATCGAAAAATTCCCCTTATCATGAATGATTTTTTCAATTTTCCTCTTTTCTTGTTCACTTTATTTTAGCAGGCGAAATTGATAATACATCATGTAATTGCTATTTTATCCTTTTAATTAATTATTACAGCTCATGAATATTTAGTTTCAGAACAAATGCAGTAAATAGTGTTCATTTATCTTAATACTAACACATTTATCTTAACACTACCTCCATGCAACACCTTCCTACCTAAGTTTCGCGATGATATAATAGCAATTGATTTTTCCGCGTCTATAGAGAATCATTCATCGCGTCCAAAATATATAAAAATCCAGTTTTACTTACTCTTGAGAAATTTTAATTAAACACCAAAAGGCTGATTGAATTAGGCTGCCTGCAATGGCTCGGGTGCTCCAAGGCATTGGATGCATCTAGCAATCCTGGACGAACAATTTGGTTTTATTTAGATTCCTCATGGAATAAAAAGGTATGTAATTCAAATTCTTAGCACAGCATATTTTTATTTTTTAACAAAATTTTCTTTGATTTTTAATTTATTTTATTAAGCTTCTTCCTTATTTACATTCACTAAGAACTGCTAGCGGGCAACAATTTTTACGGGAACTTCACGATAGCAATTTTCCCTCGAAGGGAAATGAAAATTTTATGGGAACATAAATTTCACTTGTTATTCGCGATAAGGGTGATTAGATATTTTAACGTAGGCGGTAAAACAACATTTGCTTTCAATGCTTATAGATATATCTATAAGCAGGGAAACCGGAAATGTGCCATAAAAAAGTGTGTTGTGTTCGTTAAATATGCACTAAAAACTTAAAAATATGCTTACTAAATGCACAAAACTATGCAATTAAAACCTTATTATTACGTTTATCATTTATATAACATTCATTTTCGACACCACGATTTATTTACATATATTGGTGGCATGCAACAACGTCAAAGAAGATAATGTCCACGGACATCAGTTTCATACTATGTCAGTTTCATACTATGTCAGAGCATATTCAAAGTACCCAAACGACTGAAAATAACTGTTAATGGTTTTTTTTTCAGTTTCGGAGCTGCTGATGTTTGCTCAACAAAAATTCGAAAGCAGTCGGGTATTCACTTGCATTTACTGCCGCTAAACCCGTAATATTAGAGGTAGAATGGGTAGAATTTTATGCAATTCGAAGAATTTGTCGGTAGTCATTTGGTTTAAAAGCTGTGAAGGTTTCTCCTTTGCAATTTTTTTAATATTTCTCACTATCTTTTATCTAGCTCATTACCACCTTATTACTTGTTCAGGGTTTCCGAGCGATATATATATATATATATATATATATATATATATATATATATATATATATATATATATATATATATATATATATATATATATATATATATATATATATATATATATATATATATATATATATATATATATATATATATATATATATATATATATATATATATATATATATATATATATATATATATATATATATATATATATATATATATATATATATATATATATATATATATATATATATATATATATATATATATATATATATATATATATATATATATATATATATATATATATATTAGTTAGTAATGTTAAAGAAGTTTTACTAATTAAGGGCCTACAATTTCATACTAACAGAATGACAAACATGCAAACCATATAGAACAATAATTGCACTTGTTTATAAATGGCGATTAACTTTTGCATTAGAATAAATTTTTGTATATTATTTTAATATGTAAATGTAGAGGAAAGCAAAAATTGCTTTTAATGGTGCTTAACATAATTTACAACTGTTTTGTATATAAATAATATTTCTATAAAATACTATTACTAAGCGAAAAGAATTGTATTACCATATTTGCTTTCAAACACAATATGTATATAAATATATAAATTGCTTTATGTATGCAAAAAAATTTAATTGATTTCTTGTGGTCAGCTGACCTATATGCCGACATTTCGTTGGTTGCTAATACCAACTCATCAGTAGATCTTTAAAAAACGGTTCCACATTCAACTTTTAAAATACGGTTCTAAATGAAACTTTTTGCACATAGTACATTTTTGAGATTATCTTAAATGAATAACAGCAACATACTTCGAAATAACAAATGCTGGCATCACTAACATAGAATGTTAGTACAATTTGTAGCTGTTTGGTTGAGAGCATTAATCGCTTTCCATATAGTTATTTCCTCTCGAAGGAGCTGGGTTCAAATCACGGCGCCTAGAACTTTTATTATTTTTATTTTTTAGATGTTTTTTAATGTTAAAATAATTATTTTTCATAAGATACTAGAATCAATAACCGAAACAAAAAGCATAGCAAATTAATTAATAGTAGGGTAATTCCATGTCAAATCAAGTAAGAGTTAAAGACGACCCCTTTCAATTTTAATGAAACTTAGTCAGATGTTGTCATTCATCCTATAACAAATTTATGTTAAAGAAAAAAAATTAAAAATGTTTATTTCAAAAGTTATGACATATTCAAAATGTCATTATTTCACCAAATTTACAAAATGTGTTGAGCTTAGTTTTTAATTATCTCCAAAACTATTTTATGTACAAGGATGTTTTGTATACCATTTTAAGGAGGATAATTGGGGCAACAAAAAATACATAGAACAAAAATTTGTTTCGGAAAAATGACTTGTCAGCAAAGTTTTGAAAATTTCAAAACTGACTAATCAAAAACCTATATTTTTTTCCGTCTGAATTTTTTTATATAATACCTCTAAATGTCCTTAATAAATCGTGAAAATTTTAAGGAGATGTTTGTTTTCTTTTTTGAGTTATGATTTTTTTCTTTCACAACCTTCAACAATATAGTATCAACAATAATTTAATAATTTAATAATTTAATGTAATTTTAAACAATATGCATTAAATTTAATGTAATTTAAAATTTTTGAAGGGGAAAAAGTAATAACATTGACAAATTTGTGCATTTGTTTTTTCGGTGAAATTTTATGTTGGAAATTTTGTGTTATAAAGGTACATTTTTTGTCATATCGCAAAAAAGAAAAAAAAACACCTCCTTAGAAATTTCAGGGTTTTTTAAGGACGTTTAAAGATATTATATGAAAAAAATTCAGCCAAAAAAAATATAGGTTTTTGATTTAATCAGTATTGAAAATTTCAAAACTTTGCAGATAAGTAATTTTTCGAAAAAAATGTTTGCTCTATACATGTTTTGTAGCCCCAAATATTCTGCTTAAAATGGCATACAAACTAATCTTGTATATAAACTAGTTTTCGAGATATTTAAAAACTAAACTCAACACTCTCGGTATATTGGGCGAAATAGTGACATTTTGGATATGTCATAACTTCTGAAATAAATAATTTTAATTTGTTCCATTTGGCATAAGTTTGTTATAGGCTTAAAGAAAACATCTGAAAAAATTTCATCAAAATCGAAAGGGGTCGTGCCTAACTATTAGTTTGACATGGAATTACCCAGTAACTAAATAAAATCAATAAAATAGTTATTTGGGAAAAAATTTTTAGTACTAAATAAAATCAATATTTTTTGAGCTCAAATGATCCTAAATTTGTGTTTGCATAAATTAATGCGAAATGAACTGTATATTACCAAAAAATTCATGTTAAAGAATACAAATTTTGTAATATAATTTTTGTAAAACTAATACCCGTAATTACAGGAAAACGGTATCTAATGCATATATTACACATTAGATATTTTAACATAGTCGATAAAAGACCATTTGCTTTCAATCGTTTCCTATAAGCAGGGAAACCGGAAATATGCTGTAAAAAATTTGTTTTATGCGCGTTAAATATGCACTAAAAACTTAAAAATATGCCCCAAAAATTTAAAAAAAATTTACAACGCCAAAATATGCCACACAAAATAGAAAAACTGCCGTAAATAACCGACTAGTTGTAAAATAGGCATAAAACATGCTATAACGGGAAAAATATGCACTAATAAAACGATGTTAAAATTCTTAACGTATAAATATCATATTTCACAGAGATGTGAATTATTTGAAATACTTTTATTTAAAATAAAAATAGAAATTACAAAATAATTATTTTTATTTGAACTATTTTGCCTTAAGAGTGTTTTATATATTATTTGAAACATTTCAAAATAAACCTGACACGAGAATAGACGTGTTTTATCGGCTGTCCGCAAAACTTTTATAATTCGTAATTTACAAAGTGCAGAAGTTAGTAACTAAATATAAAACGATATATAAAACGATATCATGCATTCACAATCTATTATGAGATATTGAAATATTAATTTAAAAAAATATAAAAAATCTAAACTAATAAAGTTATTTGCATTAAACATGAAATAAGCAAATTTAAAACATAAAAAAACAAAATTACAAAAGAAAGAAAACAAAACCAGCAATTTAATATATGTACTGTTCTCTTGCATGTAATAAACTAAAAACAAACTGTGAAAATACTGGTTTATTGGTTTAAGGATTTTTTCGTATAAATATACATAATAACTTGTCATACATAAAGCTTAACAAAGCGATAAAATAAAACAAAAAGAAAAAAAAAATATATATATATACATATATATATATATATGTATATATATATATATATATATATATATATATATATATATATATATATATATATATATATATATATATATATATATATATATATATATATATATATATATATATATATATATATATATATATATATATATATATATATATATATATATATATATATATATATATATATATATATATATATATATATATATATATATATATATATATATATATATATATATATATATATATATATATATATATATACAGTGCGCTCGGGATAACGTCAACTAATAAAAACCGCGAGTGTTGACGTTTACCAGATTGTTGACGTTTAAGAATATGCAAATTTAAGATCAAAATATTATTGATACAATAGTTTAAAGCGTTGTTATCGTTTATAAATTAAAACCCAGGAAGAAACAAATAAGAAAAGGTTTTCAACCTAATTAAAAGCAACAAAAATATATTACATGAGATCATGGCATATATGTATATCTATACTTTTACATATCTTAAATTAATCTGTTGTTTTTTCTGCACATATATGTGTTACACATAGGTTTTAGTTGTTACTAAAGCTAAAATGTTGCTTTATTTAGAGTCGACGTTTTAGAGCTTTGTGATTTAATTGACGTTTTAGAGCTTTGTGATTTAATTGACGTTTTAGAGTAGACAATGTCAATGAAAAGGTGTTGACGTTTTGGGATGTTGACGAAATGGGGTGTTGACGTTATCCCGAGCGCACTGTATATATATATATATATATATATATATATATATATATATATATATATATATATATATATATATATATATATATATATATATATATATATATATATATATATATATATATATATATATATATATATATATATATATATATATATATATATATATATATATATATATATATATATATATATATATATATATATATATATATATATATATATATATATATATATATATATATATATATACATATATATATATATATATATATATATATATATATATATATATATATATATATATATATATATATATATATATATATATATATATATATATATATATATATATATATATATATATATATATATATATATATATATATATATATATATATATATATATATATATATATATATATATATATATATATATATATATATATATATATATATATATATATATATATATATATATATATATATATATATATATATATATATATATATATATATATATATATATATATATATATATATATATATTTATATATATATATATACCCTGCCGGGAATGTCGATATAAAATTGTATTGATTCACTATTGACATTGTTATCAGTACTACTGACTAATTGTACCCAGGCAATGTTCTGTGCTATAGACATTTAACATGTGCTTGTCATTGAGATTTCACTACTCACATCGGAACTGTTGACTTACTATAGATCAGGTGGTTCTTATGAGATCATATGGAAGCACCGGTACCAGAGATTCACTAGTGCATTTTAATGATTCTAGTCGACACATATTGCTGAGTACACATAATGGTGCCTATTATGAGCAACATTCGATTTTCGATTGTGGTCGAATAACTGATCGAACAAATTTTCATTTGGTATTATGGCGCACATTCCATAAAAATAGCGCTATTGTGAATTTCACCTGACACCAGCAATGCCACTGAAAAAATGTTCCTACCAAATTTTCCACAAAAAACTACCAAAACCGTTTTAAGCCTATCAGTTTCTTAAAATTTATTGATTGCGTTTTTTAAAGCATTCTGGTAGTAAAGTTTGAAATACATCTTCTTTAATAAAATTTTGGAGTCTTAATGGATTTATCGCTCACGCATATTCCGATGGGAGCCCTCTTGATTCCGTACTTTTATTCCTATCGTTTTCGTTTTACCATCTTCAGATTCCTCTCATTTTATCGGCCATGTCACAGAGTTCAATTCCGTTCGGAAACGGAGTGCAATCAACCCTAATATGTCAAGTATTGATGCTAACCTTGGCTCTTTTTTACGATATAACAAAAAACGATATGACATACTGTATTGGCATATCGTAAGTTTTTTACGATATGACAACGCTGCGACATGACAACACCGTGTATGGCTATCTTAGTGTTGTCATATCGTAAAAAACTTACGATATGACAATACAGTATGTCATATCGTTTTCTGTTATATCGTAAAAAAGAGCCAAAGTTAGCATCAATGATGTCAAGCCCTAGCTGAAACATACTGCACCATAATAGCGCCGCCAACAGTCTGGACATATTCGCGTATTTTAGTTTTCTTTTTAGACACCAGCTGCTACAAAAATGAGGTAGGTTGAATTCCGTTTCCGAACGGAATTGAGCTCTGTGACAGGGCCGTATATTTCAATTTTACAGTAATAGAATTGTAATGCTCCAAAAAGGTCCTTTAAACTTTTTTATATGCAAAGGTAGCACTAAGATAGGCTTAAGAAAAACATATCGAATTTATAAACTGATTTTGAAAACTGTAAATATAAATTTAATTGTTAAAAAATATGCATCATAGTATTTAATATATCAATAAAATAGTTCATCAGGTGATCATTAAGGAATAGAAAAACTTCGATAAGAAAAATACAAAAAACTAAAAAAATACTTAGTCCGGACTATGGACTGATTGGTAGCAATGCTAGCCAGTCAGTCCAAAGGTGTCGGATTTGATTCCCGATATAGAGACTGGGTGTTTTCGTAGACCATCTGCATAAATCGCTTCGCGGGTTGTGTTTGTGAATTTAAAAATAAATAAAATAAAAAAAGTTTAATATGGATGTAAAATTTTTTTTTGATTATTTGCTCTTTCTTTTGTAGAGAAAAATGCTACATATTTTACCCTTCTCAATGAAAATTTGCAATATAATGAATTTTTGAAACAGGGACTGAAACCGAACCCGAAGAACCCTAAAATTCAACAAGGTTCGGGTTCAAAAATATAAAATATAATATAGAAGAATAAAAGAATATTTGATAATAGAAGAATAATAAAAAGCATTAGATTTCTTGCATACAAAAAAAAATTTAAAACAAAATCAAACTAAAATAACGAACAAGGCAAATTGATACCAGGTGGCAGCACCCCGACAGCTGACTTTTTCTTTGCAATTTTTAAAATTGCCGAATGTTTGCCAAGCATTTTGCTTGTTCTAGTTCTGGGTATTTGTAGTAATTTTAAGTATATTTTCTTATGACAATGTGGTACGTACGTTACAAAGTTGAACAATTTTTTTTGGAAGCCAAATAAGTTAAATTTAGGGCCGTTAACAGTAAAAATATTAACCTGCAGTTAACACTAAACTCAAAATTTAATTCTTTATAAATAAAATTTCATTAACACAAAGCAGATTTACCTATTCAATTTTAATTAAATTTAACTGGAACCTTTTTTGAGTTTAAGTTCTTAACTGAAGAAATTATTGACATATGAAAATAAATTAATTTTTTGTTCTTCTGAAAATATTTAACATGAATTTTCAAGAAAAATAACAATATCAAGGTTTCTTAGGCGAATGCAGCACTTCCTTGTACAGCGGTCGTACTCAGATGCTGTTGAACCATGACATTATTTACATAAATTGCTAAAGTTTTTGCATTTCCCAAAAATAGTTTATTTCAGGTAATCAAAAAAGTTGATGACACAAGTTAACTCAATTTTTTTTATTGTTAACGAAAATTTTTAACTTTCAATTAAAACTCCAAGTTTAGGCAAACTGAAAGTTAATAAACTTAAAGTTAAAATCAACATAACTGAGCTTTGTGTTAAAGGCGGCTAATTATATTTAAAAAAATATATTGTTTAAACGTATAATCGTAAATGTAGCAAAATAATTGTGCGTGTTCAAATTTTTGGTTTTGAACCCGAACCCGAACCCTGAACCGAACCCGAACCTGAACTTTTTATTTTGTTTAACCCGAACCTGAGTTTCAGTCCCTGTTTTAAAATACTTAATTTATTGCAAGTTATATCAACACTTACCAGAATACATTTATTTATCTTAAATGTATGCTAGTTTGCAATTTTCCATAAAAAGTTAAAGAATTTTTATAGTTTGCCTAGAAAACAAAACGACAAAGGCTAACGAAAATTTAATACATATTCTGCAAGATCGACAAAATTTTTTATTTAATTTATTAAATTTTTTATAAGCTGCATTGAAAACCTTTTTTAATAATTACGCATAAATATATTCTCAAATCTACCAAAAAAAGATTTAGCCTAAAGAATGGTACTGTGTTCATCATTTCGTGCGAACTGCTGTCAAAAGTTCATATAAAAAAAATTGTCACGAATTTCTCATGAAAAATTGTTGCAGAAGTTGAAGTCAGTGCTGTTCGGAATTTTTTCCCAAAAATCATCAAATTTGGGAAACAAAATCGTCAAGATTTTCGAAAAAATTTCGTCAAAAAATCGTCACACTAAAAATCAACTGTTTATAAAAAACCAGCAGTGTTTTATAAAAATATAAAACAATAATTTCTATGGAATGTATCAATTCAACTGCTTTATTAAAAAAATATAAACTTAAACACAACACAATAGTAAATTTAAGACTATGTTATAATAATTTTTGGCCAATTTAAAGCTTGATTATACATATATTATATTATTTTAAATTTATAACGATTTTATACTTTGAGCAGCTTATGAGACAGTATATTTGAAAATTCTATATATTCCAAAATATGCAAAGTTATAAGAAACAGAACTTTAATGCCGATATACCCATATAAATACAAACACATTTCAGTACATTTTGCGCAACCAACTTTGGTCCTGATTGTGTAAATCACGTTAACAAAGTGAAATTTATATAGAGAATAAAAAAATTTCAAATATTTTATATATAAATGGGTTTTATTTTTCATACAAATTTTTTGAGAGGTAAACCAACGCTTGAATTTCTATACATTTGTTTGATGAAGAATTTGTATGAGAAACAAAAACAAAAAAAAATTTGTAAGTTTTTTTTCAAATTTGTTTTTGCTTTAATATAATTTAACTTCGGTGATGTTATTTACTAGGGTATTCATTTAATCGGGTTTCTGCTTTAATCGGTTAATCGCTCTATTAATTAATCGAGGTTTTGGCTTAATCGGTTAATTGCGGTATTAACCGGGTAGCCGCTTAATGAAGTTTTTTCATAAATCAAGTAATTTCAACAAATAAAATTGCATAAATTATCTGTTATTTTGAGTTTATTAGTAAAAAAAACAACAACATAACAAACATAACTATTCTTGAACTGAATCAAGCAATAGTTTAAGGAGATCTTCTAAAACAATCTTTCAGAAAAATCATTCCTTTAGTTTTGATAAAACTTGGCTTGAAAAAATCCTTTCATTTATCGTAGATGTTGAAGAAGTCGAAAGCAATCCGTAATACAGAACATCTAGTTTCTCAGACCTTTTCCTGGATTTCTCTAAACTTATAAAATTTTTCATTATGGCATTAGAGTTCTGTTTTAATTTTTTTTAATTCTTAAAACTTTTAATTGTTTCAGTTAATTCTGTTGGAACATTTCTTGTATTACTATCGATAGTTTCTTCTGTTGTAAGATCATCAACTAATTCATGCTGGCAGAGCTCAGCGAAAAAAATTTATAACCGAATTCCTTAGTTTCCGTTTTATTACTGTATTTTAAACACCATTGCTAGAGAAAAATATTCCTGAGTGGAGGTATAAAATAATTGAATTCGTTTCTCATTAATCCTTAGATTTTTAATTACATCGTTGGCAACAGTATTATTGGATTTGATAAAACTATTAAACAAAAACTTAATACATAATTCCATCAAGTTCAATTAGAGTAGCAGAGTCTTTACAAAACTCTTTTATAGCCACCCCCAAAGATTTTAATGTTTTACGTAAGTTTGTATGAAAAATGATTTCTAAACACATACATTTTGTATATGAGACGAAACAAATAATTAAACACACAAAAAATACTTGATAATACTACAAAATACGAAAAAATTTGTTACGTCGGTTAATCGGTTAATCGACTGAAATTAACCGGTTTAACCGTTAATCGAAAATATCAACTTTTAAAGTTAATCGGGTAGTAATTAACCGGTTAACCGATTAATGGTTAACCGAATGAATACCCTATTATTTACACAACTAGGTCCTTTGTTTTCTAATTTTATTGCTTTATTTTAGTATAATCTTCAGATTATGATAGAAGTTTATTGAATGTGTTTACATTTTTCACATATGTATAAAATTTTTTCGTGAAAATTAAATACGAGAATTAAATCACTTTCAAGTTGATATTAAACTGCACTTTCCCAGTGCTGCCATTAGTTGATTTTTCTTCATTCCCATTTTTATCTTTTTCGTTTTGCTCGTGGAGACACCCAGTTAACAAATTGCATAACTGGAAATTTTAATTTATTGTTGTTTATTTTATAAAAATTTCACAAAAATTTTGTAGAATAAATAACAAGTTTAAACATTTTTATGAACCCATTTTTTGTTTGTTTACTTAATAATAATATGACAAAAGTTGTGTAGAATCCATGTAATATACAAAAACACAGAATATGAAATAGAACACCTAATTTTGACGTTTAAAAAGGCCTGTTATCATGTGTTATGCACTTTTACTAGCAAAATGTTCAATTACTACCATAATATGAAAGAGATAGTTTAGATGAATTCAAAGCAATAAGACTTTCTTTCATATAATAGTCTTAATGTTGTAACCTGTCAGGCTATGTACAAAATTCATCAGAGTACCCCACTATATATTTTTGAACGCTGTTAAGACCAACAAGGTACAACGCGGCCAATCACTACAATTTGATACCACCGTAAAAATCGGGAACTTATAAGGTAATGTATGGTAGCGCCACTAGCAAAATATTGATTTTAAAATCGATTTATATAACAGTTAAAGCTTATATATCGAGAAAAGGATATTATTATATTAATAAATAAATATAGCGGTATAGAACAAACGAATGAAAAAAAATCAGAAAATTCGACTGCGTAGTAACACGAATGCAAACTAACTGAAAGAGTAGTTTAAATAACGCAGTCCGACCAAGAGTTATACAAATTACTCTGTA
>OY101448.1:98990599-99178911 GCA_956483635.1 Panzeria rudis
ATATATATATATATATATATATATATATATATATATATATATATATATATATATATATATATATATATATATATATATATATATATATATATATATATATATATATATATATATATATATATATATATATATATATATATATATATATATATATATATATATATATATATATATATATATATATATATATATATATATATATATATATATATATATATATATATATATATATATATATATATATATATATATATATATATATATATATATATATATATATATATATATATATATATATATATATATATATATATATATATATATATATATATATATATATATATATATATATATATATTAGGGTGACATTAATTTTCAAAAGTTTGATTTTACCAAGTCTCACCCCCCAAATCGGTTCAGTTTTATGGAAAAAAAATACAAAAAAATTTCGTAGCGATAAGTTGAGATTTGGGCGTGCGCCCGCCCTTCAAAGTTTTATACGAGCCTTAACGTATGAACTATATTGATATTTTGTTCATATATTTTTTTTATTTTTTATTTAAATTGTTTTACAAGAAAGTAGGAAAAATTCTATATTCATTTTTTATAAAATGTTTATTAAAATTAAAGTACTTTTGATATAGTCGATTTATTTGAATTTGGGAAACGTTTGCGATAGTCCGTCACAACTTGCAAAAGAAATTGTGTTTGCTCTTCGTTTTTAGTAAGAAGTTTATTGTAATCTTCTATTAATTTAACTCCTCTTTCTGCCACATCATTTACTACTTTTAATTTGTTTATATATACAAATGCACTTTGATAGCATTCATGGGTTGGCCATATTGAAGGGTCTAATTCCAAAAAAGATTTATCAATATTAAATCTTTCGAAAAATCTTGCTGTTTTGGAAGAAACAAATTGTTCAAGTCCATTATCAATTACATCTGCAATTCTTTCTTTTTTTTTTAAATCACGCGTTTTATTATTTTTGCATTTTCATTTTGCAAAGCAGCTTTCATTTTTTTTTTGTGTCAGCAGAAACATTATTGTCAAAGAAAGCAAATGCTATAGATTCTGTGCCTAAGTACCATAGATGATTTAAAAACTTTTTTATAGATACTTGCGATATATCTGTATCAATTTTTTCGAAATTATGAAGTCTATTTAAAAATTTAAAGTCCGTATTTGGTGCTTTTATGGCTGAAGGAGCAGAAAACCAAGCCTCTATGAATATTTGGATTATAAAAATACAAATTTTACGCAATCATGCCAGTTGAATCTCTGATAAAGCAAATTCCTTCCGCAACAAAAATATTTTCAAGCTATAAATGGCTTTTGCCATCCACCGTGCATGATGAAAACCTCCTGGTGATCTTATCATTACGCTTGCTTTGGACTTGTTCATTTTTTCGCCAAGAAACATCAGGACAAGCTCCAAAAGCTCTTTATAATCTTCTCTAGGCTGCTTCTCACTCAAAACATTATTTACAAAATTTACTATTCTGGTTTTTGACCCTTGCAAATGATACATAGCTAATTCAACTTGAATTCCTGCCAATTGTTTATATTCAAATTGTTCCACGATTTTTTAAAATTTTCAAATAATTTTACGAAGGGACTTGTACTGCAGTCAAATTTGGTTTCAAAAACACTTTTCAATATAATTTCGTAAATGTGATGTCTACAAGGCAGCCAAAAAAGTTCTCTATTTAAGGATTTTTCAAGCAACGTGCATGTACCTTTCAAGCGCCCAGTATTGACCGCAGTTGTATCGAACAAAATGAATTTAATTTCTCTTTGTAGACCCCATTTGGAAATACAATTATAAACAGCATCGGCTTGTTCTGTTCCTGAACCACATTTCATTGCAGGTATTTCCAACTAGATATGACTATAGGAAGTCTATCAACATTTGCATTGCCCGTTAATGCTGGTAAAAGTTTACCATCCCAATGCAATGTTATAATGTCTTGTTTATTCAATTTAAAATTCTTTTGTAGTTCCAACGCTCTTTTCTTACGCATTTTTTCTCTTGCCATATGAATTGAAGATCTATTAATGATGTAGTCAGCAATGTCTTCTCCTAATGATTGCAATACAACAGAAATAATGTGAACAGCATTTCTGTTACTTATTTTGCAATAATCTAATGCAATAGCTAATTTTGGAGTAATAATTGTTTGTTTTACTCTTGCATTTTTTGAGCGAACTTTAACAGTTTCATCGTGGGACTCTGTGGCTTGAAAACTTAGATCACTTTCAGATGATGACTGAAATTGCACGGTTTCACCTTGAACATAAAAAAATTACCTCTATTATAGAAAAGTTCATTAATAATCTAAGTTCATTATTAATCTTACTTATAATATTTTGTTCACGTTTATTACGTTCAACTCGCTTTAACTTAATCTGTTCGCGGTGTTCAGCTTGAATCTCCATTTGAAGTGTCTTATAATCAATTCCGTACATATGTCCTGGTCGACCTTCCTGCCTCTGGCTTATCAAGAATGCTTTATCTTTCTCCACAGTTATTAATTCTAAGGCATTTGCATGCGCCACGTCAAAAATTTGTTCTAAGCTTTCAACCCAGGTCTTTTCTTTGTTTTTCTGGTTATCTGGGTTTCTTCCACAATTTATTTTTAAATTCGTCCATTCTGTATGTAATTTTTCCAGTTTTGCAATGCAATGTTGCTTTTCTCTTGTGGGTATGCGCGCTTTTTCCCAAAAAATCAAAAGTTCTTCAATAACTAACTTAGCACTTTCTCGTAAACTCATATTTACAACACGCCAATTAAAAAACAACACCTTTATTACTTCTTTTTTTGAAGGTAACTTGGAACCCGTAAGTTGATTAGAGGCATAGCCAATCAAATAATATTTTTCGCGTAATGATCTTGCACTCATTTTAGTAATCTTATTTTGTCAGAACAATAGGAAAGAATAAACTCGAATGAATTAATCATGAAATAAATCAAAATTTTTGCTACGTTTCTTTTGCTTCAATGGAAAATAGCGGTACTTGCTTTTTGTTAACATTATTGCTTGCTCATTTTTTGCGTATTTAACAAAAAAATAATTTTGTTTTTTTCATGTGTTGCACAAAATTTTTTTTCCATTGAATGGCAGACATCATTTATACAAGTCGCGTTTATAACGTTTATTTTAGGGGGGAGGGGGGCTATAAATGATTTGAAATCTTGCTGCCTTTTGACTAGAATTAAATTAAATAATTTAAAAATCGAAGGTACAACTTATAATAATACCATTTTAGGCTCAAAAGACATTTTAAAAATATATGACCAAAATATCAATATAGTTCATACTATAAGGCTCATATAAAACTTTGAAAGGCGTGCGCACGTCCAAAACTTAACTTATCGCTATGAAATTTTTTTGTAATTTTTTTTTCATAAAACAGAACCGATGTGGGGGGTGAGACTTGGTAAAATCAAATTATTCAAATCAAAGAGGACATTTTCCAGCTATACTGGTCATTCAATTAATTGTATTGGACGAGTTGTGGTAAATGTAACGGTTTTACAAGCTTCACGTATGTTAAACTCATATGTTGTAGATAATGACTTAGATACCCTGTGTGGTCGCGAGATACCCTGTGTGATAGCTCACTTTGCTCATGATATACATTTTTCTGATCTTCAATTCAAACAAATAATTCATTAAACGACAAATTTAATTTAAATGCTCTTCAATACATATCTTCGGAACTATCAACGTTAAACTCAATTCAGAAATTTCAGCTAGAGCAAACGCTAACTCAATTTGATGAAGTGTTCGGAAATTCAGCAGGAGTGCTTATAGGTTCACCTGTTAAAGTACATATGAAAGTCAATGCAAGGCTGATATTCGCTCGCCCAAGAGAAGTTCCCCTGGCTTTAAAGGAGGCATATGAAAAGGAGATTGACGCGAAAATTGCGGCAGGTTATTACAGGAAGGTAGAATTTTCAGAATGGGCGTGAACAACTCATATTGTAACTAAAAAAAATGGAGCGCTACGCATTACTGGCAACTATAAGCCAACAGTTAACCCGCAGATGATTATCGACGAACATCCCATTCCTAAACCAGAAGATTTATTTAACAGAATTAAGGGGGCTAAAATTTTTGCACATATAAATGTCACCGATGCTTACACACATTTAGCTATGATGAGGAGTTTGCTCACATTCTTACTCTTAATACCATAACTCATGGCTTAATGCGACTTCAGTTGAATTTCTGGGGCACATCATCGATTCTAGAGGAATACATAAGTCTAACAAACATATTGAAGCTGTTTTGAATGCTCTAAAGCCAAGCTCTATAGAAGAATTGCAGCTGTTTTTAGATAATGCCTCTTACTATAGTGCTTTTATTCCAGATTTAGCTTATCGTGAGAGGCCTTTACGTAGGGTTGTCATCCGTCCTCTTTTTCCCGGACACTGTCCTCTTTTTGCGGTCTCTGTCCGGGGAAAATATGTGCGTCCGGGAAAGTCCTACTTTTTGCCGACTTACGGCCCCTTTCACAATGTACGATTAAGAGTTAACATGGACTTTAACGCAGTGATGTTATATACTTTTTTGAAAAGTCTTTACGCAGCCCGAAAAAAATCCCTATTCGGCCAAAAAATTATCTTTGCGAAAATCCCTACAACTTTTAAATGATAATATGAATGCAATTAACCCCTTTTTGTGTTTAATGTACATATACGTATATGAATTAATACGAAAAAAGCTTGTCTCGAATTTTCGATATTTTACAGGAGAAGGAAAAAACTGAGCTGCAACTTTCTTAGTTCTTTAAGAAGGATGTAATGACACGTTGACTACTAGAAAACGTTAAAAACGCGATTTCGAAAAAATCGAGATACATTGATATATAAGCTTTATTTAAAGTTTTTATAAAAATTTTTAGAATTTCAAGGTAAAAATATTGCACTGTTTTCAGAATTTTATCTAGTTTTAGGAAACGTAGCTAACTTTCGGCCTACGGAAGATAAATTCCCTTTTTATCGGGATCATCACATATAAAGATATACACTTTTATATGAATTGCACTGTTTTACAAACTTTTATTTTTGGAAAATTAAAATTTTCTAATGCATTTTTTAAAGTTATTAATAATTAGGTTGTGTAAACATGAAAAAATCTTTTCGGCCATTGTCCAGATACTGACGGTACATTTGTGTTTTTCGATGCACACTCGTCATTAAAGCACCACGCAGACCACTGAGTTATATATCTACTAAGTACGCGTGGAATATTGGCTAATTGGCTTTGATCGGATAAAAAATTACGGAGTTACAATGGATCAAACTCAAAATTTTATAAAATTTTTAACTCTTTTAAACCAATTTTTGTAATTTCGGAAGCTGTTATGTACCACAAATAATAAAACAAATCCATATTTTTATAATTTTATTGAATAGTTCATGCAATTACAAAAATTGAAAGCCTACAAAAATTGTAGGCCAAAATCTAAAAATGCTGTAATAAAATAACGAAAAAAACTAGCATTTTCAAAAATCCCTACATTTTAATGATCTGAAAAAATATGTCCTTTTTTCCCTACGGTCATTTTATTAGACAAAAATCCCCACGAATAGGGATTTTTCCCTACATATAACATCACTTCTTTAACGGCAAGTTTTGTATGCCGAAGTTGCTGTTAAAGTCTACGTTAACTTTTAATCGTACATTTTGAAAAGCGCCATTAAAAAGGGAGGTTAAGTTCGCATAAAGTATCTGTTTAACATTATATACGATATATTCAGAAATAATCAGGTATGGTTAATATTTCAAGGAACAAGGGAAAAATTAACAACTGAATTTTTCTACGCACACAGCAGAACATAGCTACTTTCGGAAGCCGCTACAATTCCATCATCAGTGCTCATGTGTATTTTGCTTATCACTACTTTTCAGGTGGCTCTGGCTGGTCAGAGGGGCTTGATTTGGTGATAGTCAATCTTTTTTAGGGCTTGCCAAGATTTAAGGCAAAAAGCTATTTATTTGTCAAGCAAAAAATTTAATTCTATTCTGTGCAGAATTTTATGCACGAGCTTCAATTAGCTATTTTAGCGCTAGAAGTTCATTCATGGATTTAAATACATGATAATTTAATGAAAATCTTTCTCCAAGGCCATTTTCTTTGCAAACCAGAGACCTTTATTAAAAATAAAACACTGTTGCTTTTGGAACTACATATTAATGGAAGTTCCTCTGGTCTATAGACAAATGATAAATTGTATACAGATTAAGCGTTACATTCCAAACACAGTGCGAACTCGATATTCGCAACAATCGATTATCGCAGCACCCCGATTATCGCAACAGGCAATATTTTTATATTACAGTCATATTTATGTGTATTTTGGGTTTCTTATGTATATTTCTAAAGAGTAAATATGATATAATTAAAAAACAAGACGAAAAGGAAACCGAAAACTTCATATGGAGCTTTTGCTACCACAGACTCACAACTCAAAATTTTTTTTCGAATTTACTAACAATCTGCTATGTAAAATTTTGCGAGATTGCCCCTTTTTCGCAACACCATCGATATGTATTTAAGATTTTATTGGTAGTAAAATTATTGGAAAAAAATGTCCCTACTTTTTTAAGCAATTGTCCGGGTTTCTTTTATCTGCTCTCCTCCTTTTATAAATTAAGCGATAACAACTCTATCTTTACGAGACATACTAAAATCTAAAATATTTTTGTGGGATGCAAGGGCAGAAGCTTCTTTTAAAGACATTAAACAGTTATTGGTATCGCCCCAAGTCCTTATGCCGTACAATTAAAATCTTCCACTGCTATTGGCAACGGATGCGAGTAAAACCGGCTTGGGTGCAGTGTTATCGCATCGTCAATCGAATGGTAAAGAAAGGCCAATTGCATACGCCAGTAGAACTATAAGCAAAACTGAGCAACGTTATTCGCAACTTGACAAGGAAGCCTTGGCTATAGTTTGGGCTGTTCAAAATTTTTTTAAATATTTATACGCTCGCCATTGGATCCTGATAACGGATCATAAGCCACTGACTCAGATTTCGCATCCGAGCAAATCACTTCCAACACTCTGTATTTCCCTCATGGCCAACTACGCAGATTTTCTAAGTAATTTTGATTACGAAATTATATACAAAACGTCCAAGGAAAATAGTAATGCAGATTATTTGTCACGAATAATACCGAAAGAAAGTCAAGTCTCACAATGCAATGGAAATGCGCTAATTCCAGAATATGACGAGTTTGATACTTTTATTTTTCGACAAATAAAACAATTACCAGTGACAGCTGAAAAAATCGGCGTTGAAACAAGAAAAGATCCCGAACTAGGGAAAATAGTAAAAATTCTGGAAAAAGGGCATAGCTTATCCAAAAATTACTGCAATGCGCCTGAATCTAGTTATACGCTATCAGGTTATTGTTTATTATTTGAGCACAGAGTGGTAATAACAGCAAAGTTTCGGAGAGATGTTCTTCAGAATTTGCATGCGGCTCACTTATGGATAGTTAAAATGAAGGGCATTGCACACTCTTTTGTATATTGGCCAAAAATAGATGTCGTCATCGAAGCTGTAGCAAAAGATTGTATTGATTGTGCAAGGATAGCAAATAAACCAAAGAAGTACACTGGGCACCACTGGGACTACCCAAACGGACTTTGGGATCGTGTGCATATTGATTATGCTGGTACTTTTGAGGGAGTGATGCTTTTAATTATTACAGATGCGTATAGCAAATGGTTAGACGTTAAGGTAACGACGCACAGTGGCTGAAAATCGTTTTTCATTGGCCAAAATTCTGTAACTTTTGAACCGATCAAAATATTGAAGTAATTTTTATTTTAATGGATAGATATTTAGTTCAGCTTGACTCAGTTTTAATTACATTAAAATTGATTGAGGACTTTTTAAGGAATTCTAGGTAAAAGTTGAACTTTTGAATTTTTTTAACTTTAAGAGTGAAATATGGGTTTATTATTTTTTTTTATTTATTAAAAAAATTAATATATGGAAATTAATAATAATTATAAATATTTTTTGTTATAATGAAATTTTTTTAATGTAACACTAAAAAAAATTTTACACTAAAAAAAATAGTAAAATCAACTGGAGATTTTGCTATTATTACAGAAAAATTAAAAATTTTTTGCTGTCTAATTTGCAAATTTGTTTACAATCAAAGAATAGTTACACTTAAAAAAACGTAAATAATATTATCTAAAAATATTGCTATTACTACAGAAAAATGTATTATTTTTTGCTGTCAAATTTGATCATTTTAAAAAACATATTAAAAATAAAAACTGCAATAAATTTTAATAGCATTTGTAACAATGGTAGGTTCTGTTTATTATTATTTTTTACTAATACTATGTTTTTCGTACTTAAATAACAATGAAAGGCAATTATAATTATTATTCATTTGACTCAAATATTGATTGCAAATATTCCATATTTTGTTCTGTGCTATTTCTGTTCTTTAGTAGTTTTTTGGCTTCTTCATCTAAATCCCGATGTTCCACTTTCCATTGATTTCGAATACTAGAGATGAACGGATCTGACGTTGCCAATAATATATTAAATAGATCTTCATTTGTTGAATTTCTTGAAATTTTTCTAGTATTGTGCTCTCTATAAAATCTGTAATCCTTGTTCCTTTTTTCCTGAGCCTCCTCTGATAGATCTACAAGTGGCACCAAATGATATTTAATGACATCTTCTCCATGATAAAGGATTTTGTGAACTGTTGCAGACATATTTCTCCATGGGTAGTTGGTTGTATATATTTTTGCAGTTTCCTTAGCATAATCTCCAAATTTTCTAGAGTCAATTTCTTCATTGCACGCAAGTACTTCTAGGATTATTTTAAATCTTAAAATAAGGTTTAAATCCACTCCTGTTATTTCAGATGCTGTTTCTGGATCTGAAAAGAATCTTCTTGCGGTATTGCCATCATTTGTATTGCCTGACCCTTGTTTTGGCTGATCTATAATCAATCCTAATTTGAGATATTCATCTTGAACATGTTTCTTTTTTGAACTTCTTAACTCTTTGTTGGTTTCGTTGTTTCTTATTGATCCTGAAGACCCGAAATCCAAATCATAACTGATTTTTAGTATGTGTTCCATAAGTCGGATCGGGACTTGGTTTAATTGGGTTGATGTTGCTTGGCATATAATGCAGCTGGATGCAGCCTTCGTGCTAGTCAAAGCCTGACCTACTTTTCCATCTATCATTGTCAGCACTAATTGGTAGCTTACTTCAATTTGGTGCCCATCTAACTGTAATTGTAATGGCTGTAGTGTTGCAATTTGGGTCTTGATATCACTAACTTCTTTGTTAATGGCATCATGAGTTTCTTTTTTGAATTCAAATTTGATTGGCCTGCAGTATTTCGTAGAAGATAGTGTCTCATTTTTCCAAATATCCATTGTTTGCGTTGTACTAGTCGAAGGCTCTGAATCTTCCAAAATCTTTTTCAATCGCAATGGTACAAATGATACCATGAACATATCTGAGTCCGATATATTTTCACATACAGCTTGTTTGTATTGTTTTTGTCCCGAAGAACCATCACATCCCCATTTACAAAAAAGAATTAACTTTGTGTTTCCATATTTCTTTAACTCATTTCCTGTTATTGATTGTAGCAAGCGTTCGGCTGTGTGATCAAGTAGAGATTGTAGTTGTACCTCTGCCGAAATTGGTGTGATTGTAATAGTGTCCTTTGATGGCAAACAGTCCATTTTAGCAGCGGTTATGTGATGATATGCTGGATACATATTTGAGCCTTTTTCAATCGCACGCAGTCTGGGCTTAATATATTGCTGTTTTGTTAATTTCAAATCCAGAAATAATGCTAATGCCTCCTCATTTGTGTACTGTATTGCATCACTCAGAGTTGGTATACTTTTAAGAATCCGTTTTGTTCTCACTGGACTAGCTTTAAAAACTTTTTCAATTATATCCACTTTTGTTAATTGGTTCTGTGATCGTAATTGATGTAGGAAAGATTCTTTTATATTTGTACAACCAATTGCATCGTTAATATCTTTAAGTTTCCGCCTCTTAGATCTATCGCTGCAGTTGCCCATTAATGATTTGCGTGGTCTTCCATCCTTTTCTTGCTGTTTCTGCAGCGACAGTAAGTTGGCCTTCTAACCAGTTTGCATTTTTATATAAAAGTTTTGTTTACTGTACCTAACTTCTTTGTAGCGTTTTTTTAGTGCTTTGACGAAATTAGATAATTGCTCTTGCATTTCGGTGCTACACGAATTTAAGTTTAATTTTATTTTAACATAGCTAAGAACATCTTCCTGGTTTTTGTTTCTAAAATACTCTTCGGCCAGTTCTTTATAACTGAAGCTCTCCATATTTTTCTGAATATTTTTATTTGTGTCTGTTATGTTTTATCCGTACACTTAAAGGATTAACTTATTACTGAGTAATCCCTTATCGAATCCGTAGTTTTATACATTTTTAGATACATGTTATTCACACATTGATCTTTAATTTCATAGCAGGTAGTGCTTAAATTGAACAAAACTGCACATGTTATCCAGACCTTAATATCAGGTAAAACTGATTAGTATCTCGTTATAAAATTGTTTATGACTTTGGTTGACCCTAACATTTGATAACAGGTAAATTTAGAAAGAGATCATATGTTTACTGTAGAACCTATTGTGATAATTTTATGACTTATTTTTTGCTGATCAAAACAAAGCCATTAAACCCTTTCGCAGGTATTATATTTAATTTTTTTAGTTTTACGTAGTCTAAAGTAAAAAAACATAAACTTTTAGGCAAAAAAGTGAAAATTTAATACACCATTGTATACGAGTACTTTTAGGGCTGTTTAAATTAATTTGAATTTTTTGTAGAGTAATTTCATTAAAATGAAAAAAGTGTTCTACCCACGGCTCGTCACGGGTGCAAAAGTATATATAGCGTTAAAGAGGACACTTTCACCTTTCTCCTGGTGGTATACGTTTCTTGTTCCCTTTTGTTCCCTAGAAGTTCTATTCCACTAAAATTTAAATTTGAGAAAAATATAGTAGTTTCATAAATATTTCATAACGCCCTTAATATTAAACGCTAGAGCTGTGACCACTTACAACAACTAAAGACTATAATCCTACCAACATTATAAAAAAGACCGCAGGCCATTATCGATGATAGCTTGCGAGTAGTAAACATTTATTTTTGATAAAAAACAAAAGAAAAACACCTTTTCCTGAAATTAAAAAAACAGTTGAGTTTGAAAGCATGCTACGCCCACAATTATCAATAGTTTAACCTAATTTTTTGGCTACCTTAATCTGGATATATTAGCTATAAAAAGGCGTCAAAATTTTTAAAATCGGCGACAAAAAAATTTGACTTTTGGCCAATGAAAAACGATTTTCAGCCACTGTGCGACGTCTACAACAGCTGCTGCAACTATTGCATTGATGGATGAGGTTTTTGCTAATTATGGTGTACCAATCATACTAGTTTCTGATAATGGTACAAACTTTGCATCAAAAGAGTTCAGTAATTATCTAACATCTGTAGGAGATAAATATCATAAATTTACTGCCCCCTTATCATCCTTCCACTAACGGGCAAGCTGAACGAAGCGTTAAAACGGTAAAAAACGCGTTGAAATCGATGTGTACTTCAAAGAAAAACTTGCAACAGAATCTGAATGAATTTTTAAGACAATATAAAAATGCGCCACATTCAACAACTTTTTCTGGGGCGTCAACTGCGCACGCGGCTTAATTTAGTCCAGCCAGAATATGTATCATCCAAAGTTAAAAATAAACAGTTTCTTCGATATGGTGGGTGCTTTAGAGAATTTGATTTAGGCGATGCTATATACTTTTTATCCGAAAATCCGAGAAGAAGTAAATGGCTACAAGGAGTAATAAGTAAACGCTTAGGTGATATTCATTACGAGATACTTCAGCTAAATAAATGTGTTAGACGATATATTGATCAGATTCGCGGTCCTAATAAAGAAAGGTTAGAAAACCAAAGTACACAAGAAATAAATCGCAATGAGGAAAAAAATAATTCGAATATTTCAAGTAGTAGATGTACCACAAACACTAATTTTCCAAGTACATCTTATAAAGAAATGTTTTGTGATTATTTCGTAAATCCCATTCGGCCTACTGATACTATATCTCCTACAGATAATTCAAGCTCTAGCAATATAAATGGCCAACTTCACGATGATAATATATTAAACGATAATTTATTAAACAGCCCTAGTAGAGAGAAAGAAACAGATGATGAATTTGAAACGCCGCCAGCCCTTCAGTTTAGAGCATTTCCGGAAGCTCAGCAATTTGAAACAACACAATGAAGAACCTTCCAACAGAAGAACCTTTTGAAAATTTAGGCCCTGATGTTCCATATTTACAACCAGACCATAGCCAAGAGTGCTATTTGAACAAGAGACTCCAAGAAGGAAAAGATAAATGTTATGTATGAATGTACTCTTTGTAACAAGTAACTTCGTTATAAAACTACTTGGTATATTTGATTATTCAATGCATGTTTGTGATTACTTGAAATTCATGTCAGTATTGATTGTTTAATATTAATCATTCTGGATTGTATCGTTTATAGATATATATATATATATATATATATATATATATATATATATATATATATATATATATATATATATATATATATATATATATATATATATATATATATATATATATATATATATATATATATATATATATATATATATATATATATATATATATATATATATATATATATATATATATATATATATATATATATATATATATATATATATAGATATATATATATATATATATATATATATATATATATATATATATATATATATATATATATATATATATATATATATATATATATAGATATAGATATAGATATATATATATATATATATATATATATATATATATATATATATATATATATATATATATATATATATATATATATATATATATATATATATATATATATATATATATATATATATATATATATATATATATATATATATATATATATATATATATATATATATATATATATATATATATATATATATATATATATATATATATATATATATATATATATATATATATATATATATATATATATATATATATTAAGGACTTCACATATTTTGAGAATGGTTATTTTAATACTTTTTTCGTATTAATATATAAATTTGTTTTTGGCAAAACGTAGTGGTAAAATATTCTGTTAAAATGGATAGTAAGCCCATACCCTGCTGATAAGCGGCTATTCACACATTAGGTAACGCTATTTTCGGAGTTTAATACTCCCACCCTGCTGCCACGCAGTGTTATCAGTACATTTTCTGACAGACGGACTTGAACTCGTCATCTTGTGATGATTTTTACCCCGGTTTTGAACAGAATTTGGCAAAAAATATTCGCAAATATAATAAGTATCGCTTTAACTGCACTTTTGCGCACGTAACCACAATTGTATGCATGCACATTTAGGCAGATAAGTACATTTAATATAACAGCATTTTTGACTTATCTATCCAAAAAATCGTGCAAACTTGATTGTGCGGCTAAGTAAAAATTACTGTATACTATTTTGCTCTTGTAATACACTTTAAAAATATTTGCGATCGTAAAATATAAAAAAATTATGCGTAAAAAGCGTGGCATGTAACTTGAAACGCTGAAAAGCATGGAATGCGTAAAACGTGTGAAAGCGTACACGCGAAAACGTGTGTTATGGACTTTCAGCTTTAGAGCGCATCATCAGATAATTTTGGTGTCATTTGAAAGGTTTTAGCCTCCTCTTAAAAAATATTGATTAAAAAGGGCATAGCTTTCTGCTACAAGTGCATCTAAATTGCCAAAGTATTCTTTATCCTTAAGCATCCTGAAATATGGTATTTAAGTTTTCTTTATTTTTTTACAGAATGCATTTAGCTGACAAGGGTCTATTGTGCATAGTTGTCCGGTGGACCTTATTTCCATGGACATTATTGCATGCCACATAGAATATATGTCGAATTTCGTTCAAATCGAAGAAGGTAAAATTATAAACTCTATTTTTGTGTCAAAAATGTTTTAAATTACTCTTAAGTGTCAAACAAATGGAACACGTACACAAATATTTTTCTATATGGACATTGACGCTTTTAAAAGATAAACCGCAGCTGATTGCTCGAATGTACTTCATATAAATTTGCTATTTTGATTCTTTTGCAAAACTGCAAAAAAAAATTTGTTCAGGAAATAGTTACATTAACAAAAATTTTTGCCCTAAAGCATATTTTTTAGATAAACAAATTTACTTGGGAATTTTTGGTTAAGTGTCACCGCTAAAAAAAGCACTAAAAATTAGATTAAAAATGCACCGAACACTAATTCTAAAAATTTTCGCGGCGACAAGTTGAAAAAGCACTTAAAACAGTGCGAAATGCATCGAGTTGACAACGCTAGTTTTATTTATTAAAAATGTACTTTATAAATAACAAATATTCACATATTCTTTCTTCGCAAGTAATTTGTATATAAAGCTGAAATTTACGTACAAGAAACATTATACATGCTGCGCACAGAAAATGTGTAATGTAAACTCGTCGAAAACCAGGTTAACTTAACATTTGTCGGTAGTGATTTTGCTTCATAGGTGTTTCATGTTAATTCAACATGATTTACAATAATCTTGAAAGAACATTTATCCATTTGAATTAAATATTTTTCATGTTGATTTAATATTGCACTACAGTTAAATCAAAATGAAGTTGATACCGAAATAATACAAAAAATCATTTTTTAACGGTTATATTTATTTATATTTATTTATATTTATTATATATTTATTTATATTTATTTATTTATAGTTATTTATTTATTGAAAATACAATTTTCAATAAAATTGAACTAATAATCAGTAATCAAATCTTAACTCGAAAAATTTTTAGTTTTTAAGTCCAGGCAATGCCGGCTGAAAATATTTGTTTCAGTGGCAGGTTCTTTGGTTGTCTACGTTTCTCAGCCGAGATATGTGGCCTCTAAAGTTAATAATGTTTCGGGCTAGGGGATTTGGGTGGTACTCGAGTTTTTTTATGTATTTTGGCACGTTTTTAGAAAATATTATTTTATTTTATTGCTTATTTTATCAGCGCCTGGAGCTTTTTTCGAATTTAAGCACGCAATACAGTGCTCAATCTTACGAATATTGAACCTCAAGCTAACATCAGGTATAGAGACGACTGGTGGCAGCTCAACTATAGTATCAGACGTATTTGGACAAAATACTTTCTGCAAAGTGGCTTACAAACAGAGTAGCTTTTTCAGCGTCAGTTCTTGTCCAGTCTCCATTCGAAGCTCTCAATGGCGGCTTGTATATTACTGGTCATTTGAGGCCTCGGTCTTCTCTTCTTAGCTAATAGTAAGTTTGAGGTGTTGCGTCGAACCCATTCAGAAATTTTGGAAGAGAAGCGGTTTTTTGATATTCTAGTAGAGTTTTTAGCTGTTTAGTACATTTTTTCAGCCTAGATTTTAGCTGAGGGGATGTGTAGCGTTGCCATTCTCTACGAACTCTTCTCTTTCGGATAAAATCCGTTATACATCTGCTGAATAAATTTTATTATATCTCACCTGAAGATTTGTAGTAGTAGCATTTAGAGCAGCATGCTTAAGGTTTGCCTCAAACATTCTAATAGAGTCATCTATATCAGCAGGCGTTCTTAATGGAATATTTTCTGTGCAATGAGTATTCAAATAATTTGTATTTGAACCAATTAATACGTGAGTTTGTCATCGTTAAATCACAACTGGGTGAAGAAGTTGTATGTGAATATATACAGCCCAATTATGAATTTTCCCGGGGAGTTTTTTGTCTTCCCATTCATTTGTTCCCAGGGAAAAATCCTCCTAATATAAAAAGCCGGGGAATAAACAAATAAGGGAGAGGGAAAGATCAGGATCAGCTGTTTAGTGTTTACATTTAAAGAAGTGAAGCGAAAACTAGGCCAGGGCCAAATGCATTAAATCCCCAACGATTGTTGGGGATTTAATGCATTTGTAAGTTGTAAGTTTTTTAAGCCGCAAAAAATCTTCAATTTACCTATTATGTGAACTTAAAGGAGGTGTTCAAAATTAAGTGCGTTTTAGAACTTTCTTCCGAAGGCAGAAGTAGTTCATGTTTTTGAAGCGCGTGTTTGCACGGCGTGGATAAAAATTCCTAAAACAAGAGAGAAATATACAATTCGGGTGATTATTTATACTTGTTGCCCTAAATAAATGCTTATTCCATTGTTTCACAACATTTTTCAATTTGAATTTAAAATTTTTGTATTAGTTCCTTTCAAAATGTTTGGGGGAGAAACTCGCAAGAATCTCTCCCTCTCCCTCATATTTAAAATAATTACTTTCTTCCCTGGGAGTTTTCTCCCGGGGAAATTGTAATTTATAATAGGAGAAATGGAAAAAGGGAAAATTTTCCCGAGGAGATTTTTTTAGAACAGGGGAACAGGGAATAGGGAAAACCCTTCTGGAGAATTGATATTCATAATTGGGCTGTTAGTGACAATAGTTAGTGAGTGATCTGAAGACAAATCTAAAGATGCTTCTTGGATCATTTCGCTGGACACACCCCTTACCACACCAAAACCAATAACATCAGGAACTTTTTGGCGATCTGTTGGCCAGTAAGTTGGCTGCCAGCTTGATATAACATTTAAAAGCATTTTAGAAATCGTGCCAAACAGAAGGCGTCTCTTTGGTGTGATGAGAAGTAATCCTCAGGACGTGTGCTTAGCGTTGTAGTCAGCGGCGGCCAAAAAGCGTGGCTCTAGTGAATTAAAAAATTTACTATGTTGATTTTCTGTAAAAGAGTACCTGGGAAGAGAGTAAATTGATGAAATCACCAGGTTTTGATAAACAGCTTCAATGCAGATGTTAGTTGCTTGAAGATAGTCTTCACAATGATTAAGTAGTGTTTTAATCGCGATTTTATTAATATAGCTGAGCCACCACAAGCTCTACCTTGGGGCTCCTTTGTATCGTAGAGAGTATATTCGTTGATTTTAAAAAAGCTTCTAGCGATAAGCATAACATCAACTTGTATATCCATCATGAAGTATTTGAGTTCGTCTTTATGTTGGCGGATGCCGTTTGCGTTCCAGAAACAGATTTTTAAGTTCATGGTTTGCTTAATGCAGCCTGCAATAATGTATACTGCATTTTTAACACTTCCTGCATCATGCAGGTCATGCTGGTTGTAAAAAAGTTTACTGTTTGTATTAAGTTTTTCGTTTTTGAGATGTGGGCAGGTTAGACTTCAAAACATTAGCGTATGAGAACTGACTGTTTGGTATGTTTTGCGCTATACCTGATTAGCCTTAAAAATGTTGGCAAATGAAGACCGGCTGGTAGCTGGTTGGCGCAACTTGGGATAATTGGTATTGTCGTAAGTAATAGGTCGAGCATAGTTGTGACTACGCTTTTTAGATAAAGACTGCTTAATATGCACATAGACAGGGCAGCCCATGTAGTTTGCAGAGTGGTTTTCATGGCAATTGCTACACTTGTGTGGTTCCTCTACGGTATAGAGGAATATGTATACAAACAACAGAAATGCCTACGTTACTGTTGTTGCTGCAGAATGTGATAACCCAGTGAACAAAAATTTACTCTTTCGTACACGGGTACGCTCAAATTCAATGTCTATGACAGACCGTAATATAAAAGTAAATTTTTCGAAACCAGCTTCACAGCGAAGCACAAGTGCCAACAATATGAGCAACATCAAGCCCAAAAAGAAAAAACGATAGAAAGTGACCCCATAGAAAATTATTCAGAAAATCCAAAAATCCAAATAGGTATTGATCGTTATTTTAAAGTTGTAAATAATAAAAAAAGACAAAGAATGCCAAGATCGAAAAACCTCGCTCCATTGGCGAAAATGGCCAAAGATGGTAAATCTGATGCGGCGCTTTCTGAAAATCGCTTTTCACTTCTACAAAACGATGAAGACGAAGTCACCATTTTCAGGTCAAGCAAGCCGCCCCCAATATACTTAAGAGAGAAAAACTCAAATAAGCTAATTAAAAGGCTAGTACAATTAATCGGTGAAGAGGCGTTTTACGTAATCCCGATAAAAACGCGGTGCGATTAATGAGACAAAAATTCAAGTATATGAAGAATATCATTACCACTCAGTAGTTTCGGAGTTTGAAACACAAAATAAAAATGTTTACGCCTACCAATTGAATAGTGCAAAAGTCCTCCAGGTAGTGATAGAAGGCATCGATTCATACGTGGATCCAGAATAGGTGAAAGCGGGTCTACTAATAATTTTAAAGTAAAAATGTTACTAGCATTAAAAATAGAGAGCGACTCCCCCAACCACTATTTTGTGTACAATTGGAGCCAGGAGATATGAAATTAAAAAAGAATGAAGTACACCCCATTTAGCGCTTAAGATATTTGCTGAACCGACGAGTTACCGTAGAGGAACCTCACAAGTGAGCAGGACCCATTCAATGTCTGAATTGCCAAGAATATGGCCACACCAAAACATATTGCAAGTTGCACACCGCTTGTGTCGTCTGCGGTGAGCTACACAGCACTGCCAATTGAGATAAGCTAAAAGATGATTCCAAAATTAAAAAGTGTAGCAATTGCCATGAAAATCACACTGCAAACTACAGGGGCTGCCCTGCTTATGTCCTTGTTAAGCAGTCTTTGTCTAACAGACGTAATCACACCTATGCTCAGCCAATTACTTTCGATAATACAAATTATCCCCAGTTGCGCCAACCAGCTACCAGCCGGCCAACGAAATCACTGGTTATAATTTTGATCAAATTGAGGCTTCAATAGAAAATTTAATACAAACAGTAAATTTTTTTACACCCAACATGACCTGCATGATGCAGGAAGTGTTGAAAATGTAGTCTACATTATTGTAGGCTGCATTAAAGAAACCATGAACTTAAAAATCTGTTTTTGGAACGCAAACGGCATCCGCCAACATAAAAACGAACTAGAATGCTTCATGATGGATAAACAAATTGATGTTAGTTATGCTTATCTCTGAAACGTATTTGACGGATAGAAGCTTTTTAAAATCAACGGATATATTCTCTACGACACAAAGGACCCCCAAGGTAGAACTTGTGGTGGCTCGGGTCTACTAATAAAATCGCGATTAAAACACTACTTAATGAGTGATCATTGTTAGGACTATCTTCAAGCAGCTAACATCTGCATTGAAGCTTTTCATCAAAACCTGGTGATTTCATCAATTTACTCTCCTCCCAGGTACTCTATTACAGAAAATCAATATAGTCGAATTATTAATTCACTAGGCCCACGGTTTTTGGCCGCCGGTGATTACAACGCTAAGCACACGTTCTGGGGATCTCGCCTCAGCACGCCAAATGGTCTCGTTTTGTTTGACACAATTTCAAAAATGCGTTTGAATGTTATATTAAGTGGTCAGCCAACTTACTGGCCAACAGATCGCCGAAAAATACCTGATTTTATTGATTTCGGAGTGGTAAATGGTGTGCCCAGCAAAATGATCCAAGATGAAGTATCTAGATTTGTCTTTAGATCACTCATCAACTATTGTTACTATATATTCACATACAACTTCTTCACCCACTTGTGATTCGACGATGACAACCACATGTATAAATTGGTTGAAATACAAAAAATATTTGAGTTCTCATTGCCCAGAAAATATTCCATTAAAAACGCCTGCGGACATAGATGACTCTATTAGAATGTTAGAGGCAAACCTTAACCCTTTCGCTATATTGTATCCATATGGATACACGTAAATTGATAAGCGTCTAACAAGAACCGCATTAATTTTACCTTTGGATTGCTAACGGATTATAGAATTTCCAGGTCTTATTTCTTAATTTAAGTCACTTTTGGAAAATGTTTTGGTTTTATTTTCTTAAAAAAATACGTATTTAAAAAAGCATGTTTTAAATATTTTATTTTTGGTCAAAACAGAGTTTTTTATTTTACTTATAAAACAAACATATTGACTTTTTTTTGAATAAAATTAACTGAAATAAGTTAAAAAGACTTTAATTTAATATTCAGCATAACAATTTTTTTGTTTAAACAATTAAAAAAGCACCGACGATTTTTTTAATTATGCATGTATCCATATGGATACAAACCTATGATGTGGTAAAGTTTTTATTGTAACTCTGTATACACCACTAGATCAAAGTCATTTTAATTTTCATGCTTTACCGATTCATATTTGGAAATAAAACTGTCAATTGGCCCTAGAAACAATAATCAGTAATTTGTTCTACAAAATTTTCACCCTAAGTGCGTTTTCACTTTTCTAAAAAATGGACTATCTTTCAAAGAGGCAAAATTTCCCACAATTTGAAAATTTTGGGGTTACTAGTTCCAAATAAAATATAACTATAGATAATAGTAAGAGATCGCCCTGTTTAAAAAATGCAATTCCTCGTATTTCCCCCTTATTGGGTCGTTCCATAAAATAATGGACTCATCCCTCAGAAAATTCCTCTTTTGATCAACTTGGAAAGTTGGAAAATGGCTCGTTTCAACTCAGACCGTTAATTAAGCCCACCATAGATAAAAATATAGAACCACCTCATCCTCCAATTCCATTTAGTTTTGTTCGCCCATGTGTTTTTTATACTCCATTGAGTACAAATGTATCCATATGGCAACCACTTTGGAGTCAACTTTTTGGAAAAAATAAAAAAATTTAAATTTATTAAAAATATTTAAGCCCGAATAGTAACAAAATTGGATTTTTAATGCCTGAATTGGAAAACTTGTACCGAAAGGGTTAAGCAAACTGCTCTAAATGCTACTACAAATCTTCAGGTGAGATATAATAAAATTTGTTCAGCTGATGTAGAACGGCTTATATCCGAAATAAGAAGAGTTCGTAGAGAATGGCAACGCTACAGATCCCCTCAGCTAAAATCTAGGCTGAAGGCATTTACTAAACAGCTGAACATTCTAGTAGAATATCGAAAAACTGTTTTTTTTTTCCAAAACTTTCTGAATGGGCTCGACGCAACACCTCAAACAGACTATTCGAAATGGAGAGCACCCCGAGGCCTCAAAAGACCAGTGATATATAAGCCTCCATTGCGAGCTTTAAATGGAGACTGGGCAAGAACTGACGCTGAACAAGTTACTTTGTTTGTAAACAACTTGCAGAAAGTATTTACTCCAAATACGTTTGATATTATAGTTGAGCTGCCGCTAGTCCTCGCTATACTAGATGTTACTTTGAGGTTCAATATTCGTGAGATTGAACACTGTATTGCGGGCTTAAACTCGAAAAAAGGTTCAGGCGCTGATGAAATAAGCAATAAAATGCTCTTAGAGCTACCCTATACTGCAAACCGGATAATTCTATTTATTGTTAACAGTATTTTGCGCCTCAAATGTTATCCCGCAGAATGGAAGGTTTCGCTGATTACCATGATACCTAAGCCATGCAAAGATCATACGAAGGTGGAATCCTATAGGCCTATAAGCCTTATTGTCTAACATGTCAAAACTATTTTAAAAGCTACCCTACGGTAAATGGAACTGATACAAAACAAGTCACGTAACCGGTCCCCAGGTGGTAGGGACCAGTCCGAGTTCTAACACTTCCTATGAAGCGGACCAGCCACTTTTACATGGGGATGGCCTAGGATGGGGTTAATTGATACTTTGTATGCACCTTGTAACTTGTCTCTGAACTATCTTATGGAGTCCAACTCGGTGTAGAATAATATAGATTATATATAAATATTATTCTAAATTCAGCTGTAATTCGATTAATTTATTTTTTTATTGTTACAAATCCAAGTAAAAATTGTATTTTATTTTTAAGCGATGTCTTTGATAGGATTCAAACCGATAACCTCCGGCATGACAAGCTAGTACACTACCCACTCGACCACAGAGGAACTTATATTTCAACGTTATAAATACCAGTTAAGCTGGAGTTAATATCTGAATATAGTTACGGAACAGATTCCTGAGTGTCATGACAGTCTCATTGAAGTGATGCAATTAATATTATATAGAAACTATGTGATAGGCCTTAGATCTAGGTGCATCAAATTTGTTCAGTGCCGTTTACTACAATACTAATCGGAGTACCAACTAAATTGACTGAAATTTTTTAATATGTGAACATCTACACAACATGTCTTTTTTCACCATTCACTACTCCTTATTTTTGGTACCAGTCTCATTTTCTCAAGTCATAGGACGAGTACTTTTGGATCATTTGTCACCAAATTTTTGAACAAACACATAGACTCGTGAACGTGGTTAGAAAAACCTTCGAAGAAACGAAATATTGTTCTACGCTCTTCATCGCTGTGTCTCAGGCATTTGATAAAGTATGACACGAAGGTTTAATACATAAACTAAAGCAAAACATACCCGAAAACATCCTTTTACTTTTAGAAAGCTACTTAACTGAGCGAAAACTTGTTGTTAAAGAAGGTAGTTTTCCAAGCCCTCTGCAACCCATTGAAGCCGGAGCTCCTCGAGGCAGCATCCTCGGTCCTGTATTATATCTGATATATGCCTCTGACTTGCCGGTAAGCAGTAACATACACATATCAACATTCGCTGATGATACAGCTTTTCTAAGTGTTCACAAAAGCCATCAAGAAACCACCCGCAAACTGCAATATTATATACCCCAGTTGGAACAATGGCTAAAACAATGGTGGATAAAAATGAGCGAACAAAAATGTCTACACATTACTTTTACATTGTGCAAAGAAACCTGCCCACCTATACAAATAAATAACCAAACTATACCTCAACACACTGAAGTGAAATATCTCAGTGTTCATCTTGATCGTCGTCTAACACGGAAGTCACACATAATGCAAAGGTGACCCAAATGAAATTAAAAGCAGCTCAAATGCATTGGCTCATTGGAAGGAACTCTACTCTGAGCCTAGATTGTAAACTTATTCTATACAATTCCATTATAAAACCAATATGGTCCTACGGAATCCAGTTATGGGGCACTGCCTCGGCATCAAATGTAGAAAAATTCAAAGGCAACAAAATAAAATACTACGTACGATTACAGCAGCCCCATGGTATGTCAGAAACAACCGAATTCATAATGACCTAGATGTGCCGCTGGTTAAGACAGTGTTTTCTAAACACGTGACAAGCTGCATAAAAAACAAATCCCCTAGCGCGAAACATCATTAGCCTTAGAGCCCACAATCGGCTGAGAAGGAGGGACACTCTTGCTCTCAGCCGAACACGAGCGACGTAAACAACCAAAGTACCAACCGCTGAAACAAATAATTTTGTCTGGCATTGGCTGGACTTAAAAATTAAAATTTTACAGTTAAGATTTGATTACTTATTGTTAGTTCAATTTTATTGAAGATACAATAAATACATATAACCGAAAAAAAATCTGCAAATGTTGATATGTGTATGTTACTGCTTACCGCCAAGTCAGAGTACCGAACATCCGACCACATTTTTCATCCAGTGCAGCGCGCCTGGCACAATAACGCGTTATCCTGTGTGCTTGCAACCAAACTGATGAACGTATAGAACAGCTCACGGTACAGATAACATCCCTTGTTAATGAACACCGCCGTAAAAAATGGTTACCCCATCTCAATCATTGTTATATTGACGCTATGGGGAATAATAAAAAGTCTATCTGGTTCGAACAATAAGAAAAATCTGCTGCTATCGGCTTCAATAACACGCAGCATACAGATTCCAAAACCTACCATGTTCTGCCGACAGTTTGTCGAACATCACACCTCGCAGAACCGGTTCAAAAGCTCTATAGTACGGAGATCCAAGAGTCCAAAACGAGACTCTGAGTCATACTCCTTCACCCCCACTGAAGTTGAGAACGTAATCTCAAAAGCGAACCCCTCTAAGGCCCTCGGACAAGATGGCATCTCCATGCTAATGCAAACAAAAACTTGGCACAGTAGCTCTGCTTTTCCTCACGAGAATACTAGAACTCTCGATCCGCCAACTGGTGATTCCAGATATCTGGAAAGTCACAAGGATCATCCCAATTCCAAAACCAGAAAAATCCGCTGATCAGGGAGATTCCTACCGCCCTATCTCCCTCTTATCACCCGTTGCAAAGCCTTTGGAAGCACTACTGCTCCCATCCATGAAGGTGCATTTCCCGATCGCCATACATCAACACGGTCTCAGGGAAGCCCATAGCATCACGACGGCAGTGAACCTGATAGCGACCCAGACCGCCAATGGCTTTAACCAGCACAGGTGCCAACACACAATTATAACTTGTCCACTGGTGTCATACGGTGTTAACATCTCTGACGTAAGCGCCAAAATAACCAACTATTTGGCCACCATCACAGACTATCTGAAGGAGCGTAACTTGAAGCTATCACCCTCAATGTCGTTAGTGTCATTGTTTGCCCTTAAACATATTTGTTAGATAAACAAATTTACTTGGGAATTTTGGTTTAAGTGCCACCGTTAAAAAAGTACTAAAAATTAGTTTTGAAAACTACCGAGCACTAATTCTAAAAATTTTGCGGCGACAAATTGAAAAAGCATTTAAAACAGTGCGAAACGCATCGAGTTGACAACGCTGGTTTTAATTAAAAATGTACTTTATAAATAACAAACATTCTCATATTCTTTTTTCGCAAGTAACTTGTATATAAGCTGAAATTTACGTACAATAGACATTATACATGCTGCGCACAGAAAATTTTTAATGTAAACTCGTCCAAAACCAGGTTAATTTAGCATTTGTCGGTAGTGATTTTGCTTCATATGTGTTTCATGTTAACTCAACATGATTCACAATAATCTTGAAAGAACATTTATCCTTTTGAATTAAATATTTTTCATGTTGATTTAATATTGCACTACAGTTAAATCAAAATAAAGTTGATACTGAAATAATACGAAAAATCATTTTTTAACGGTTATATTTATATATTGTATTTTCAATAAAATTGAACTAACAATCAATAATCAAATCTTACTCGAAAAATTTTTAGTTTTTAAGTCCAGGCAATGCCGGATAAAAATATTTGTATCAGCGGTTGGATCTTTGGTTGCCTACGTTTCTCGTCTTCGGCTGAGAGCAAGAGTGTCCCTCCTTCTCAGCCGAGATATGTGATCTACAGTTAATGATGTTTCGGGCTAGGGGATTTGGGTGCAACTCGAGTTTTTCTATGTACCTTGTCACCTGTTTGGAAAATAGCATTTTATTTTATTGCTTATTTTATCAGCGCCTGGAGCTTTTTTCGAATTTAAGCCCGTAATACAGTGTTCAATCTCACGAATATTGAACCTCAAGCTAACATCTAGTATAGAGGCGACTGGTGGCAGCTCAACTATAGTATCAGACGTATTTGGACAAAAGTGGCTTACAAACAGAGTAGCTTTTTCAGCGTCAGTTCTTGTCCAGTCTCCATTCGAAGCTCGGTCTTCTCTTCTTAGCGAATAGTAAGTTTGAGGTGTTGCGTCGAACCCATTCAGAAATTTTTGAAGAGAAGCGGTTTTTGATATTCTAGTAGAGTTTTTAGCTGTTTAGTACATTTTTTCAGCCTAGATTTTAGCTGAGGGGATGTGTAGCGTTGCCATTCTCTACGAACTCTTCTCTTTCGGATAAAATCCGTTATACATCTGCTGAATAAATTTTATTATATCTCACCTGAAGATTTGTAGTAGTAACATTTAAAGCAGCATGCTTACGGTTTGCCTCAACCATTCCAATAGAGTCATCTATGTCAGCAAGCGTCCTTAATGGAATATTTTCTGTACAATGAGTACTAAAATATTTTTGTATTTGAACCAATTAATACGTGAGTTTGTCATCGGTGAATCAAAACTGGGTGAAAAAGTTGTATTTGCATATACAGTGACAATAGTTGGTGAGTGATCTGAAGACAAATCTAAAGATGCTTCAACTTGGATCATTTCACTGGACACACGCTTTACCACACCAAAACCAATAACATCAGGAACTTTTTTGCGATCTATTGGCCAGTAAGTTTGCTGCCCGCTTGATATAACATTTAAACGCGTTTTAGAAATCGTGTCAAACAGAATGCGTCTCTTTGGTGTGATGAGGCGTGATCCCCAGAACGTGTGCTTAGCGTTGTAGTCACTGGCGGCCAAAAAATGTAGGCCTAGTGAATTAAAAAAATTACTATATTGCTTTTCTGTAATAGAGTACCTGGGAAGAGAGTAAATTGATGAAATCACCAGGATTTGATGTACAGCTTCAATGCAGATGTTAGTTGCTTGAAGATAGTCTGCACAATGATCACCCATTAAGTAGTTTTTTATCGCGGTTTTATTAGTATAGCCGAGCCACCACCATCTCTACCTTGGGGGTCCTTTGTATCGTAGAGAGTATATATGTTGATTTTAAAAAAGCTTCTAGCCGTTAAATGCGTTTCAGAGATAAGCATAACATCAATTTGTTTATCCATCATGAAGTATTTGAGTTCGTTTTTATGTTGGCGCATGCCGTTTGCGTTCCAGAAACAGATTTTTAAGTTCATGGTTTGTTTAATGCAGCCTGCAATAATGTAGACTGCATTTTTAACACTCATGTTGGTTGTAAAAAAATTTACTGTTTGTATTAAGTTTTTCGGTTTTGAGATGTGGGCAGGTAAGACTTCAAACCTTTAGCGTATGAGAACTGACTGTTTGGTATGTTTTGCGCTATACCTGATTACCTTTAAAATGTTGGCGTATGAAGACCGGCTGGTAGCTGGTTGGCGCAACTTGGGATAATTGGTATTGTCGTAAGTAATAGGTTGAGCATAGGTGCGACTACGTTTTATAGATAAAGACTGCTTAATATGCATATAGACAGGGCAGCCCCTGGAGTGTGCAGTGTGGTTGTCATAGCAATTGCTACACTTTTTAATTTCGAAGTCATCTTTTGGCTTATCACAATTGGCAGTGCTGTGTAGTTCACCACAAACTATGCGCAAATTGCAACATGTTTGTGTGTGGCCATATTCTTGGTAATTCAGGCATTGAATGGGCCCTACTCGCTTGTGTGGTTCCTCTACGGTAACTCGTCGGTGCAGCAAAAATATTAAGTTATAAATGGGGTGTACTTCATTATTTTTTAATTTCATGTCACCTGATTCCAGTTCCACACGAAATAGTGGTTGAGGGACACACTCCCTATTTTTAATGTTAGTCACATGTTTCACTTTAAAACTATTATTTAGCAGACCCGCTTTTACCTCTTCTGGATCCACATATGAATCAATGCCTTTTATTACTACCTGGAGGCCTTTTTCACTTTTAAGTTGGCAGGTGAAGAAATTTTTATTTTGTGTTTCCAAATCCGAAAATACTGTGAGGTATTGATTTGCTTCATTAACTTGAATTTTTGTCTCTTCAATCGAGCCTCGTTTTATCAGGATGACGTAACAAGCCTCTTCACTGATTAGTTGTACTAGCTTTTTAATTAACTCGTGTGAGATTTTCTTCCCTAAGTAAATTGGGGGCGGCTTGCTGTGCTTGACAAATGTGATTCCATATTCTTCGTTTTGTAGTATTGGAAAGCGATTTTCAGAAGGCCCCGCATCAGATTTACCGTTTTTGGGCATCTTCGCTACCGGAGCTATATATATATATATATATATATATATATATATATATATATATATATATATATATATATATATATATATATATATATATATATATATATATATATATATATATATATATATATATATATATATATATATATATATATATATATATATATATATATATATATATATATATATATATATATATATATATATATATATATATATATATATATATATATATATATATATATATATATATATATATATATATATATATATATAGATATATATAAATATATATATATATATATATATACATATATATATACATATATATATATATATATATATATATATATATATATATATATATATATATATATATATATATATATATATATATATATATATAAATATATATATATATATATATATATATATATATATATATATATATATATATATATATATATATATATATATATATATATATATATATAAACATATAACGAGTGATTTTTTTGCTATTATCTTTTTGGCAACACTAGTTTTGACAGCTCACGCACGTTTTGTATCTTGTGTCACTGTCAAACATCTTCAGTTTGGTCTATAATTTAATCATGAATCGTCTTACAAACGAACAACGCTTGCAAATTATTGAATTTTATTACCAAAATGCGTGCTCTGTTAAGAAAGTTCATCGCGCGCTTCTTCCATTTTATGGTCAGTTTAATCGACCTATTGAGGCTTCTATTCGGGCTATTGTAAAAAAATTTAGCACCAAATTAAATTGTTGGACATTAAACCACCAACACGTTTACGTAGAGTGCGAACTGAAGAAAATATCGCAGCCGTATCGGCCAGTGTTGGTGATGACCTTGAATTATCGATTCGGCGCCGTTCGCAGCAATTGGGCCTCTGTTACTCCACTACGTGGAAAATTTTGCGGAAGGATTTCGGTGTGAAGCCTTATAAGATACAGCTGGTGCAAGAATTGAAGCCAAACGACCTACCACAACGCCAAATTTTTGGTGAATGGGCTCTTGAAAAGTTAGATGAAGATCCACTTTTTTATCGAAGAATTGTGTTCAGCGACGAGGCTCATTTCTGGTTGAATGGATACGTGAACAAGCAAAACTGCCGTATTTGGAGTGAAGAGCAGCCAGAAGCATTGCAAGAGCTACCAATGCATTCACAAAAAACAACCGTTTGGTGCGGATTATGGGCTGGCGGCATCATTGGGCCGTATTTCTTCAAAGATGGTGCGAATCACAACGTTACTGTGAATGGTGAGCGCTACCGTGCGATGATAACAAACTTTTTTCTGCCCAAAATAGAAGAGCTTGACTTGCATGACATGTGGTTTCAACAAGACGGTGCCACATGCCACACAGCACGCGAAACAATGGACCAATTGAGAGGCGAGTTCGGTGAACAGTTTATTTCACGCTTGGGACCAGTCAATTGGCCGCCCAGATCGTGCGATTTAACGCCTCTAGACTATTTTTTGTGGGGCTATGTTAAGGCTAATGTCTATAGCGACAAGCCCGCTTCGATTGACGCACTGGAAGCCAACATTGCCAACATTATTCGTGAGATACCGGCCGAAATGTTGGAAAGAGTATGCCAAAATTGGACTAAGCGGATGGACCATTTGAGGCGCAGCCGCGGCCAACATTTGCATGAAATAATCTTCAAACATTAAATTATATCGACGCAACTATCGATCCAAATAAATATTTCATGCATTTTTCTGAATTTTATGTGTTTTTTTTTTTTACTTTCCGATAGTTCTTATAAAATCACCCATTATATATACATACATACATATATATATATATATATATATATATATATATATATATATATATATATATATATATATATATATATATATATATATATATATATATATATATATATATATATATATATATATATATATATATATATATATATATATATATATATATATATATATATATATATATATATATATATATATATATATATATATATATATATATATATATATATATATACATATATATATAAAACAATAAACAAAACTATTGTAATTTTATTTTTTTTAATATTTCGCTACTTTTTTGTGCAGCATTGTCAGGAATATGTGTTAAATGTTGAATTGCCAATATTAATAAAATTTTTAAATGTTTGAAAAATAATTTGTCATATAAAAATTTAAACAAATGTACAACAAACAAAATAATACAAAATTAAAAAATTTAAAAAGGTAACTCAAACTTTAATACTACAAAAAGAAGTAAAGCCTAAAAATATGCTATATTCTATAATATAAATGTAAATGCACATTTCCTTGTTATTAAATGTATTGACTGTTAATAACAGAATATAAACGAAAATATTCATGTTATTTTGTGTATTAAATGTCTGTAGTTCTGAGCTACATTTTCTATAGCTGCCTTAAAATTAATTCTGTGTTCTGGTGGTACATTAATTATATGTAACATTTCTAATATATATCTACGTTTATAATTACGTTCGGTATTTAAAACTGAAACATTCTCTAAGTTAGGATAGTGATTCAATCTTGAACAATGTGACGATAATGCTGTTTTTTGCGAATAAATATGTCTATATTTCTGATCAGATCTATGACCAGCAATTCTTGTTCTCAATTTATTCTTTGTTGTGCCTACATATACTTTATCACAATTCTCTAAGTCATTCCCATTACAAGGTATCTTATACACTAAGTTCGACATGTCAAGTTTTTCTACTTTATCTTTTGTCTTACTAAATAATTTGTTCAATGTATTATATGTTTTATAAGCGACCTTATACTTATTAGTATCAAAAATGTTTGCTCTTTCTAATCGTTTAGATATTTCTGGCAAATAAGTCTTAGACTTGAAAATCTACATTTACTAAATTATTTCTCCTTCCGAATTTATATCTACTTATCAATTTATAAATATGCTGGTTTGGAAAGTCATTTTCATAAAGTATATTCTTTATCTTTTTCTCGTTCTTTCTGTGAAAACCTCGGTTCTTATCGTCAGTACTCTTTGTATCAAATTATTTGCTGTGTTAATAATAGTCTTTTTATTATGCTTGGAATAATAATTGATAATTCTTCCTGAAGCTGTTGGTTTCTGACACCAATCCGTTATCAAATTATTACCTTTTCTTATTACTAAAATATCCAAATATGGAATGCTTGAGTCGCATTCCTTTTCTATTGTAAATTTAATAAAGGGACTAAATTCCTTTAATGTTTTCATCATCTTATCTATTCCGCGGTCAGAAATAATGCAAAACAAATCATCTACATATTTTGTCATAATCTTTGGTTTTATATCTAGTTTTCCAATACTAATATCTAGTAATCTCTCCATCACTATATCAGCGACAATAGGGGAAGCGGGGGATCCCATTGGAAGACTTTTCCGTTGTAAATATATCTTTTTATCATACTGGAAATATCTATTGTCATATATACAAAACCTCAAGATATGTAAAAATAAATTTTTCTCTATTGTTGTATATTCTTTTATCAAATCCCACTTTTGTTCTATAGTACTAATTGCTAAATCTACCGGAATACTTGGAAATAAAGATACAACATCAAATGAAATAAATTTTTCATCATCAAGTATATGCTGGTTAAATAATCTACTCTTAAACTCAAGTGAGTCTCTAATATTATAAACAGAATTGTCTGTAATCTTTTTCAATATATTGGTAATGTATTTACAAAGTCCATATGATGGAGAATTTACAAAAGAGCAAATAGGTCTCAATGGAAAATCTACCTTATGAATTTTTGATAATCCATACAATCTAGGGGCAATAGCAACATTAGTCTTAAGTATATTTCTATCTATATTAGTAATAATTTCCTTTCTAAAAAGTTCATCAACTATCCCATTATTAATCTTCTGTAATCTATTTGTTGGATCCTTAGTAAGTAAATCATATTTTTAATTATCCCCAACAATATTATTAATTCTAATATCATAATCATTCTTATTTAAAGCTACAGTAGTGTTACCCTTATCAGCCCTCAAAATATAAATATTTCTATTCATCCTTAAGAAAACCTCTGCTTCCTTAACCTTATCCAGTACATATTTATCTCTATTTGTCAATTTTATCCTACTAACATGACTATCAATGACAGTTGTTAATCTTGTTCTAGCTATTTCCTGCTCTTCTCTATTCTGTATTGTTTGTATAAGATCCTCTCCCTCTGTTATCATTCTCAACATCGGAAATTCTTCTCTTCTCACAGGTAAAGCAAATTTATGTCCAAGTGATAGTATCCATTGTACGTCTAATGGAATATCAATGTCAGTTCTATTATTAAACCATTTTTTGTTAAATTTAATTCCTAGTTCTTTCCTTTGTAAACTTCTTAAACTATCAAACTTCTTTCTGTGGACTCTTCTTACCTTTTCATCAAAAGATGCTGCTAATTTGTCTTCATACAGTAGAAATTCTTCCATATCTCTTTCTGTAATATGTCTTCGTAAATGCATTTCTATAAATCCTATCTCAATTTGAAAATGTTTAAGTAATTCGTGTTTCTGTCTTAAAACTAATCTTAAAATTTTGTTGTGTAAGTCTATTGTATACTTATAAATAATTCCATCGATAACCGGAACCCTCTCCATGTTGAAAATATTCATCATACTCTTAGTAGAAGTTGAAATAAATTTTGGGATAATACCTGCATTCCTGCAACGTATTAAGAAAGTTATTGTTGATTTTACTTTTATAATTTTGTCTCTAATTGTTTTGTATTTATTGGTAAGAATTCTGGCTTCTTGATTCCTCCTAAATCTGTAGAAAATCATCATAAATCTTGGATATTGCGTGCTCTTCTGATAATATAATTCGTTAGTTTTTTTACCTTTATATATTAGTTTAAGTATTAATTATAAAGCACAAGGTCTCTTCTTTATATAAAAAACAATAAACAAAACTATTGTATTTTTATTTTTCAATATTTCGCTACTTCTTTGTGTAGCATCGTCAGGAATATGTGTTAAATGTTGAATTGACAATATTAATAAAATTTTTAAATGTTTGAAAAATAATTGTCATATAAAAATTGAAGCAAATGTACAACAAACAAAATAATACAAAATCTAAAAAATTTAAAAAAGGTAATAGGCAATTCACACTACCGTGTTTATGGCAATTTTAAGTCTTTATGAGCCAAACACGTTAATTTTTAGATGTTTTCCCATATACTCAATTGTCAAAAAATTTACGTGTTTCAAAATTAAACTCATTCAAAAACCAGTAAAAGGCAGGGTTCCAAGTGCATCTTGATGTATGTTCAGTCGATTTCTTGATTTTAGTGCTTATTGACCACGGTTTGTAATGGCGGCAAAATATGTAACAAAGTCGAAATTAAAAAAGGTTGTAGCATTCATATAACAACAACTAGCGAGTTCTGAAAATTATGATTTGTGTTGGCTTAAAAGTATTATAAACCTCGTTTTTGGTTCAAGTTTTCAATTCAAATGGAAAAATGTACATACACATGTAAAACTATAATTAATAACTTTGCAAAATTATTAATATTTAGGACACGAAAAAAATTTTTAGCTGCCGGCTTGCTACTAGCTTTTCTGTATTCGTCATGATGTAAACAGAAAGTTTATAAAATTGTAGTCTGATTAACTTTGTTTAGATTCTTAAAATATTTGCCGAAACACGTTAAACTATAGCAGTGTGAATATAGTATAACTCAAACTTTAATACTACAAAAAGAAGTAAAGCCTAAAAATATGCTATATTCTATAATATAAATGTAAATGCACATTTCCATGTTATTAAATGTATTGACTGTTAATAACAGAATATAAACGAAAAAATTCATGTTATTAAACGTTTGTACGTAAGAAGCACAAATTTAAATGAAAATATTCATGTTATTTTATGTATTAAATGTCTGTAGTTCTGAGCTACATTTTCTATATCTGCCTAAAATTAATTCTGTGTTCTGGTGGTACATTAATTATATGTAACATTTCTAATATATATCTACGTTTATAATTATGTTCTGTATTTAAAACTGAAACATTCTCTAAGTTAGGATAGTGATTCAATCTTGAACAATGTGATGATAATGCTGTTTTTTTGCGAATTAATATGTCTATATTTCTGATCAGAACTATGACCAGCAATTCTTGTTCGCACTTTATTCTTTGTTGTGCCTACATATACTTTATCAGTCGACGTTTTGTTAGTTGTCATGATAAAAATATATCAGGTATAGACGTGGGGTAAGGAATTTCTATTTTAAGCGTGGTACGGAGCTCTTAAGGAAATTCACATTCCCATAAGAACTGTGTGTAAAAAATACGGAAATTGACTTTGGTAAATTCCTTAAAGAAATTTCCGTTTGCTAGTAGGAGTTCCACAAGAAATATATATAATATATATATATATATATATATATATATATATATATATATATATATATATATATATATATATATATATTATATATATATTATATATATATATATTATATATATATATATATATATATATATATATATATATATATATATATGTATATATATATATATATATATATATATATATATATATATATATATATATATATATATATATATATACATATGTATACATATATATATATATATATACATATGTATACATATATATATATATATATATATATATATATATATATATATATATATATATATATATATATATATATATATATATATATATATATATATATATATATATATATATATATATATATATATATATATATATATATATATATATATATATATATATATATATATATATATATATATATATATATATATATATATATATATATATATATATATATATATATATATATATATATATATATATATATATATATATGTATATATATATTCAAAAACATATGTATTATTTTTAGTTAATTACTCCCACGGATATTAATAACAAAAGTACCAAAAAACAGAGCGAAAATACCCCCTATTCCATTTAACATACAAGCAGCCCATCACTGTTCTGCAAATGTCACTTAACAACGTAAGAGTGAGCCTATTCTTGATAAATTTATATCATGATATATATCAAATCGCTATCAAGATAAAAATTTATCAGGTATAGACTTCATTATTTAATATATATATATATATATATATATATATATATATATATATATATATATATATATATATATATATATATATATATATATATATATTACTACTTTAAATAAATACTGTTTAACATTTTCTAACATTTTTCCAAAACTTAAATAAAATTATAAGTTTCTAATGAAGCTATATGTATGTATGTCAATTTGTTAGCTAACAACCCACTGGCATCTTAAGTTGCCGGGCTAAAACACACCCTTACCTAACTTTTTCAGCAAAGTCGTTGAACAAAGTATTTTCCTTTGCCAAAGAGGACCATGTGTTCCAAATTTCATTCCGAAATTCTAAAAAAAAAGTTCTGGGCATTAATGGGTTACCCATTATTGCAGTGTCTTGACAATTTTGTCAGAGCTCAAGCTCAGACAAATTTGTCTTAATAAAGAACGTAAACAAACTGTTTGACGTTTCAATTTATTTTCAAAAACTGAAATTGTTACAACATTTTTACAAAAAAATACGTATATAGCAAAATATGAAGGCTTTAATTAAATAAAAGCACTTCACGACGAATTGTGATTTATCATAATAAAAAAACAACAACTTATTCGCATGTATACTAACAATAACAAAAAATTGACATCTGCTCTGTCGACGTTTTGTTAGTTGTCATGATAAAAATATATCAGATATAGACGTAGGGTAAGGAATTTCTATTTTAAGCGTGGTACGGAGCTCTTAAGGAAATTCACATTCCCATAAGAACTGTGTGTAAAAAATACGGACATTCACGTTGGTAAATTCCTTAAAGAAATTTCCGTTTGCTAGTAGGAGTTCCACAAGAAAAGTACACGGAATTGTTTGCCGTTATTGTCTATTACAGGGATGTTACAACTATAAGTGGAGACTTTTTCCGTAAACTGAAACAAAAATTTATGTTCATGCAATTGTTTGGCCACGGAACTTTTGACATTCTTATTTTTCGCAAGTTATAATTAATTTTCAGTGTTTTTTGTGTTGTAAATTAAGCAATAAAGGAGTTTGTGTGTATGCAAACATTATTCTCTACACGATTATTTTTCCGTGTAGAAATAAATGTAAATTTCCAAGTGTGAATTTCCTTAAGAAGTCCGTACCACGCTTTATACAGATTGGTACGTTCCAACTACGGTACATTTAAATTCGGTAAGCTTTTGCATTGCTATTCCCATATCATATACGAACAGCTGACACATTACGGTACAGATGCGCTCCGCTATTTCTGCCTTAAAATAAAGGGTTTCTAACTGCTCAAAATTGTGTTTGAAGTCTACTGACGACTTGGTAAAGTCAGAGCTCAAGCTCAGACAAATTTGTCTTAATAAAAAACGTAAACAAACTGTTTGACGTTTCAATTTATTTTCAAAAACTAAAATTGTTACAACATTTTTCCAAAAAAAATATACGAATATAGCAAAATATGAAGGCTTTAATTAAATAAAAGAAGTTTAATGAAAAAATAAGTGAAATAGTGCATGAATAGAGACAAACTACCTTCACGACGCCAAACAAATTGTGATTTATCATAATAAAAAAAAGCAACTTATTCGCATGTATACTAACAATAACAAAAAATTGACATCTGCTCTGTCGACGTTTTGTTAGTTGTCATGATAAAAATATATCAGGTATAGACGTAGGGTAAGGAATTTCTGTTTTAAGCGTGGTACGGAGCTCTTAAGGAAATTCACATTCCCATAAGAACTGTGTGTAAAAAATACGGAAATTCACGTTGGTAAATTCCTTAAAGAAATTTCCGTTGCTAGTAGGAGTTCCACAAGAAAAGTACACGGAATTTTTTGCCGTTATTGTCTATTACAGGGATGTTACAACTATAAGTGGAGACTATTTTCCGTAAACTGAAACAAAAATTAATGTTCATGCAATTGCTTGGTCACGGAACTTTTGACATTCTTATTTTTCGCAAGTTATAATTAATTTTTAGTGTTTTTTGTGTTGTAAATTAAGCAATAAGGGAATTTGTGTGTATGCAAACATTATTCTCTACACGATTATTTTTCCGTGTAGAAATAAATGTAAATTTCCAAGTGTGAATTTCCTTAAGAAGTCCGTACCACGCTTTATACAGATTGGTACGTTCCAACTACGGTACATTTAAATTCAGTAAGCTTGCATTGGTATTCCCATATCATATACGAACAGCTGACACATTACGGTACAGATGCGCTCCGCTATTTCTGCCTTAAAATAAAGGGCTTGTAACTGCTCAAAGTTGTGTTTCAAGTCTACGGACGACTTGGTAAAGTACTAATGAAATAAATTTAGCAATGCTTAAACACCAGCAAATAAATTTCATTTAAGATATTGAAATAATATAAAAATATATGTACATATGTCTATCGCTTACCTAAAGCAATAATTATATCTAGGAAATTTAGCATGGGATACGTTACACGTTCATTTAACATATTCGAAAAATTTGTTATACCATACAGAAAAAAATCTTTGAGCCCGGCTGAATACCGGCTAGGAAGAGAAGAATTAGGTATATATATATATATATATATATATATATATATATATATATATATATATATATATATATATATATATATATATATATATATATATATATATATATATATATATATATATATATATATATATATATATATATATATATATATATATATATATATATATATATATATATATATATATATATAGAATCCCGATAACTCGTAATCCCGATAACTCGTAAATCTCACTAACTCGTAATAATTGGTCGGTCCCTTGAAAAAATCGCGGTAACTCGTATAAAATACATGCATTTCGGTCCCCTCAATAAGTCGTAATTTTTTTGCAAAGTCAATTTGGCAAAACGTCTTATAAGTCGTAATTTCTCACTAAAACTTCTTCTAACTCGTAATTGTAAAAAAAAACAAAAAAAACAAAAAAATGATGTCGCCGTAAAATGATCATATTATTTACCGTTATGTATTTTGTGTTTACCATAGTGTTTTGCTCTATTCAACTTGAATTTGTAGCGCATTTTCAGTTCATTAAGTAAAAATGTCAAAGCGGAGTTGCAACACATTGTGCGTAAAAACAAAACAAGAAATTATTAATGCAGTATCGAGTGGAGAAAAAAAAGTTGAAGTTGCAGCTAGATATAAAATATGTAGCTCCATCAACTTTAACATCAATTTTAAAAAAACGCGAGTTTTATTTAAAACTTTCGTCAAACAATAAATTAAAAAGACAAAAAAAATCTGAGCATCCAAATTTAGAAAAAGCACTGTTAAAATGGTTTGAGCAGTGTCGTCATTCTAACATACCAGTCGGCGGAGCACTTATGAGGGAAAAGGCTAAAGCATTTGCTGTAAAATTAGGTTTTCCAGAATTTAAAGCGAGTGATGGCTGGTTTGATCGGTTCAAAAAGCGACATAACATAAGTTTTCGGAAAATTTGCGGGGAAAGTGCCTCTGTGGATGATGATGTGTGTTCAGAATGGCGTGCTAAGCTAAGTCAACTCACAGAGGGCTTTGACCCAAAAAATATCTTCAATGCGGACGAAACGGGCTTGTTTTTCAAGTGTCTTCCTGATCGCACTATGAGCTTAAAGGGTGAACAGTGCCATGGTGGTAAAAGCAGTAAGGACCGCATTACAATAATGCTTGCTGCCAATATGGATGGCACAGAGATACTAAAGCCACTAATAATTGGTAAATCAGTAAAACCTAGATGTTTTAAAAATGTGAAAACATTACCCGTCACTTACCGTGCTAACAAGAAAGCATGGATGACTGCAATCTTATTCAATGAATGGCTTAAAATGTTGAACAGTCAAATGGAAAAATAACCTCGTAAAATTTTATTGTTTGTTGATAATTGTCCTGCACACAAAATTGATGGAGATTTAAGTCATGTTCATGTTGAATTTTTGCCGGCAAATACCACTTCCAAACTACAACCACTGGATAAAGGCATTATCCAAAACTTTAAAACATTATACCGAAAAGAAATAGTTTCACAAATGATACAAAATATACAAGAAGAAAAAAATCATAACATCAATTTATATTCTGCCATAAACTATGCTTTTAAAGCTTGGCAGAATGTTTCAAAATCCACTATAAAAAACTGTTTTAGAGCTTGCGGTTTTACCGATTCAAACGAAATGGTAGTCAGCAGTGAGATAGTTCACGTACCGCAATGGGATGAAATTCCACAAAATGAAGAATCCACCATAACGTTCTATGAGTACGTTCATTTTGACGATGGCTTGGCTACAGAAGGAATTTTGACGGATGATGATATTTTGGGCTTAGAAGTTGATGAACAGGACGACAACGATGAAAACGATGTGGAAATTCCACGTGTTTCTGTTAAATGTGCCAAATCTAGCGTTCAAAAAATTCGTGATTTTCTTATGCAAACAGAAACTGATGATGCATCCTTTGAAGTTATTTTTAAACTGGACAATATAATTGATCGTTTAAGTGTACAAAAATCACATCAAACACAAATTACAGATTTTTTACATTAATATGAATTGACATTGTAACTCTTTTCATTTTCTTATAAATTCTCATAAAACGTCAATAAAAAAAAAAAAAAATCCCTCTAAGACGTATTTTTTAAATTTTACTCCCGATAAGTCGAAATCTCACTAACTCGAAAATCTCAATAAGTCGTAATAAATGGTCGGTCCCTTGCGACTACGAGTTATCGGGATTCTACTGTATATATATATATATATATATATATATATATATATATATATATATATATATATATATATATATATATATATATATATATATATATATATATATATATATATATATATATATATATATATATATATACAGATTGGTACGTTCCAACTACGGTACATTTAAATTCGGTAAGCTTTTGCATTGCTATTCCCATATCATATACGAACAGCTGACATATTACGGTACAGATGCGCTCCGCTAATTCTGCCTTAAAATAAAGGGTTTGTATCTGCTCAAAATTGTGTTTGTAGTCTACTGGCGACTTGGTAAAGTACTAATGAAATAAATTTAGGCAATGCTTAAACACCAGCAAATAAATTTCATTTAAGATATTGAAATAATATAAAAAATTATGTACATATGTATATCGCTTGCCTAAAGCAATAATTATATCTAGGAAATTTAGCATGGGATACGTTACACGTTCATTTAACATATTTGAAAAATTTGTTATACCATACAGAAAAAAACTTTGAGCCCAGCTATTTATTATACCATAGAGGAGGAAAACCCTGCGCACGGCCGAAGACCGGCTATGCAGGGAAGCTTTAGTTAGCGAAGCCAGTGTTTATTATATAATAAAATTATATAAAAAATTACAGTTCGACTAAACTCATAACTTAATTGATATAATAAAATTTTTATTACACTTTTATTTGAATAAACTACATATTTACCTAGTATCGAGTAACTACTCTTTAGTACTGAGCACCCTAAAATAAGAGCCAATACTCGATAATCGGCACCCACTACTTAATACTTTGCCAGCACTAGTAGAAAGTATGAATGCATCGACGCGTAAACGAGTGTTATGGGTTTTCACCTTATACATAGCTGTTTTACACTATCTCACAAGCTGTTCGACTTCAGTAGAAAATGCAAACCTGATCTGATGAGTGTATGGAAAATTTTAAAAAAGCAATAACCACATTATATCAGGGTAACATTTTGTGCAGAAGTCGGACAGCTAAAAAACTTTAACAGCATGTTTACAGAACCCAATACGGCTTTAATACGCTTATAAATATTAGCTTCGGTCATGTTTGTGGTTATATATTGCCTTTTTGCAGAAGACGTAACATCCGTCAGTTTGTTTGATTTATAGAGGATGAATTTCGACGTCACTGATGACAAAAACAGCCAATTACAAAATTGCATTCGTTTTAACAATTAATTGTTGAAATAACATCACTTTAACATCAGAAACTAAAAAGCTGTCATTATTTGAATTAAACAACTTCAATTTGTGGTGAGCTACTTATAATTGTTTGTATATTCAAATTCGAACTTAAATTCGAATAAAGCCTCAGGTGCTGATAAAATCAGTAACAAAATGCTCCTAGAACTACCCCGTATAGCAAAAAGTATAATTCTGTTTATTTTTAATGCAGTTTTACGAATAGAGTACTAGCCTGCTGAACGGAAGATGTCATTGATCACCATGATACCTAAGCCTGGGAAATACCATACCAAAGTGGAATCTTATAGGTCTATAAGCTTATTGTCAAATACATCAAAACTATTTGAGAAACTGCTTATGAGGAAGTTGACCCCCATACTAAATGAGAGTCGATGCATCCCAGGTAATCAGTTTGGCTTCAGAAGAGAACATAGAAGTTCGAGCAAACGCATTGGCTTGTGAATGTAGTTAGAAAAACATTCGAAGAAAAGAAATATTGTTATTCTTTCTTCATTAATGTTTCTCGGGCTTTTGGTAAAGTATGGCATGAAGGATTAATCCAGAAATTAAAGCAAAATTTACCCTCTAACACTCAGAAGATTTTAGAAAGCTATTTAACTGGATGCAAATTCATAATCACGGAAGCCCATTTTCTAAGCACACCTCAGATGATTCAAGCTGGGATTCCTCAACGTAAGTTTTAGGTCCTCTATTGTATCTGATATATACCTCCGACATGCCCAGCGCAGTCTTTGGATATACCGGTGCCCTCGGGCACACTAAAATTCGGGGCCCGCCAAACAGTAAACAAACATAATGACAACACAGAAAAAACTATCACCAAAAAATTTTCAAACAATAGTTTGTCTAAAAATAAATTTCATTTTCAGTAAATGTTCTTTACATAATCAATGAATTGTTTCTTTGACTCTTATTTCGGACACAAGCACCAAAAGCAACAAGAAAAACTGTGTCGTAAAAACCCCAACGATGACATACACACATATAACAACAACAACAATGATATCAAAAGGAATGCGATTGTACCAAGTTTGTTTACTGAAGATTTTTGACTGAATCAATTCGTTAATGTCATTGCGTTAGTTCCCATTAATTTTTTTAGAGCCTTTAGATAAACATTCAGACTTTAACACATTTAGCAAAGTGAAATTTCGTAAATGCTAAATGGATGATGATAATTTGATGACAAAAATTTTGTTTGATATATTACAAAAAATCCAGTAAATATTTTTGTTTGATTAAGTAAACAATTTTATATAATATTTATATAATAATAGACTAATTTTTTATAAATTCAGACAAAAATATTTTTTGACATTTTTCAGTAAGTTCAGCAAATCTTTTTTTTTTTGATCTAGTAAATTGTTTTGTTTACAATTTGTAAATATTTTTAGTCAAATTGTTTTATAGATTTAAACAATTTGTTCACTGAAAAAAATGTTTTTTTTCAATGAAACTGTTGAGATGTTTTTGTCTATATTTACAAATTTGTTTGTAAGTCCGTTTCTAGACAAAACATTGACTAGTTCATTGAATTCCCTTACAAAAAAATTTAGTTTTTTCTGCGAATAAAACAATTGTTGTTCGATAGCAACCGTTCTTCGCACCTTCTGTCCCATTATATCAATACATATATTCATTACAAATATTTGCAAATATATGTAATGGCAGTATTCAGTGTTTGCTGCGAATGGTCTTGCGAAAGAGCAAATGCAAAATATTGTAACTTTTTTATGAAATTTAGCTGCAACTCTGTGTATTTTGTTGTTAGATTTTACAAAAAAGCTACGATATTTTGCATTTGCTCTTTCGCAAGACCATTCGCAACCAAACACAGAATACCGCTTATGTATTATTACCTTTTCCACGATTTCCGCAATTTCTTGTGTGATCAGGAAGAAAAGTGTAAAATTCACTAATTACACTGTACAAAAATTAAAAAAAAATTTTCTAACTAACAAGGCTATAACAACTGATTCAGATGGAGGGCTCAAAAAATGATATTCGTGTATCGGCATCATTTTAATGGGAGTTAAATTTCCCACCTTTTTGCACATTATTATAGTGAATCCGCATTAGGAACCCGAAAATCCCAGGATTTTTCGGGATTGAGAAATCCCGTATATCGGTATGCGGGGAATTCTGAAATATTTAATCTACGTTTTTGAAGTAAAATTCTGTTAAGAACAACTCATAATGAAAAGCAACAATTGTAACACTAATTTATGTATTTGTGTATTAATGCTGTCAAAGGGTGTCCTCTATCCCACTCTGGAATACTCGACTATGTTCTCTTAGACGTCATGAATGATGCTTTGCGCACTATTTCACTCTTAGGAGCAAACTTTGTTTTTGCATAATATCGTCAAATATCGCTTCTTCGATAGATGTCAATTATTTATGTAATTTTCTTGACAGAATTGCTATATAGAACTCTTTATACATAAAGCTACTAGAGCTGTGCTTGTGTCACTTTTTGTAAAATTTCAACGGTCAACTCTGCTTCTAATATATCTAGAGGTGCAGATGTGCTTATTTTCTGTCGCAAGGACGTCATATACCTAGGCTTGAAAAAATGGCGCATCATTACTTTAGTTTTCAAATGTGTTCTATGGAAAATAGTAATAAGAAATATCTACTAAAATGCATATCAATTAATGACATTATTTCACAGTAAGGGCCCCCGTGAAGTCAGGGGCCCTGGGCACGGGCCCCGTGTGCCGTCAAGGTAAAGACGGCACTGGACATGCCAACAGGGTATGACATTCAGGCTTTTCTAAGCGTAAGCGCAAGTCAACAAGAAGCATCCGAAAAATTGCAGGAATATATATTACAGCTGAAAAAATTATTAAAGCAGTGGAGAATACAAATAAATAGTGTCCGAACGAACGTTCCGGTTCAATGTCAGAGTTCGGCAAAAACCTATGTTCGGCTAATGTTCGGCATTTGGTAAAATTTTCACCGAACTTTGTAAAATAGTTTTTTAAATTTATATATCATCAAAAATAAACAAAAATGTAGTCGTACAAAATATTATCAAAAATTACTACGCACTGTCAATTTGCTAATATTGTATTTATTAAATAAATAAGTCATAGCTAAAAAAATTTAATTTAAAATTTTTCTTTTCAAAAAAAAAAGTTTGGTTTTTCGTTCGGTATTGCGTTCGGGTTCGGTTCTAAAATTTTTACCGAACTTCGGGTTCTTTCTGAAAAAAGTGAGTTCTGTCGGACACTAAAAGTAAATGAACAGAAATGTGTACATGTTACATTTACATTACGCAAGGAAACATGTCCACCTATTTATATCAACAATCATATCAACCGCAGCACTTTGAAGTTAAATACTTAGGAATTCACCTTGATCGTCGTCTAACATGGAAGACCCACATAGATTCAAACCTGACCCAAATGAAATTGAAAGCAGTTTAACTTAATTGGCTAATAGGAAAAAAACACTTAGCCTAGATTGTAAACTTCTTCTATACCACACAATACTTAAGCCAATTTGGTGCTACGGTTTTCAGTTATGGGGCGCTGCCTCTGCTTCAAATATAGAAAAAAATTTAAAGGCGACAAAATAAAATTTGCGTTTGATTACAGCGGCACCTCGGTATGTCAGAAACCAGCGCATACATAAAGATCTTGATGTGCCATTAGTAAAAACTGTGTTTCCAAAACATGTGACAACATATATAAAAAAATCGAATCGCTTCCAAATACCTTAAGGTTCAATTAGTCGTACCATACCATAACACCATATCCATAACTGTGACCATATCCATACCCATACTTACTGCCTTCGATTAGTTTTGCCTTAACCATAAGCTGTTTTTTTCATCCATTTTATTAGAAAATACGTTAAAAAATTAAATCTTAGAATATACGAAGAAGCACAAGCGAAAATATAAGTTTAAAAATGCAGCGAAGGTGAAAAATAAAAACATAAGAGAAAAATATAATAAATAAATTCGTTCTCTCAGCTTATGGTTATGGCAGAAAACCAAAATTCAATTGGTTCCTATGGTTATGGCTATGGCGTTATGGCAAGTCACATATAATCAAATACAGTGTTGTTCATAAGGCTGGTTCGAACAGCTGTTTTCTATGGTTATGGTTATGTCAAAACTAATTGAACCTTTAGCCAGCAACATCATTAATTTTAGAGGGCACACTCGGCTGAGAAGGAGGGACACTCTTGCTCTCAGCCGAACACGAGAGACGCAAGACATCTAAAGAAGAAACCGTTGAACCTAATATTTTGTCTAGCAGTGGCTGGCCTAATTATCAACAATTTTAGTTTGAAGATTTGAATAATTATGGTTAGTTCAATTTACAGTTGAAGATTCAACAAATAAATTTAAAAGTTAAAAAAAATATGCAAAATAAAAATCTGTAGGTAAAATCTATTTCTTTTTTTTACAAGCAAGCAGTGTGCGCCATCATAAGGATTATTGTAGAGAGGTAACTCTATATGAGGGAAAATACGTAAGTCCAGACGAAAAATAACTAACGCGTCTTCTACAAACGCAAATTTTTACGTGATCGTCCATATGCCATTAGCGCTCATTTTTACTGCATGTTTAACCGAGTAAGGTCAGGTGTTCAACTCACCAGAACACCTGTTGAATGTCAAAAATTATTTGGCCAAACAAAGGCGTGCACATTCATTTTTGTTTCAGTTGGCGGACAAAAGTCTCCACTAGTTGATATGACTTCCCTGTATTAGGCAATAAATGTCAACGATTTAGCTGACTTTTCTTTTGAGCTGCGTACTACCAAACGAAAAGTTGCCTGAAAGTATTTCAAACCTGAATTTCAGTTTGTTTTTTTTACACATACTTCTTATGGCAGCCTTAATTTCAGGCAGAACTGCATACTATGCTTAACTCCATTTTTTAGCCATACAAGTGTGATCAACCTGTGCTAAATAAAATGTATACATTTTATTTAGCACAGGTATACATAGTTTTATAAACATTTCATTTATTAATATGATTATTTCGAACGTATTTGCTTTGTGAATCTAAATTGATTATTAGGCTAAGGTTCGTAACGTTATATTCAGAAAGAATTGGGTATGATTAATATTCCAAGGAACAATGGAAAAATTAACATCAACTTAATTTTTCAACGTACACAGCAGAACAGAGTAGCGCCACTTTCGGAAGCCGCTACACTTCCATCGTCAGTGCTCACGTGTATTTGCTATCACCACTTGTCAGGTGGCTCTGTTGAATGTGATTTTAATTCTTATATATACAACTTTTTCGCGAAAATTGAATACGAGAATTAAATCACTCTCAAGCTGATATTAAAGTGCACTTTCCCAGCGTTGCCATCGGTTTATTTTTCTTCATTCCCATTTTTCTGATTTTTGTTCTACTCAAGACAAACTTTTTTGGTTTGATTTTATACTTAAGTATATATGAACATGTAAACATGTGAAAAGCTCAAGCCAGTAGCTAATTGTTTTATTAATATGATTATTTCGAACGTATTTGCTTTGTGAATCTAAATTGATTATTAGGCTAAGGTTCGTAACGTTATATTCAGAAAGAATTGGGTATGATTAATATTCCAAGGAACAATGGAAAAATTAACATCAACTTAATTTTTCAACGTACACAGCAGAACAGAGTAGCGCCACTTTCGGAAGCCGCTACACTTCCATCGTCAGTGCTCACGTGTATTTGCTATCACCACTTGTCAGGTGGCTCTGTTGAATGTGATTTTAATTCTTATATATACAACTTTTTCGCGAAAATTGAATACGAGAATTAAATCACTCTCAAGCTGATATTAAAGTGCACTTTCCCAGCGTTGCCATCGGTTTATTTTTCTTCATTCCCATTTTTCTGATTTTTGTTCTACTCAAGACAAACTTTTTTGGTTTGATTTTATACTTAAGTATATATGAACATGTAAACATGTGAAAAGCTCAAGCCAGTAGCTAATTGTTTTATTAATATGATTATTTCGAACGTATTTGCTTTGTGAATCTAAATTGATTATTAGGCTAAGGTTCGTAACGTTATATTCAGAAAGAATTGGGTATGATTAATATTCCAAGGAACAATGGAAAAATTAACATCAACTTAATTTTTCAACGTACACAGCAGAACAGAGTAGCGCCACTTTCGGAAGCCGCTACACTTCCATCGTCAGTCCTCACGTGTATTTGCTATCACCACTTGTCAGGTGGCTCTGTTGAATGTGATTTTAATTCTTATATATACAACTTTTTCGCGAAAATTGAATACGAGAATTAAATCACTCTCAAGCTGATATTAAAGTGCACTTTCCCAGCGTTGCCATCGATTTATTTTTCTTCATTCCCATTTTTCTGATTTTTGTTCTACTCAAGACAAACTTTTTTGGTTTGATTTTATACTTAAGTATATATGAACATGTAAACATGTGAAAAGCTCAAGCCAGTAGCTAATTGTTTTATTAATATGATTATTTCGAACGTATTTGCTTTGTGAATAAAATCAAACCAAAAAAGTTTGTCTTGAGTAGAACAAAAATCAGAAAAATGGGAATGAAGAAAAATAAACCGATGGCAACGCTGGGAAAGTGCACTTTAATATCAGCTTGAGAGTGATTTAATTCTCGTATTCAATTTTCGCGAAAAAGTTGTATATATACGAATTAAAATCACATTCAACAGAGCCACCTGACAAGTGGTGATAGCAAATACACGTGAGCACTGACGATGGAAGTGTAGCGGCTTCCGAAAGTGGCGCTACTCTGTTCTGCTGTGTACGTTGAAAAATTAAGTTGATGTTAATTTTTCCATTGTTCCTTGGAATATTAATCATACCCAATTCTTTCTGAATATAACGTTACGAACCTTAGCCTAATAATCAATTTAGATTCACAACATTTCATTTAATTTTTTTTAACATTCTTTAATTCAAAACTTAAAAAATAAATAAATAAAATCTGTTCGACCTTTAATTTTGCAATGAAAATTAATTTATTCCTGTTCGAGGACAAATTATTTTCTTATTATAATTTCATAAAATAAGAACTTTTAAAAACTCATTTTTTTATGAAGAAGGTAGTGCATATTTATAAAATAACAATACATAAAACCAATATGCTATTGTAAAATGCAAAAAATCGTTTGCGACCGACTCCGCCAAAAAAAGCAATCAAAATTGTATCCTCAAAGTAAATTTTGTTAAATCTCACCTGTCGAAAGGTAGAAGAAGCATTTTCAGCAACTTGCTTAATGTTTGCCTCTAACTATGTAATAGAGGCCTCTATGTCTTCAGGCGCTCTCAGCGGCAAATTTTCCATGCAATGCGCACTTAATTATTTTTATATTTTAGCCAATCAATGCTTGTGTGCATCGAACCGCGAGTGGGTGAGGTTGTTGTGAGTGAGTATATAATTATAATAGTGGGTGAGTGATCTGAAGATAAATCTAACGAGGCTTCAACTTTAATTACTTCGCTGGGAACTCCTTTTACCACTCCGAAGCCAATAACATCAGGTATTTTTCGGCGATCTGTTGGCCTGTTTACTTGAAACAACATTCAATTGCACGCGACCTTTAGGCCTGATTAGCCGCGATACCCAGAGCGTATGCTTTGCGTTGTGGTCACCGGCGGCCGAAAAGCGAGGGCGTAGTGAATTAAAAAATGTACTATATTGACTTTCTGTAATAGAATACCTGGGAGGAGAGTAAATTGATGAAATCACCAGGTTTTGATGAAAATTTTCTATGCGGACGTTGGTTGCTTGAAGATACTATTTACAATGATCACCCATTAGATAGAGTTTTAAACGCGATTTTATTAGCATAGCCGAGCCACCACAAGCTCTACCTTGGGGGTCATTTGTGTCGTACAGAGTATATCCGCTGATTTGAAAATAGCTTCCAGCCGTCAAATGTGTCTACACGATAAGCATAACATCAATTTGTTTATTCATCATGAAGTATTCGAGTTCGTTTTTATGTTGGCGGATGCCATTTGCGTTCCAGAAACAAGTTTTTAAGTTCATGCAGCCTGCAACAATATAGACTGCATTTTCAACATTTCCTGCATCATGCGGGTTGTGTTGGTTGTAAAAAATTACAGTTTGAATTAAATTATTCAATCAAAATTGAACCCAGTATTATCGTTGGAAAGAGGCCGTTTTTGTACTGTGCGCTGGTTAGACTTCAACGCGCTTGCGTATGAGAACTGGGTGTTAGGTATGTTTTGCGGTGTGGCCTACTTAACCTTAAAAACGTTGGCGTATGAAGGCCGGCTGGTATCTAGTTGGCGCTTCTGGGGATAATTGGTGTTTTCAAACATTATAGGTTAAGCATAGGTATTATTCCGTCTTTTAGACAAAGATTGTTTGATATGTACATAGACAGGAGAGCCCCTGTAGTTTGCAGTGTGGTTTTCGTGGCAATTGCTGCACTTTTTAATTTTTGAATTATCTTTCTGTTTGTCACAATTCGCAGTGCTGTGTAGTTCTCCACATATGACACAAACGGTGCGTGACTTACAATATGTTTTTGTGTCGCCATATTCTTGACACTTCAAGCATTGGATAGGCCCAGTTCGTTTATGTGATTCCTCTACGGTAACTGTTCGAAGCAGCAATTATCTTAAATTATAAATGGGGTGTACATCATTCTTTTTTAATTACATGTCACTTAGTTCCACTTCCACACGAAATAGTGGTGGGGGGACTTGCGCTCTATTTTTAATGTTAGTAACATTTTTCACTTTAAAATTATAATTTAGTAGACCCGCTTTGACCTCTTCTGGATCCACGTAAGAATCGATGGCTTTTATCACTACATGGAGGCCTTTCAGTTGGTAGGTGTTGAAATTTTTATTTTGTGTTTCAAACTCCGAAACTACTGTGCGGTAATGATTTTCTTCACTTACTTGAATTTTTGTCTCATGGCGCCTTTGTTGTAAGCGATAGGTTCACAGATTTTTGATATGTTTAATATAACTTTTCAAACAATTGTGTGGTATAAAAATATTTTATGTAATAACAATAGACGTTAGTACCCTACACTCGAAAGTCAAAACTTTTAAAAAATTGCAAAACATGAAAAATGAAGATTTATTAAAAGTTTTTGCAATTGATTCTCCTAAAAAATAGAAAAAAAGATACACGTGTATCACCGAATTTTGAAATTTTAAATGTAAACCATTATTTTGGTGAAATGAACAAGAAAACGCTCATATGCCATTTTCGTTCTTTGTAAATGTACTATAAGTCTTATTAATTAAAAATTTGGTTACTCGCAACAGAATTATTAAGAAAATACTCTGATGTATAACCTTGTTTAATTTTGTGTACTCTACACTAAGCTCCTATAACTGGTAGGTAAGATGTAGTACTAATAAGGGGATCTTGCACAAAATGTAATAGTTTATATTACTGATTTAAAAAAAGGTATACTAGCATAGCTATGAACAGGAGCAGACACAAGGGGTAAGGAGATATTCTCTCTCAACCCTCCCCCCCCCAAACCGAGTAAAATATACCCAATTTCTATTGAGTTTCTAAAAATTTTTTGCAAAATAGTATGTTTCAGTTTGAAGTCCCCCACCTTCTCCACCCGGGTTAAGCCGGATCCGCTCCTGGCTATGAATTATATGCACGTCAACTATTTATTATTGAATTAGATGAACTCTGTTAAAAATATCGGTTAAGTTTAATAATCGCGAATTTCTTTTTGCGCACTGGCTTCTACATATACGCCTTGAAATCCTTACTGCAATGCTCCTGCACTGATAGCATACAGTTTGAAGGAAGTAAATAGCTTTTAGACACATATGTATTATATTGGAACTACACACTGTGGTATGAAATATCATTAACAGTTTTTTGATACAATATAAAGGCAAAATTGCACATTTTATCATGTCAGCGCACTTTGTGAATAGTTGGCGACATTTAGCAGCATCCATATTTTCCAGGAAGAATCACCGCAGTCAAATGTTTCGGCGTCTATATCGCGGGATATAGTTACACATTTAACTCATTATAAGTGAAGGAAATTCATTTTTTGCTCCTTTTTTATTTATTTCAAAAAGGACATTTTTGATATAGGCGTATCCTTGCTATGAATTGAACAATATTTTCAAGAAGCATTAAACTTATTAAAACTTATGTCAAAATTTCATATGCAATTATTTTTCTCTCCACTGTTGAAATTTTTTATTTCAGGATATATGAGACGGACAAAAATCCTTGCAATTTCAATGGCCAAATTTTAGGTGTGATTTATATTATATATTGTGTATAGTTGAACATTTAACTCATTACAAGGAAAGCAAATTTATTTTTTGTCCCTTTTTTATTTTTTCTGAAGTAGGACAGTTTTGAGGAAGTTGTATGCTTGCACTTAATTGAACGAAATTTTGACAAAGCATCAAATATATTAAAACTTCTGTCTGTACAAAATTTCATAGCACATTTTTATTTCAGGATATGTGGGAAGGACACGAATCCTTGAAATTTAAATGGCAAAATTTTAGGTGCGATTATATTTTATCAAATACAACATGTGCGCAAAATTTCGTTACTTTACAATAACTCCTTCTACTTTTGGCCGCTCGTTATATGAACTCACGACACTGTGCGGCACATCCTTGCAAACCACTTAGAATTTCATATTAGAAGCAGGGGTGTCGGATGATTTCGACAAAAAATCGGCATATGTTCCAAATAAAATCGGCACTTCAATTTAAAAAAATCGGCAAATTCAAAATACCCATTTTAAATACAATAAACCATATTTTTATTAACAAAATATAACAACACAGAAAAATACAGCATTAACTAAAGCTTATAACATATTAAATAACATAAAAATTAATGAAAATAAAATAGAAAAAGAAATTTCAATTAAATTGTTGACAAGTAAGCCGAACTCTTTGTCTGAGAAACTTCTAACAACTTTGCCGAAATGTCTCAAAGAATTCTGTAGAAATTCTGAACAATTTTCTGGAGAAATTCAAAAGGAATTTTCTATATGTCTGAACAATGTCGGAAAAATGTCTGCCAAAACATCGGAAAATATCTGACAAAATTCGGATTTAAAATTTTAAATTTATCGGAAATGTCGTATACAATTCTCAGATAGAATCAGAATGTTGTAAGACCTCTTTGACTCTTCTTCTATCATACATTTTTCTGCTGCCAATCAGTAAAAATTTACCTGTAAGTTTAAAACTTCAAAGATTTATGCGCAAACTCTGATGAGATAAATGAGAACTATTACAAAAACTAAAATCAGATAATGTGCAGAAGTGGCTGCTAAAACTCGTAAGACGTATATCAGAAAATATGCAGACTGTTCTGTTAAATGTCTTAAACTTAATTAATCGGATAATATATCAGAAAATTTGCAGAAACATCGTGCCAGAAAACTGCCGACTAATCTGCCAAACGTCTGAGGGAATTGTATACAACTTGGTTGATTAAAGTCTCAGATTTTAAGTGACGTTAGACATGTCAGAAAAAATGAGTACTGACTAATTGTAAATAAACCTAACCGTTTTTAATTTTAGTAAAAGGACTGACTGATTAACAGCTGTCTCTTTTTAATGTAACAGTGTATTTATTCTATTCCAGTGCTGCCAAAAATTAATGCATTATAATAAAACAAACAATGTTGCCCTGTGTTAACTGTTTATCAAAAAATCTGCATTTTTGGAGCAAAAATCGGCAAATAGGCACTTTGATAATTTTGAGGCAAAAAATCTGCAAAATGCCGATAAATCGGCCAATATGGCAAGCCTGATAATAAGTATAATTTATCAAGATTTGAAGTTTCATGTTTAGTCTGCTCTATGTATTAATTCTACGATACTTACTTTATTTAGTGAATACGAAAATTTTTTTTAAGCATTCAGCATTATCACTGTGTAGAAATCTGCTGGATCCACTTGGATCCATGAGAGTTTTTGTCCAATGAAAATGCAAAAAAATATTGAAATATGCGTAAAATAGTAAATTTTTCAAATGTTAATATCTTCGGATTTATAAACAGTACAAACAAAATTTAACTGCTTCATAATGTTATGGTTGCGCTTAGTATGAATGTTAACATTTATTGCATTCGGCAGACAAATAACCACTCCACATTAAATTCAATGGAACAATAAAAAATAGTTTATAAAAAAAAAAAAAAAATTTTATTGGCTTGTTTGTGAGGCTGTAGATTAAACGGAAAGTGGTGAATTAACTTCAAAATTACGTTTTTAATATATTCAATATATCTAGATTACAAAAAATCGTGCAGAAAAGTAAAGCCCGTAACTTTTGGATTGGTTCCGATGCGAGGCTTTTTACTATGTTTTTCGCAACGTGCGCCATTTCACCGATTAATTGTAATAGCCTTTTAATTAGCTCACTTGAGTTTTTCTCCCTTAAGCAGTGGTGATTTCATCTTCGTTTTGTAAAATTGAAAAGCGATTTTCAGAAGGGGCTGCACGTTGGGAAAACATAGTAAAAACCCTTGCATTAGAGCTAAACCAAAAGTTACGGGCATTACTTTTATTCGTGAGTTTTTGCAATACAGATATATTGAATATATGAAAAATGTATTTTTGAAGTCAATTCACCCCCTCTCTGTTTGATCTACAACCTCTCAAACATGGCACTAAAAAAAAATTATTTAATTTATTTGTAAACTATATTTTACTGTTGCATTGAAATTAATCTTGTCACAATACCTAAAAAATTCGACCTCAGTGAATGTAAAAATACTGTCCTTCATAATATTGGAACGTATATCATCTACAATTGAATTCTGCCTACGTTAATAGGCTTTTTACATCTACCCACATCTTAGAGGAATGCGTGGAAAATGCTGAAAATGAAAAAAAACATGTTTACATTTGCAACATTTTTCATCTGTCATTATATTTATTTTCACGTGTTTGATGAAAAGTCAAATTGTGCTTTATAAATTAATACTTAAGTTTATTAAGAAAAACAACAAATTAATTGTTTGCGATTTAACATAACAAAAACAATTGGGGGATCCACAAGGTAGTCATAAAGTCATACGTTTTAAAATCATAACACGAAAAAATATGACTGCTGTGAGCAACCCCTCATAAGTTATTGTGCTATTTCAAATTTGTGTCAGCTGATACAAAAAGCAATTATAAATACTTGAAATCAGAATGCCAAGAACAAGTGAAAAAATTAAAATAATAGCCAGTTAGTTTTTTAATTATTGAACTTGTTCATAAAGTAAATAAAACCCAGCTGAATATCTTTTTTAAATTAAAGTAAAAACTAATTTCCACGCACACCGAAAATGAAATTGTTTCAATACAGAAAAATATACGAAACCAGCTGTTGCCGGTGCCTGAGCTGACTAACTTTCCACGCGACTGCTAGCGGAAAAACGTTCGTTGGCTGCCAGCCACTAAAGTATACAAACAAAATTTTCTCACTTGCATATTTTTAAATGTCTCGATTTTTTTATTTTTACTTGTTACACAGCTATAAAAATGTAATCAAATGTGAAGTTATAAAACTGTGAACAATTTTAGGTCATACTTTACTGCATATTACTTACGTTCATTTATATCAATGGCGGCGGATTGTAAATATTATCGCCGGCTCGACTAAATAGTTTCGCCGGTTCGTCTCAGATTTTTACTGTGAGTTATGACAAAACAATAAACACAGCACCAAAAGTCTTATTATTTTAGGACTTTTTTTATTTGAAGCACAACAACAATGTTTTTAAACTATCTTAAAATATTAACACTTTATGACATTATGACATGATAAGACACCTTGTGAATATCCCAAATAATTAATGCAAAGTTTTTAGTTAATAAAATATCGTGTTAAATAAACATTTATTTCATGTACCACTAATTTTGAATTATGTGTCTATAAATTTACATACATACATATGAAAATGGCTCACACCAGGGATGGGAAATTATATTTTCTTTTCAGATTCAAAAAACTTTTTAGACTACTTTTTCAACCCGAAGAGTAGCAAAATTTTAGTTTTTTTTAATTTTTGTTGAAAAGAGTTTTTTTTTAGAATTTTTGTTGAAATTAATGAGCACAGGATTCATATTACGATAGCTATTATCAATTTAAAAAGTTTTGAACACCGTTACACCGAAATAAAGCGTTATGTATAATATTACATATATGTTAGCATTACTGGGAATTATGAACTCATATATATGTAAATATATATTTTTAATTTTTATTCGGAGGGTTGGGGGTGGTCCTAGGTGTACAGAAATGCGGTGTAGCCCTTTCTACTCTGCCATTTATCTCAAAAACGGTTGATCCCACGAAATATACATAACTGTATAAAAATTATGTAGGGAATTGTATTCTCTATAGCTTTTATAAAAAACTCCGATTTTTGCGGCCACTGACTTCTGATATTTTGTAATCCGTACACGAGATTGCGTGAGACTTTGGAGACTTATTATAAAAGGCCAAGATAAAATTACCTGATATGTGATGGGAATCGATCGATTTCAAATCACGCCGATCTATAAAAACATTTCGAGGCTCAGACCATTTTATTCGAACTTAAATTCGGTTTCACTGTATCGAGTGATATAAGGAATATCTATTTGGCTATTATTATATTTGCAAAGTCACGCGATTTTAAATCAATCAATTTCTATCACATCCATTATATAAAAAATTTCAGTTTCTTATATCAAATTCAAAGACTTAAGCGAAGATCCCGCTTAGTAGCAACCTAGCGATTTTCGCCAGCGCAATAAAATCATGTCTATTAAAGCCAAACGGACTTATTTCTCAAATAATTGCGCAATAATTTAAAATGGCCTTATTACCAGTGCAGAGGATTTACGGCCTTATTTCTTTGTAAGGCTGAGGTCACACAAGCATTTTAAAAACGTACGTTTCTGAATTTTTGATCTTAATTTACGGTTTTTGGGCATTACATGCTATTATAAAGTATTATATTAGTTATTGTAGATAAGAATGAGAGAGCCGAATGTAGTCCTCAAAACCAGCTTATAAGGCTTGTAAATCTCAAAGTGCGTTTTGAAAACGCAAGTGTTGGGTCAGTCTTAGTTAATATAAAATATCATACGGGATTTATTGCGGTCCCCGAAGAAAATCGGTACACTGCGCCGATAGTAGGATCTCAGCTTTAGCAATTTTTTACCTTATTTGAGCGGGCTATATTAAATTTGATGCATTCAGTAATGTTCAGTTGTATTAAAAAATTTGAAAATATGGAATAAGCAAATAAATGTATATACAGCAGTGATATTATTTGGAGAGTAGTCAAGTGAGTCAGTAGAATAGCATGGTATTATTTAGGTGGCATGCAATAACGTTCATGGAAATAATGCCCGTGGACATCTTTCTACATAAAAAAGGAAAATGTACATGGGCATTATTTCCATTTCGAAAAGAATATTGTATCCCGTCTACTGGTTTCGCAGACTAAAATGTTTTTCCTAGCCCGCCTTCGGCCGGTCTTAAGGATTTTCTCGTCTGAGTATGTCGAATAGTGGCTTCGCTGAGTAAAGATTTGTTGTTATGCAACGCGGAAATAACGTCCATGGTAACGTTATTTCCATGGACGTTATTGCATTGACTACTCTCCAAATAATATCACTGCTGTATATAAATTCATTTGCTTATTCCATATTTTAAAATTTTTTAATACAACTGAACATTACTGAATGCATCAAATTTAATATAGCCCGGTCAAATAATAATAATAATAATAATAATAATAATAATATATATATATATATATATATATATATATATATATATATATATATATATATATATATATATATATATATATATATATATATATATATATATATATATATATATATATATATATATATATATATATATATATATATATATATATATATATATATATATATATATATATATATATATATATATATATATATATATATATATATATATATATATATATATATATATATATATATATATATATATATATATATATATATATAAACATTTCGAGGCTCAGACCATTTTATTCGAACTTAAATTCGGTTTCACTGTATCGAGTGATATAAGGAATATCTATTTGGCTATTATTATATTTGCAAAGTCACGCGATTTTAAATCAATCAATTTCTATCACATCCATTATATAAAAAATTTCAGTTTCTTATATCAAATTCAAAGACTTAAGCGAAGATCCCGCTTAGTAGCAACCTAGCGATTTTCGCCAGCGCAATAAAATCATGTCTATTAAAGCCAAACGGACTTATTTCTCAAATAATTGCGCAATAATTTAAAATGGCCTTATTACCAGTGCAGAGGATTTACGGCCTTATTTCTTTGTAAGGCTGAGGTCACACAAGCATTTTAAAAACGTACGTTTCTGAATTTTTGAGCTTAATTTACGGTTTTTGGGCATTACATGCTATTATAAAGTATTATATTAGTTATTGTAGATAAGAATGAGAGAGGCGAATGTAGTCCTCAAAACCAGCTTATAAGGCTTGTAAATCTCAAAGTGCGTTTTGAAAACGCAAGTGTTGGGTCAGTCTTAGTTAATATAAAATATCATACGGGATTTATTGCGGTCCCCGAAGAAAATCGGTACACTGCGCCGATAGTAGGATCTCAGCTTTAGCAATTTTTTACCTTATTTGAGCGGGCTATATTAAATTTGATGCATTCAGTAATGTTCAGTTGTATTAAAAAATTTGAAAATATGGAATAAGCAAATAAATTTATATACAGCAGTGATATTATTTGGAGAGTAGTCAAGTGAGTCAGTAGAATAGCATGGTATTATTTAGGTGGCATGCAATAACGTTCATGGAAATAATGCCCGTGGACATCTTTCTACATAAAAAAGGAAAATGTACATGGGCATTATTTCCATTTCGAAAAGAATATTGTATCCCGTCTACTGGTTTCGCAGACTAAAATGTTTTTCCTAGCCCGCCTTCGGCCGGTCGTAAGGATTTTCTCGTCTGAGTATGTCGAATAGTGGCTTCGCTGAGTAAAGATTTGTTGTTATGCAACGCGGAAATAACGTCCTTGGTAACGTTATTTCCATGGACGTTATTGCATTGACTACTCTCCAAATAATATCACTGCTGTATATAAATTCATTTGCTTATTCCATATTTTAAAATTTTTTAATACAACTAAACATTACTGAATGCATCAAATTTAATATAGCCCGGTCAAATAATAATAATAATAATAATAATAATAATAATAATAATATATATATATATATATATATATATATATATATATATATATATATATATATATATATATATATATATATATATATATATATATATATATATATATATATATATATATATATATATATATATATATATATATATATATATATATATATATATATATATATATATATATATATATATATATGTATGTATATATATATATATATATATATATATATATATATATATATATATATATATATATATATATATATATATATATATATATATGTATATATGTATATATATATATATATATATATATATATATATATATATATATATATATATATATATATATATATATATATATATATATATATATATATATATATATATATATATATATATATATATATATAGTTATATATATATATATATATATATATATGTATATATATATATATATATATATATATATATATATATATATATATATAACTATATATATATATATATATATATATATATATATATATATATATATATATATATATATATATATATATATATATATATATATATATATATATATATATATATATATATAGTTATATATATATATATATATATATATATATATATATATATATATATATATATATATATATATATATATATATATTAGTTTTATCAACCGGGTCAGTGAATATTTGTCATCCTTTAAAAGAGTCGGAGTTGAAGAACTAGCATTATCCTTTACTCTTTTAACGAATGCTCAAAAGCTCTTGCAACCCCGAGGGGTAGCAAGTACTTTAGCACGAAGACGCTGCTCGTGCAAAGCTTTTTCGTGCCTTAGTACGCTGGCGCACGAAGATCTTGCCCTTTTGCGCAGCGAATCAGTATCTGCATTTTTGTTTCTACGCCAGATACTGAATGCTTCCTCTCTGGATCTGACTGCATTTTTGCACGTCTGATTAAACCACGACTTCGCTCTGGGTTTAATTTGGATTTGCTTGGATGGAATGAAAGTTTTCATTCCTAGCAAAATGGTGTTTTCAATCATTTTCGCCATGGCATTGACATTATTGTCTAGGAAATACAGTTTCCAGTTAAAATGCCGGAAAAATTCGTTGAGCTCAGCCCAACGAGCCTCTTCGTAGATATATTTTAAGCGTCTCGTAGCTGTTTGTGAGACGTTACGAAGACTTGAGAACGAAAAGGAGGCGGAAATGGTGCAATAATCCGAGTTGCCGAGAGGAGAATTAACACTCGCTTCATACTTTTCAGGGTGTGAAGTTAGAAAAAGGTCAAGAGTATTGTGTTGGTGCCCTACAATACACGAGATATGTGTTGGCTCATTCACTAGTTGCGCTAGGTGGTTGTGCGCAGCGAACAGCTCAGCATATTGGCCTTCTGAAGTCGTATGGCTCGAATGGCGAAGCCAGGATGAATTGTGAATATTAAAATCACCAGCAACAACAATTTCACTATATCTTCGATATGGAGTCGGAAAGCGCATCGAAACCAGAAATGGTAATATCCCTTTCCGCGTTTGGACTTCTATAAAGAAACCCGAAATGTAAATAGTGTGTCCTGATTTTGAACTACAACATAACTACTGGATAAAAGATCAAATAAAAAGTTTACTTAACAATACCAGTACCAAAATTAATAATTGCTGTTTGGTGGCTGCCTAATGGTCAGTGCTATACCTTCACCATCAAGCAGCCGAACAACAACTAGTACAATGGCACTAATATAGTTAAACGAATATGGTGTAGGAAAATGTCACAATGACATTAACAAAGAGCCATAAAAGCCATGATCTGGTCATTGTGCACGGTTTCGCCCCGAAGTGCCAACACTGGTTTTAAAATGCCGTCACTGATATTTTGTTGACACTGTTGATATTGTTTTAGCTGTTGTTGCTGCTGTTTTGTTTCATATGTTTATGCTTAATTTTGCTGGGCCGTTGTTCTTTAATTTGCGGTATTTTTTTATTGTTTTGTTTGGAATGGTTTTCCTTTGTTTCTTGTTATGTATGTAAGTATGTATGTATGTATATTTCACAGTATTTTTAATTTTATTATCTATGTATGTACATATGTTTTATTTCTTATCTGATTTATGTTTATTTTATTGCAAATATGTATGTATGAATGTAACTATTTTTTTTTTACTTATGTTCAATATATATGTATAATTTTTATTTAACACACGACACGACAAGTGAGACATAAATTCACACGACAAGACGGACAACACGTGTGGACGGTACAAGCGACAAAACACTACTTTATACTTTATAATTTTATCTGGAATTCCAATATTTTGCAGACAAAACCAAATAGATTCACACTTAATGTTGTCAACTGCGCGCTCAAAATCGACAAATGCTAAAAATAGCGGTGAATTCCACTCAACAGATTGTTCAACAAAAATCCTTATTGTGTTGATGTGGTCCACACAAGTCGCTTTGTAGCCTTTTTACACTCACCCACATCTTAGAGGAATGCGTGGAAAATGTTGAAAATGAAAAAAACATGTTTACATTTGCAACATCTTTCTTCATCTATCTGTCATTATATTTATTTTTACGTGTTTGATGAAAAGTCATATTGTGCTTAATAAATTAATACTTTAAGTTTATTAAGAAAAACAACAAATTAATTGTTTCCGATTTAACATAACAAAACCAATGATTAATGCAATGTTTTTAGTTAATAAAATCTCGTGTTAAATAAATATTTATTTCATGTACCATTAATTTTTTATTATGAGTTTATAAATTTACATACATACATATGAAAATGGCTCACACCAGGGATGGGAAATTATATTTTGATTTCAGTATCAAAAAAATTTTTAGACTACTTTTTCGACCCGAAGAGTAGCAAAATTTTTGTTTTTTTTAGAATTTTTGTTGAAAAGAGCAAATATACCATACATTTGATTCGGCTCAATTATGTATGTGGTCATTAGGGTACAACCAAAATAAGGCCCTATCACCACGCTGTATGTTTCCTCAGGTCATTTCGGAACAAAAATGTTCCGCGTCGAAGCTGATTTCTGAAAGTCCTTTAAGATTTTTTTTTTCAAAATTTTTTATTTAATAATTAATTAGCTATTTACATTTCTTAATGTAAATATATGATTATAATCAAAATCACAATCTAAAAACTATCTTTGTTAAGTGAAATTAACTTAAGATTAAGAGTTCGTGTTGATTTGCATTGGGGGAAAATATCTTGTACGACTTTATGGCGCGTTCCGCACAAATGTTGCTGCGTTGTGTTTTTGGAATTCTTGATTCATCTTTCACCCAATGTCTTAGAAAGCATTTCTGAGCATTAGTAAAGCCCCATAATGATTTGTTTAAGGCTTCGAAGTTATTTTTATTGTAACAATGGTCTGAAAACCAAATGTTGTACATATAATTTGCTACGATATTTTGTAATTAGTATGTAAGCTAGAATCGCAAGAATTGCTCTAGAACTCCGTCTAGCATTACTAATCGGTGGTATAGTTTTAAAGTTTATAAATGGAAATTTATTGTGCTCCATATAGTATTTGAAAGCCTGTCCGCGCCACTTTAAATTTCCAACATATAGCCGTTTCTCGTTTTGCTGATATTCGCTTTTAATGTATTGTAATTGCTTATCAACTCTGAAACGAATTCACATGTATTATCTGGTGAGGTGGTTTTTCCGTCCAATGATGCATCCATTACATATCGTGGTATTAAGTCCAAAACATGGTGCTGATATCCAATGTACTGCGGTGGTTGCAGAGAAATTGATTTGACATAACAAAATATCGATACTTGGAATACTTTTACATTTATTTTCAGATTTTTTACAATTTTGGGTCCACTTATCCGTGTTTTTCCGAGCAACAATTACGCTATGTTTAAAAGAAATTTTAAAAAGTTGAACGAAAACAAACGTTTAAATTCGATTATTATAAAATTAATGCACAACAAACAAAAGTGACAGCGCCTGCTTTATTTTTATACTTTTAGCAATAAATTATATTATTTCGCAAATTTGCATAAGACAGCGTAGGTAAGTCGCAATCACGATTAATTGAATTTATACAAAATATTATTCAATATTTAATGGAAAAACTTATAATTTATTGATCATTTAATGAATTTATAAAGAAAATATTTTTATTTTTTTAGAACTTACTGATCCCAAACTTAATTGCATTTGACGTGGAACCTTTTTAACGATATCGAAAATCTAAAGATGCAGTTCTATTTGTTTTTTTTTTGCACTACATGGTATGGATAGGGCCATTTTAATGTTTTCAAAAATTAAATGAAATTTATTTGTTGATGGTTATTAAGCAATTGTCTATATGAATTTCATTGGCGCCTTTACCAAATCGTCAGTAGACTTCAACCACAACTTTGAACAGTTACAAACCTATTATTTTATGCACAGACTTTCAAAAACCATTTGAGAATTTACAAACGATAATATTTTTGAAAATCACAAAAGAATAAAATAAGTGTAGTAGGCTTAGAAACTTACACAAAACCCAACAAATATTTTATATTCGATATGAATCTATTTTATTTTTCTACGCCTGTATACAATTAGAAATCCATTGGATAACAATATAAGTATTATAAGGCAAAATGAAAAATAAAAACCAAATTAAACCTTTAAGAAATTTATTATTCGACATATTGTCATAATTATATTTTAAATGAAATTTATTTGTTGATGGTTATTAAGAAATTGTCTATATGCATTTCATTGGCGCTTTTACCAAATCATCAGTAGACTTCAACCACAACTTTGAACAGTTACAAACCTACTATTTTATGCACAGACTTTCAAAAACCATTTGAGAATTTACAAACGATAATATTTTTGAAAATCACAAAAGAATAAAATAAGTGTAGTAGGCTTAGAAACTTATACAAAACCCAAAAATATTTTATATTCGATATGAATCTATTTTATTTTTCTACACCTGTATACAATTAGAAATCCATTGGATAACAATAAAAGTATTATAAGGCAAAATTAAAAATAAAAACCAAGTTAAACCTTTAAGAAATTTATTATTCGACATATTGTCATAATTATATTTTAAATGAAATTTATTTGTTGATGGTTATTAAGCAATTGTCTATATGCATTTCATTGGCGCTTTTACCAAATCGTCAGTAGGCTTCAACCACAACTCTGAACAGTTACAAACCTCCTATTTTATGCACAGACTTTCAAAAACCATTTGAGAATTTACAAACGATAATATTTTTGAAAATCACAAAAGAATAAAATAAGTGTAGTAGGCTTAGAAACTTATACAAAACCCAAAAATATTTTACATTCGATATGAATCTATTTTATTTTTCTACACCTGTATACAATTAGAAATCCATTACGTGAGACTTTAGAGACTTATTATACAAGGCCAAGATAAAAATATCTGCTATGTGATGGAAATCGATCGATTTCAAATCAATTTGCCAAGATGTTATCATCTTCCCATAAAGCCCTTATGACACTACATTTTTCTTGCATTGTTTTGCTATAGGATTGAAAGAAAGAAATAGCATATGATAGAAGGAAACAACTATACAAAATGTAAACAAAACGTAATAGCTTCTTTAAGTGCTGCCTACTTTTTATTTATAATAAAACGGCAAAAGAAAAAAAGTTGAAAAAAACGAGGCGCTAAGCCGCTGAATTCGTGAATAAAGCGATAACTTGGCAACACTTTAATGTTTCAAGCATGAAACGTCAATTTTAAGTTGAACATTTTTACATTTTTTTTGACAGGGCCCCTTTTTTTATCGATAACACTAGTAAAAGCTTTGACAATTTGGTATTTATCTTAATATAGCTGAACTCTTTGCACCTGGTAAAATTTCCTATTATATTATATTTGCACTGTTCTCCAAAACTTGAAAAATGAAGAAAAAATGTAGTGTCATAAGGGCTTAAGAATTGTACAGGGCTAAATATGTACATCTTTCAAAGATGTTCCTATCTCATTTTGTTTCATATTAAATCTTTCGATAATTTTAGTGTCATCACTAGCTAAATGACATTAGATTGGAACAAAATTAAAAATATGTGTTTGAGCCAGTGATGGAAAAGTTGATACGATCATACTTTTTTATACTATTTGATATTAAAAAGTGGTGTCATGCATACATCCAGGAAAGATGTGAGCACTCCCTTTCAAACAGAAAAAAACTAATTCAAAATCCGTCCAGCCGTTTGGTCTGTACGAGGGTTCGTACATTCACACAGATACGCAGACACACACTACAAACTTTTAACACCCTTTCGCCAGGAATTTTCGATAAATTGACATTAATAGTCATTGATGTACAATGGGTGCTTCATAACGAAAACGTCATTGCCGAATGTACCCCAAGGCCGAAGATGCTCCTGTCTCCCTAATGTTCAATTGTATTAAAAATTAGAAATTATGGAATGAGCTAATGAGTTTATATCAGGCGTAGGCGATGTGTAGCCATGAGCCACGACGTTTTCCGACTGCTTGTCGGCTATTTCTAAATTTTACATGTACACAGCCGACAATTTAAATGTACACAACGAAAACAATCAAAATAAGCAACAACAAGAGCACAACAGTCATTTGTAATTACCCTGCAGACAAAGTAACTGGTATGTAGTTGGAACTATACTAGTTGCTTTTTGCTTCAGACTAGTTGCCTCTCTATCCGTTCTTCATATATCGAACTATCGATTTTAACATTGGGTTGTCATAGGAGACCAACTAGTTCATTTGTATAGTTATATCCCAGTTGGAATCCTAGTTATTGTAAACTAGTGTGCTTACTAGTTTTTTCATTAAGAGTTTTGGAACTCGTAAAAAAACTTTGGCTCAACCGGGGTACGAACATATATTCCTCATACTTTAAGGCAAGCACTCTACCCACTGAGCCACATTCTACTTATTTTTTTAATAGCTAAAAATACACTCAAAATATTTTGCAGTTCAAATCAACTGAAAATGAATTTTAAAATATATAAAAATTCATTTGAAAACCGGTCTACTCATTTTTTCATTTATATCAAAGGCAAACTCAATTTAATTTTCAATGTTAAAAAATTAACTAACAAAACTTAAAAATTACTGATATTTTCTGTTAATGCTGTTTTTCAACTATCAATAAAATTAACCAGCAAAACCATAAAATTGACTAATTTTCCCTTTTATTTTTGTGTTTTGACTATCAATAACTTAACTAAAATAAATTAACTAAACTCCTTAAAAATAACTATTCTTCTCTTTTATTTCATTTTTCAACTGAAAAAAGGTTAACCCTCCCAAAATAAAGTAACACAATTTACATTCCATTATTTTTTTTGCAAATTTTTTAATTAAAGATTTAGAAATTGAAATTGGTTTATATACATACATACATATGCAAAAAAGTAATTATAAAACATCGCAAAAAAAGAATTAATAGTTTTTACCATACATATATGAAAAATAATTTACGTTGCGGCTTTAATCCAGGCTTTAATCCAGGACTTTAATACATTGCAATTGAATGATTTGTAACTGAAAATAAAAAAAATTTTAAACATTTTACTATAACATTTCTTTTTGTTAAATATATAATATTGCAAAATTTCGCAAAAAATTGCTAAAATCGAGGAAAGCTTGAACCTGTTTTAAGGTTATTAAAACTGTAAAAATGGTTACAACTCGGAGAATTCAGGTGTATCGCGAAAAAACAAACAAATTGCGAAAATCAGAAGAATTTGCGAAAACAAAACAGTAAAATATGTTTATTTAAAATCGATAAGCAGTTTCTATTCTCGGACGAAATAACTTCTTTCAGAAAAATTGCGAAAAAATTCAGAATTGGAAACCCCTCAACTTATTAAAAATCGGTGAATCTGAAAAATTTGCCAAAATCTCGAGAAAATAACGAAACTAGCCTTAGCTATGTATAAAATAATAACTGGAAAAGCAATATTTTGCCATGGTGGTCTTCTGCAAAATAATTTTTCATTTAATTTGGAAGATATATTGCAAAAAATTCGTGAAAAGGTTCAAGTGCATATTATATGTATATCACTCATTTCTTCTCTTTTGTTACAGTTGTAATCGTGAACTTAAATTGAAGTTTACGAGATAGTCCCATCATAGAAATCAGCACCTCTACTCTAATATTTAAATTTAAGTTAACGACAAACAGAACAAAAGTTTGCATCCAATCGCAAAATAGACTATTTATTAGACATGAAAGTTTAAAAATTGTTCTTACCTTTCTATTCAGGATTCCTAGGCCAGTCATCCTTCGATTTCCTTGATACTCTTAATGTATTCCGCATTTGCGATTTTCCTGCAATAAAAACTTTATTATAGATTTTGATTCTGTTTATATCATGCCAAATAAATAATTACTTACCTATGTATGCCAATTTTGCACATAATTACTTTTGAGAAAAAATTTTTTAATTTATTTTATATTTGACAACTTTTCCAATTTTAAAGTTTTCTTGAGAACAGACAAAATATTTTTTGTAGATAAAACAAATGAACTTTTTAAATTTTACAGAAAATCATTATATTTTGGATGTTAATTTTTTAAATAACATTCATTATAAGTTAAAAAATAAATTTCATATCAAAAAGAATAAATTTTCAATTACATTTTACTTTAAGGAAAACTTTTAAAATAAAATACAAACAGTTAATGTAAAACTTTTTTGAGTGTAGGTTTTATATAAAATCGTATACCTGAAAATGTTGTCCCTTTTTGACTAGTATCGTTACTAGTCTCGATACAACGAGTAACATGATTGTGCTTTTTTACTATTATCGTTACTAGTCTCGATACAACTAGTAATATGATTGTTTTTTTTTACCAGTAACGTTACTAGTCTTGTTACAACTAGTAATATGACTGTCGTTTTTTTAATACTAACATTACAACTTGTAATATGACTGTCCTAAATCGTTACTAGTTGTAACTTTAGCTGCTGGGTATCAGCAAAGCAATTAAATACCAACACACTTAAGCAACAATTTTTTTTTCATTTATTTAGTTTTATCTTTGCCTGGCTCTGATTTATATATAGCGGTCTTAAGGATTTTCTCGTCTGAGTATGTCGAATAGTGGCTTCGCTGAGTTTTGCCATGCAACGTGCAAATAACGTCCATGGTCATTATTTCCATGGACGTTACCGCATGCCACCACTTTCTAATATCAACTAGTATAATAAAAGTACGATCGTATCAACTTTTTCATCACTGGCTCATACACATGTTTTTAATTTTGTTCCAACCTAATGCCATTTTGCTAGTGATGACACTAAAATTATCGAAAGATGTAATATGAAACAAAAGGAGTAAGAAACATCATTGAAAGTTGAAGAAAGATGTACATATTTAACCCTCTACAATTCTTATGGGAAGATGATAACATCTTGGCGAATTGATGAAAGATGTGGGTAGATGTAAAACGCCTATAAGGGTACCACGGTGATTCTTACTGAAAAATATGGATGGTGCTAAATGTAGCCAACTAGCTCAAACTGCGCTGACCTGATAAAATATGCCATTTCGCCTTTATATTGCATCAAAAACTTTTAATGATATTTCAGACCACAGTGTTTAGTTCCAATATAATATATTTGTGTCTAAAAGTTAAGTGCTTCCTTCAAACAGAAGAGCGCAGGATCATTGCAATAAGGATATCAAGGAATATATGTAGACATTTTTAGCAGGTTTCTCGTAGCATCTGATCCAATAATAAATAGCTATGGTAGTATAACTTATTTAAAATCAGCAATAAAAACAGCTTATTATATTTTGTGCAAAGTCCCCATATTACAGTACTTTTCGTTTATAGTCACTACGGCTTATAGTGACATTATCGACATAGTCCATTTTATATTGCTTCCATTACCGAATGTCATAGAAAATATTCACTTATAGTCCAATTAGCGATAGAAGCACATTTGGCATATATGCCATCTATCTTTGGTACACAAAGATGGAAATTCATACATACAATTTGCGTTATAGTCACAATCGAAAAAATTTACTAAATTGTTTAGTTATTGAACCCAACTAAATGTAGCCAACTAGCTCTAACTGCGCTGACCTGATAAAATATGCCATTTCGCCTTTATATTGCATCAAAAACTTTTAATGATATTTCAGACCACAGTGTTTAGTTCCAATATAATATATTTGTGTCTAAAAGTTAAGTGCTTCCTTCAAACAGAAGAGCGCAGGATCATTGCAATAAGGATATCAAGGAATGTATGTAGACATTTTTAGCAGGTTTCTCGTAGCATCTGATCCAATAATAAATAGCTATGGTAGTATAACTTATTTAAAATCAGCAATAAAAACAGCTTATTATATTTTGTGCAAAGTCCCCATATTACAGTACTTTTCGTTTATAGTCACTACGGCTTATAGTGACATTATCGACATGTCCATTTTATATTGCTTCCATTACCGATTGTCATAGAAAATATTCACTTATAGTCCAATTAGCGATAGAAGCACATTTGGCATATATGCCATCTATCTTTGGTACACAAAGATGGAAATTCATACATACAATTTGCGTTATAGTCACAATCGAAAAATTTACTAAATTGTTTAGTTATTGAACCCACAAACTATTTAAAAAATTGCTATGAAATAATTAAATTGTTTAGTATTCCTGTCACTAACTCTTCACTAGAAGAAAATATTAGTTTTAGTCTTTTGAAATACCTTGTTGTTAACTTTTGTATGCAATTTGGTAATAATATGCCTCCGAATGGCATATATGAAAATTAGGCTTATAGTCACATTAGCGATATAGTCCACAATTACCGTGCAAATATAGGTTGTGACTATAAGCGAAAAGTAATGTAGTACTCAGTGTTGCCAATCTGTGTGTAATTACACATATTCGGCCATGTCACAGAGTTCAATTTCGTTCGGAAACGGAATTCGATTCACCCCAAGATGTCAAGCTCTAGACGGAGTATACCCCAGCATACCAGCGCCGCCAACAGCCTGGACACGTTCGACAAATTTGTGTATTTTAGTTTTCTTTTTTAGACACCAGCTGATATAAAAATGGTGTGGATTGAATTCCGTTTCCGAACGGAATTGAACTCTGTGACATGGCCCATTATGTGTTATATCTACTACCGCGCAGCTCATGTGTAATCTATGTGTAATTTTACTTTGTGTTCTGTTTGTTTATTATCTTTTGACATTTGGGTCCTAATTGTGTAAATCACATCACCGAAGTGAAATTTATGTTAATACAAAAACAAATTTGAAAAAAAATTAAAAAATTAGCTTTTGTTTTTATACAAATTCTTCATCAAACAAACGCCTAGAAATTCAAGCGTTGCATTGCCTTCCAAAATTTTTAAAATTTGTATGAAAAATTAAACAAATTTATAAAATATTCGAAATTTTGCTTTTGTTCTCTATATAAATTTCACTTTGGTAACGTGATTTACTCAATTAGGGCCTTAGTCTTTTCGGACACCAGTTTATTAACCGATTTAAAAAAGGAAGAGGTTATTAACTTTGTGTACGAAATTAAAAAAATCTGTTTTCTTTGAAAGGGCTTGTTTGCAGTTTGTTTCGCAATTTTTTCTACAATCGAACGGGCAACTGAGCCATAGTGGCAGGCCATACGGACGTTTTTAAGACGCACGTTTCTGATTTTTGTATTAAATTTGAAGTTTTAAAAATTGAGAACTTTCAAATTTAATATATGAAATTTATTTGTTGATGGTTATTAAGAAATTGTCTATATGCATTTCATTGGCGCTTTTACCAAATCATCAGTAGACTTCAACCACAACTTTGAACAGTTACAAACCTACTATTTTATGCACAGACTTTCAAAAACCATTTGAGAATTTACAAACGATAATATTTTTGAAAATCACAAAAGAATAAAATAAGTGTAGTAGGCTTAGAAACTTATACAAAACCCAAAAATATTTTATATTCGATATGAATCTATTTTATTTTTCTACACCTGTATACAATTAGAAATCCATTGGATAACAATAAAAGTATTATAAGGCAAAATTAAAAATAAAAACCAAATTAAACCTTTAAGAAATTTATTATTCGACATATTGTCATAATTATATTTTAAATGAAATTTATTTGTTGATGGTTATTAAGCAATTGTCTATATGCATTTCATTGGCGCTTTTACCAAATCGTCAGTAGGCTTCAACCACAACTCTGAACAGTTACAAACCTCCTATTTTATGCACAGACTTTCAAAAACCATTTGAGAATTTACAAACGATAATATTTTTGAAAATCACAAAAGAATAAAATAAGTGTAGTAGGCTTAGAAACTTATACAAAACCCAAAAATATTTTACATTCGATATGAATCTATTTTATTTTTCTACACCTGTATACAATTAGAAATCCATTACGTGAGACTTTAGAGACTTATTATACAAGGCCAAGATAAAAATATCTGCTATGTGATGGAAATCGATCGATTTCAAATCAATTTGCCAAGATGTTATCATCTTCCCATAAAGCCCTTATGACACTACATTTTTCTTGCATTGTTTTGCTATAGGATTGAAAGAAAGAAATAGCATATGATAGAAGGAAACAACTATACAAAATGTAAACAAAACGTAATAGCTTCTTTAAGTGCTGCCTACTTTTTATTTATAATAAAACGGCAAAAGAAAAAAAGTTGAAAAAAACGAGGCGCTAAGCCGCTGAATTCGTGAATAAAGCGATAACTTGGCAACACTTTAATGTTTCAAGCATGAAACGTCAATTTTAAGTTGAACATTTTTACATTTTTTTTGACAGGGCCCCTTTTTTTATCGATAACACTAGTAAAAGCTTTGACAATTTGGTATTTATCTTAATATAGCTGAACTCTTTGCACCTGGTAAAATTTCCTATTATATTATATTTGCACTGTTCTCCAAAACTTGAAAAATGAAGAAAAAATGTAGTGTCATAAGGGCTTAAGAATTGTACAGGGCTAAATATGTACATCTTTCAAAGATGTTCCTATCTCATTTTGTTTCATATTAAATCTTTCGATAATTTTAGTGTCATCACTAGCTAAATGACATTAGATTGGAACAAAATTAAAAATATGTGTTTGAGCCAGTGATGGAAAAGTTGATACGATCATACTTTTTTATACTATTTGATATTAAAAAGTGGTGTCATGCATACATCCAGGAAAGATGTGAGCACTCCCTTTCAAACAGAAAAAAACTAATTCAAAATCCGTCCAGCCGTTTGGTCTGTACGAGGGTTCGTACATTCACACAGATACGCAGACACACACTACAAACTTTTAACACCCTTTCGCCAGGAATTTTCGATAAATTGACATTAATAGTCATTGATGTACAATGGGTGCTTCATAACGAAAACGTCATTGCCGAATGTACCCCAAGGCCGAAGATGCTCCTGTCTCCCTAATGTTCAATTGTATTAAAAATTAGAAATTATGGAATGAGCTAATGAGTTTATATCAGGCGTAGGCGATGTGTAGCCATGAGCCACGACGTTTTCCGACTGCTTGTCGGCTATTTCTAAATTTTACATGTACACAGCCGACAATTTAAATGTACACAACGAAAACAATCAAAATAAGCAACAACAAGAGCACAACAGTCATTTGTAATTACCCTGCAGACAAAGTAACTGGTATGTAGTTGGAACTATACTAGTTGCTTTTTGCTTCAGACTAGTTGCCTCTCTATCCGTTCTTCATATATCGAACTATCGATTTTAACATTGGGTTGTCATAGGAGACCAACTAGTTCATTTGTATAGTTATATCCCAGTTGGAATCCTAGTTATTGTAAACTAGTGTGCTTACTAGTTTTTTCATTAAGAGTTTTGGAACTCGTAAAAAAACTTTGGCTCAACCGGGGTACGAACATATATTCCTCATACTTTAAGGCAAGCACTCTACCCACTGAGCCACATTCTACTTATTTTTTTAATAGCTAAAAATACACTCAAAATATTTTGCAGTTCAAATCAACTGAAAATGAATTTTAAAATATATAAAAATTCATTTGAAAACCGGTCTACTCATTTTTTCATTTATATCAAAGGCAAACTCAATTTAATTTTCAATGTTAAAAAATTAACTAACAAAACTTAAAAATTACTGATATTTTCTGTTAATGCTGTTTTTCAACTATCAATAAAATTAACCAGCAAAACCATAAAATTGACTAATTTTCCCTTTTATTTTTGTGTTTTGACTATCAATAACTTAACTAAAATAAATTAACTAAACTCCTTAAAAATAACTATTCTTCTCTTTTATTTCATTTTTCAACTGAAAAAAGGTTAACCCTCCCAAAATAAAGTAACACAATTTACATTCCATTATTTTTTTTGCAAATTTTTTAATTAAAGATTTAGAAATTGAAATTGGTTTATATACATACATACATATGCAAAAAAGTAATTATAAAACATCGCAAAAAAAGAATTAATAGTTTTTACCATACATATATGAAAAATAATTTACGTTGCGGCTTTAATCCAGGACTTTAATACATTGCAATTGAATGATTTGTAACTGAAAATAAAAAAAATTTTAAACATTTTACTATAACATTTCTTTTTGTTAAATATATAATATTGCAAAATTTCGCAAAAAATTGCTAAAATCGAGGAAAGCTTGAACCTGTTTTAAGGTTATTAAAACTGTAAAAATGGTTACAACTCGGAGAATTCAGGTGTATCGCGAAAAAACAAACAAATTGCGAAAATCAGAAGAATTTGCGAAAACAAAACAGTAAAATATGTTTATTTAAAATCGATAAGCAGTTTCTATTCTCGGACGAAATAACTTCTTTCAGAAAAATTGCGAAAAAATTCAGAATTGGAAACCCCTCAACTTATTAAAAATCGGTGAATCTGAAAAATTTGCCAAAATCTCGAGAAAATAACGAAACTAGCCTTAGCTATGTATAAAATAATAACTGGAAAAGCAATATTTTGCCATGGTGGTCTTCTGCAAAATAATTTTTCATTTAATTTGGAAGATATATTGCAAAAAATTCGTGAAAAGGTTCAAGTGCATATTATATGTATATCACTCATTTCTTCTCTTTTGTTACAGTTGTAATCGTGAACTTAAATTGAAGTTTACGAGATAGTCCCATCATAGTAATCAGCACCTCTACTCTAATATTTAAATTTAAGTTAACGATAAACAGAACAAAAGTTTGCATCCAATCGCAAAATAGACTATTTATTAGACATGAAAGTTTAAAAATTGTTCTTACCTTTCTATTCAGGATTCCTAGGCCAGTCATCCTTCGATTTCCTTGATACTCTTAATGTATTCCGCATTTGCGATTTTCCTGCAATAAAAACTTTATTATAGATTTTGATTCTGTTTATATCATGCCAAATAAATAATTACTTACCTATGTATGCCAATTTTGCACATAATTACTTTTGAGAAAAAATTTTTTAATTTATTTTATATTTGACAACTTTTCCAATTTTAAAGTTTTCTTGAGAACAGACAAAATATTTTTTGTAGATAAAACAAATGAACTTTTTAAATTTTACAGAAAATCATTATATTTTGGATGTTAATTTTTTAAATAACATTCATTATAAGTTAAAAAATAAATTTCATATCAAAAAGAATAAATTTTCAATTACATTTTACTTTAAGGAAAACTTTTAAAATAAAATACAAACAGTTAATGTAAAACTTTTTTGAGTGTAGGTTTTATATAAAATCGTATACCTGAAAATGTTGTCCCTTTTTGACTAGTATCGTTACTAGTCTCGATACAACGAGTAACATGATTGTGCTTTTTTACTATTATCGTTACTAGTCTCGATACAACTAGTAATATGATTGTTTTTTTTACCAGTAACGTTACTAGTCTTGTTACAACTAGTAATATGACTGTCGTTTTTTTAATACTAATATTACAACTTGTAATATGACTGTCCTAAATCGTTACTAGTTGTAACTTTAGCTGCTGGGTATCAGCAAAGCAATTAAATACCAACACACTTAAGCAACAATTTTTTTTTCATTTATTTAGTTTTATCTTTGCCTGGCTCTGATTTATATATAGCGGTCTTAAGGATTTTCTCGTCTGAGTATGTCGAATAGTGGCTTCGCTGAGTTTTGCTATGCAACGTGCAAATAACGTCCATGGTCATTATTTCCATGGACGTTACCGCATGCCACCACTTTCTAATATCAACTAGTATAATAAAAGTACGATCGTATCAACTTTTTCATCACTGGCTCATACACATGTTTTTAATTTTGTTCCAACCTAATGCCATTTTGCTAGTGATGACACTAAAATTATCGAAAGATGTAATATGAAACAAAAGGAGTAAGAAACATCATTGAAAGTTGAAGAAAGATGTACATATTTAACCCTCTACAATTCTTATGGGAAGATGATAACATCTTGGCGAATTGATGAAAGATGTGGGTAGATGTAAAAAGCCTATAAGGGTACCACGGTGATTCTTACTGAAAAATATGGATGGTGCTAAATGTAGCCAACTAGCTCAAACTGCGCTGACCTGATAAAATATGCCATTTCGCCTTTATATTGCATCAAAAACTTTTAATGATATTTCAGACCACAGTGTTTAGTTCCAATATAATATATTTGTGTCTAAAAGTTAAGTGCTTCCTTCAAACAGAAGAGCGCAGGATCATTGCAATAAGGATATCAAGGAATATATGTAGACATTTTTACCAGGTTTCTCGTAGCATCTGATCCAATAATAAATAGCTATGGTAGTATAACTTATTTAAAATCAGCAATAAAAACAGCTTATTATATTTTGTGCAAAGTCCCCATATTACAGTACTTTTCGTTTATAGTCACTACGGCTTATAGTGACATTATCGACATGTCCATTTTATATTGCTTCCATTACCGATTGTCATAGAAAATATTCACTTATAGTCCAATTAGCGATAGAAGCACATTTGGCATATATGCCATCTATCTTTGGTACACAAAGATGGAAATTCATACATACAATTTGCGTTATAGTCACAATCGAAAAATTCCATTACCGAATGTCATAGAAAATATTCACTTATAGTCCAATTAGCGATAGAAGCACATTTGGCATATATGCCATCTATCTTTGGTACACAAAGATGGAAATTCATACATACAATTTGCGTTATAGTCACAATCGAAAAAATTTACTAAATTGTTTAGTTATTGAACCCAACTAAATGTAGCCAACTAGCTCTAACTGCGCTGACCTGATAAAATATGCCATTTCGCCTTTATATTGCATCAAAAACTTTTAATGATATTTCAGACCACAGTGTTTAGTTCCAATATAATATATTTGTGTCTAAAAGTTAAGTGCTTCCTTCAAACAGAAGAGCGCAGGATCATTGCAATAAGGATATCAAGGAATGTATGTAGACATTTTTAGCAGGTTTCTCGTAGCATCTGATCCAATAATAAATAGCTATGGTAGTATAACTTATTTAAAATCAGCAATAAAAACAGCTTATTATATTTTGTGCAAAGTCCCCATATTACAGTACTTTTCGTTTATAGTCACTACGGCTTATAGTGACATTATCGACATGTCCATTTTATATTGCTTCCATTACCGATTGTCATAGAAAATATTCACTTATAGTCCAATTAGCGATAGAAGCACATTTGGCATATATGCCATCTATCTTTGGTACACAAAGATGGAAATTCATACATACAATTTGCGTTATAGTCACAATCGAAAAATTTACTAAATTGTTTAGTTATTGAACCCACAAACTATTTAAAAAATTGCTATGAAATAATTAAATTGTTTAGTATTCCTGTCACTAACTCTTCACTAGAAGAAAATATTAGTTTTAGTCTTTTGAAATACCTTGTTGTTAACTTTTGTATGCAATTTGGTAATAATATGCCTCCGAATGGCATATATGAAAATTAGGCTTATAGTCACATTAGCGATATAGTCCACAATTACCGTGCAAATATAGGTTGTGACTATAAGCGAAAAGTAATGTAGTACTCAGTGTTGCCAATCTGTGTGTAATTACACATATTCGGCCATGTCACAGAGTTCAATTTCGTTCGGAAACGGAATTCGATTCACCCCAAGATGTCAAGCTCTAGACGGAGTATACCCCAGCATACCAGCGCCGCCAACAGCCTGGACACGTTCGACAAATTTGTGTATTTTAGTTTTCTTTTTTAGACACCAGCTGATATAAAAATGGTGTGGATTGAATTCCGTTTCCGAACGGAATTGAACTCTGTGACATGGCCCATTATGTGTTATATCTACTACCGCGCAGCTCATGTGTAATCTATGTGTAATTTTACTTTGTGTTCTGTTGGTTTATTATCTTTTGACATTTGGGTCCTAATTGTGTAAATCACATCACCGAAGTGAAATTTATGTTAATACAAAAACAAATTTGAAAAAAATTAAAAAATTAGCTTTTGTTTTTATACAAATTCTTCATCAAACAAACGCCTAGAAATTCAAGCGTTGCATTGCCTTCCAAAATTTTTAAAATTTGTATGAAAAATTAAACAAATTTATAAAATATTCGAAATTTTGCTTTTGTTCTCTATATAAATTTCACTTTGGTAACGTGATTTACTCAATTAGGGCCTTAGTCTTTTCGGACACCAGTTTATTAACCGATTTAAAAAAGGAAGAGGTTATTAACTTTGTGTACGAAATTAAAAAAAATCTGTTTTCTTTGAAAGGGCTTGTTTGCAGTTTGTTTCGCAATTTTTTCTACAATCGAACGGGCAACTGAGCCATAGTGGCAGGCCATACGGACGTTTTTAAGACGCAGGTTTCTGATTTTTGTATTAAATTTGAAGTTTTAAAAATTGAGAACTTTCAAATTTAATATAACAAGCAGAACGCCGTGTGACCTAGCCCTATGGCAACGACAAAAGCAACAGCATTAATGAAAATGTTTTAGGCTCAAGTTTTGCTCTGCAGTTGTGTGACAAACTAAAATAAACACTTTTTTCTATTATAATAGCAGGAACAACTTAAATATTATTTATTATTTGTGCTCAAGGTCACTGTTTTTATTTTTAATAAAACTCTTATTTTTCGTTTTATCAAATATTATTTATTTAATTTTCGATATTTCAATCACCGTCGGTGATCTTCTTCAAAAAAACTAAAAAAAAAAATATGCAAAAAAAACATTAACATCACTGATGTAAACTAAAGTTAATGCAAAAAAACAGCAAGAATCTAAAAACAATTACATATTTATCTATTTATTACAATAAAAATGTTATTATTATTATTATTATTATTATTACTGCCTTACAATGCAGAGTAAAGCTGACCAATTTCTTCGAGAATGCAAAGCTCACTAAAAGCTCCTTTGTTTATATTTTGATAAAATATATCTGTATGAATGCGCGCAATTTTCAGTATCTGTTTTATAGTTCATACGGATGTTCGCGGGAGTATTAATTATGTGCAGCATTTCTATTGTATATCTTTTCTTATAATTATTCTCCTGTTGTAATATTGTTGTATTTTCGATATTGGGAGAGTGACCGTTCTGTGCACAGTGGGCTGCCAGTGGTGTTTTTGGTCTGTTGTACCTTTTCGAGTTTGTAGTCTCACTTGTGTGCAGCTAATCTTGTTTTTAATTTTGACTTCGTCGTTCCAACATATACTTTGTTACATATGTCAGACCCGTCTCCGTTGCATGGAATTTTGTAAATTACATTGGATGTATCCAACCTATCTATTTTTGTTTTTGTATTAGAAAACAGTGTATTTAGGGTTTTATCAGTTTTCAAAGCTATATTGACGTTTTGCTTGTCGAAAATGTTTGAATACGTAACTCTCTCAAAAAACCAAGGGACATGTACCATCGACTTGAAAATTTTTTCCGGTTTTATTATAGGAATTTTATTTCGATTTTTGATTGCATTGTTGATGATGTTTGTTGTCATTATATATGGAAAGCTATTTTTTTGTAATATTTTCCGGATCTGTTTAATGTTTTCTTTATGGCAAACTTCATCACTTATTTGAAGTACCCTTCCTGCGAAATTCTGTGCAGTGTAAGGTCGAATAAAGTAACAAATTAATGAAACAACTTATGTTAGTTCAAGAACACAAATATATATACGAAGATAATGTTATAACGAGAAAACGTTCACTACTCAAAATTCTTTTTTAACCGACTTCTTTACTTTTTTATGTTTTTCACGCATAACTTTGTCATTTGAACCTGTTTTCAAAATCCTTTTTTTAAGGGTTTGCATGCAGTTTAGTTGCATACTTTTTTTTGGAAAATCTGACGGGCAATTTGCCCGCCAAAATATTGGTTATAACATACCTCTTCTGTTTATCAGCCGACTAAAAAAAATATGTTATTTTACGTAATTTTTTTTTTAACTGAATAGGTATAAGTCTAACATTTATTAATTCGGCTTTTTTAGTCAATATTTTAATTAATGTAAATTCAGCTTATTTTATTGAGAGTGGAGTGTTGGAATATTCAAATCAGATGAGCAGAACGGATCAGTATTACTGATTTCGACAGACCGCATATTAAATTAAGTCAAATAGAGGAGACTTCGGCTAACTAAATTGAGATTGTATGAGAGTTTACGGGAAAAAAGTCTTGTATTCTATTTCATGTCAAAAATTAGTTAAACAGCTGATGTTTCCTTATAAAGAGCATGCACCTTAATAAGTGGCAAAAGTGAACAAGAACGCTGATGAGACGGTATAGCGGCCTGTCGAAATCTGTAGTACTGATCCGTTCTGCTATTCTCATTTGGATACTCCAACACTCCACTCTTAATAATATAAGTTGAATTTACATTAATTCACATATTGAACTAAAAACAAAGCCGATATAATAAATTTCAGATAAAATGTATATTGTTTGAAATGGTTTACTTGCATTTTTGGCTCCTTTTGAATCGAACGGGCAATTTGACCGCCCGAAGTATTGAGTAGTATTTATTAAAAATTTTCGATTTTCGCCTTGTAGTCATGTCTGTTTTTTTACAGAATTGTTGATTTTAAGAAATGTGCGTGATCTACTTTTGCTAATGTATTTAATCATTTGAAAAATTGTATTCTAGAAAAATTTATTATATTCATAAATTTGGTCGGATTTGCCTCCGATAATTTCGATGTAATATTTTAACAATAAAAATCAGAAGTTAGTTTTTGAAAAATGAAAATTCAGATATTGCTTTGATTAAATGCTCTCGTCACTTGATATACCTAGTAGCTTTTAAATCTTGCCTATGATTAATCACCCATTTTGAAGGTTTATTGCGCAACTTGGGATGAAAAGTACATTCGCCATAAAAAGCTATAAGAGTTACAAGAGTGCATCAAGGCTGAGGTTAAAAAATAGTATCCAAAACAATATTACTACATGGCTTTCAATTCATCTATGTGTCATTCGAGTTTTAGAACAGGATGCATCTCTATGAAGCTTTTTAAGACTACAAGTTTTTGAACATCCATCAAAAGTCGTAGATTCAATGATGATATGAAAACTTGAATCTACATAATTGAGATTTTGTCATATGCTTTAGGTATTTTAGTTTCATTTAACGGACTTTTTCATTCTAAGAACAATGGTGGAATTCACGTAACATTCGGTAACTGTTTACTCGTAAATTTTCCCGTACATTTTACTGTCAAAAATGTTTTAAATAAATTTTACAGCAATAAAATATATGGAAAATTTTAACAATTTAACGAGTATACTCGTTAAATTGATGAAACGAGTATACTTGTTAAATTGGTAAAATTTTCCATATATTTTATTATTGTAAAATTTATCTAAAAAAAATTTTGACAGTAAAATGTATGGGAAATTTGACCAATTTAGGAATGTTACGTGAACTCCACCACTATCTTCAATAAACCGAAAGACAAAGTTAAAAATATTTGCTGCTTTTTATTAAAATTGTGGAAGAAAATATCATATGTAATTTTTCTTCTTATGTGTAATTTGTGACCTGGTCATGTGTAATTTTTAAATTCTTCATTGACAACACTTCTAGTACTATAACCTTAAAAACATATATTCTACCAGTTGTTAGTACCAGTGTAGGGTACACAATATTAAGAAAATATATGCATCAGATTGCTTTCTTAACAATTCTGTTGCGAGTGACAAAATTTTTAATTAATAGAACTTATAGTACATTTACAAAGAACGAAAATTGCATATGAGCGTTTTCTTGCGCATTGCACCAAAAAATGGTTCACATCTAAAATTTAAAAAATCGGTGATACACGTGTATATCTTTTTCTATTTTTTAGGACAATCAATTGCAAAAATTTTAATATATCTTCATTTTCCATGTGGTACAATTGTTTAAAAGTCTTGACTTCCGAGTGTAGGGTACTAACGTCCAATGCTATTACATTAAACATTTTTATACCACATAATTCTTTGAAAGGTTATATGAAACATATCCAAAATCTATGAACCTATCACTTATAATAAAGACGCTATTAAGTGAAATAGGCGATGCGAGCGTTTTTACTATGTTTTTCCCAACGTGCACCGCATTTTCGACCTAGGACTTCTTTTTCTTTTATATTTATTTATGACTTCAAAGTAGCGGTCAATACCCATTTGTATTTTTGGGTTTTCTGTGGAGTTTCCTGTGGCCCACTTTCTGTCGTTTTATCTTTTTCGGATAGTTGTGGGCTCATATTATTGGCACTTGGTTGTTGTTGTGAAGCGCGTTTCAGAAAATTTATTTTTATATCACTGTCTGTCATTGACATTGAATTTGAGCGTATTCGTCCTTTTGACGCCAATTGTAAATTTTAGCTTATGACATTTTCACTTTGTAGCGACGAAAGTTAAATACACATTCCTGCCATTAGCCGTTGTTGTAATTTTTTCTTTATATTTTTGCTGCGTGTTGCTACTGATATAGAATCTATATCAGTAGATATGTATGTATTAATATGAGAGCACAGTTAGTGTTTTCCTAAATTAATAAAGATAGAAATTAAATTTAAAATGCATTCTTCTCCCCCTTTAAGCCCTCTACAGACGGCTGTAAGATCTTACAATATTGTCAGATCTGCCAATGTGCTGACGATGTAAAATTTTGAGCACAAGGAATATGGTTAGTTACACGGCTGTATCAAAGTTGTTAGAAAAGCTTACAATTTATTGGCAGACAGTTGTCTGACAATAAATTTATCTGACAATATTATCAGTAAAGAAATTGGCTGTTCACACCATTGTCAGATGCAAAAATGATCAGATCTGTTGTTTGGCGCTGCCAGACGCATATCATTTAACAGAAATCATCAATTATTTATCACCTGTGCTTATGTTAACTTTAAAAAGTAAAAATATAAATTATTATTAAACATAAAGAAACAATTTTACCTTTTTTAGCTGCATAATTTTTCTTATTTTCATTTTTCCCTAAAAAATATGTGTGCAATGCTGCCAATATAAAAAGTCTCTGACAATGACGCCATTGTCAGATGCAGAAACTTCGCACATCTGACAATTAAAAATGTCTGACAATTGTCTGCCAATAATCTGACAACGGTAACGCGATGTGTTCACACGATTGTGTGATGTCTTACAATTTTTTGTCAGCAGGTAGTATTAAAATCGACTGACAATGCTTTTTCTGTCAACGTTGTCAGACAAAAATTTTCAGTTCACACGATTGTAAGAATTTTTTAGCACATTTTACTTACAATATTGTAATAACTGAAAATAGTCTGTACATAGCTTTAGAAACTCTTAAATACACTTTGGTACTTTTGAAAAATTCTAATACATAAAGAGCTACATTTGGAGCTCTTTTTGGTAACTTTTACTGTTCGGCACACAAAAACTCTAAGTTTGCGCTACGCAGTTCATCCGCCCATCTGTCTGTCTGTCATAGGCTGTTTTCTCGAGAACCGTTAAGGTTGTGGGTCTGAAAATTTCAGAGCAATGTTTTATACAGACTCTTGTATATAGACACTTGACATTATCAAAATTAGTGTATTAACATGCAGACTGCACCAATTAATACTGAAATATAAACAAAATAAAAACTAAAGGATATTCTATCAATTAATGCAATTATGAGTATGTAACTTTGACAATTAGCTATATCGTGAAACCCGTAAGATGCAACTTCTTGGAATGTTCACAGCTAATACAAATTCCACGTAAAACGGCCCTATCCTATGAAAAAACATTTTCTTATTTTTAATAAAAATCTCTCAATTGATGTTTTAGAGTATGACAATTATATGTAGAAGAAACAAAAAAATACATTACTTAATATTTTTTAAGCAATTTGACGCACTTTTAAATGATCCACGAAACATTTTGCTCTCTCTTTGTATGTTTAATATTTATTTCACATTTTCTTTTCTTCCCTTTCTCATTATTAATAAAAACCCTTATCTCTGAAAAGAATATACTTTTTTCGCATTTTATTGAATTTAAAAAAATACTCAGCTAGAGTATTCTGCTGTCTATAATAGAACGGATAGCAAATAATTTAATATGTTATTATTTTCTTATGATTTATTTTTATGCTATTTATATTAATGAAATCAATAAAAGGTGGTATTTCTGCGAATTTTTTAATATTTCGTATTAGGTCACACCCGTCACATTTTAAAAATATTTTTGCTAAGAAAACTGATTTTTTGTCAAACAGTAAATACGTAATACAGCTGTAAATACTTTGAACAGACATCTATACCAAAATTATTGTGTACGTTATAGTAAACATTTTCCAGAATTTATGCTGAAAGTCATAATTCTTTAACGCTAAGATTTGTAAGGTCACACCCGTCGTATCATTCTGACGACCATGCTGAGCACGAATCGTGTTCTTTCAGTGTCTACTCGTTATTCAAAGACTTTAAGCTTAATAGACTTGCGAGACGCAACCTTTTTTTAAGTAAAAAATTTCATATTCTTTAGCTTAATTCACAACAATTTGTATCGCCGTTCTTGTAGCAAATAGTGATGGTACGAATATTCGTATTCGAATTGTCGATTATTCGCCTCGTTCATGATATTCGTATGCGCCAAATCCAATCGAATATTTCACGAATATTTTGTGAATACGTCCCAAAAAATAATACATAAAAAATACTGAAAATTAAACAAAAAATATTGATTTCTACTAAAAAAATTTGTCTATAACGCAAAACAATAATCTTCTTTTAGTAAAGAAAAAAGAAAAAATATATATTTCACAACGACATGGTATTTAAAAAGTAAAGTCCTCTTAAATTAATTTATTAATCATGTTAAAGTAATACTTAAACTTAGAGGAATGTTGAACTTCAAAAATAAAAGTTTTACGCTGTATGCAAAAATACTTAAAGTAGCTTTGCCAAGCAATGTTGAGTAAAGTTGTATTCTAAAAAATTATTATATCAAAATTTTAAAGTAGGCACTCACGTTTGTTAAGACTACTTTAAGTTGATATTTCCAAAATGTGTATTTTTTACCTCAAATATGTTTGTTAATATAGCACATATTGAATTATGTTACATCTGAAAATAATGTTTGAAGTCTTATCTCTTAGCTTAAATTTATTATTTGTTTCATGTAATGGAAAACAACACCAAATTATCTAGTTGATTCGAAATACATAGAAAAATTCATAATATATGTATATAAAAAAATACAAATATAAAAAAATGTCTTAGTGATGTATATAAAATCAAAACAAATCGAAAAAAGTTAGATATTCAAATACTCATTTCATTCGAATTAAAGAAATTGTGTTAATTCTTCTATGTTCATTATATTTTTTACTATTACTTCATAGAAATGTTTATATGCTTTACTACAATGTCAGAAGCTCATATTTTTTGAATTAAGTTTTTTTTACTTCAAAGTAATAAAAAGTTATTTAATAAAATAAAAAGTTATTGAATAAAATAAAAAGTTATTTGACTACTCGAATGAAATTTGTATTCGTTTTTGTACATCATAAACTATGAAGTGGTTGTTGAACACGGTGGTGTTGTCAGTAATTATTATTAAATCACAAAATAATTAAGTTGTCTTTTGCATATAATTTCTTAACAAAGTTATGTTAGCCTTAAAGTGCTTGGTAATTACTATGAACTTTAAAGCTAAAGTAAAATATTTTTTAACATACAGTCGTTAGTCTTTTCTCCATCAAGCCGCACCACTAAACATTCGCTTGTCGGAGCACTCGCCGCTGGTGTCGCTAAATATTGCCTGGGCATAGGTAGGTAAAAGAAGCTTGTATTTTACTTTAAAAAAGTGGCATTCAGGTGTTAAGTTAATAATTTCAAATTCTGTTATCGGAATATCATAATAATGTTAAATACCTATAGTATTGTGACAGTTTTTCTCAATTTATTGTTATTGACGCAAGGGGTAGATTTTTTTCAATTAAATTTGATATATAAGTGGTACTAACTATTTAGATTGAATATTCGTATTCTAATTCGGCGAATATTGTTTCAGATATTCGTATTCGCGTATATTAAAAATTGATCTTCGTAACATCACTAGTATCATATACACTTTTTGTTTATTTGCTTGTGAACACCTAGTGTAATTTGTATCGGCTTGTAATATTGTATTGATGGACAAAGAATGAACAAGATACATACAAATACTCTCAGAGAGTACATGCAAATGGTCTCTGAGTATGCGTAATAAATACGACTTTTTCAAAACATATGAAATAAAAGTATATTGAATACACTAATTTTTATATGAAAATTATCAACAACAAGTTTACACTATTGTATTCAATACAATATTACACTCGATGAATTAAGCATTTATTTCTAACAAAAAATATGTGTAAAGTGGTCACACCCGTCTAAATGGAATTACTCTAATGCTTAAAAACAATTTACAGCCTTTAGCGTAGTGTGCAGTTTTCACTGAAATTAAGGTTTGGAGTTTTGTATTTATTTCTACACGGAAATATAATCGTGTAGAATTCTATACAGAATTTTGTTTGCATACACACAAATTTATATATTTTTTAATTTACAACACAAAAAACACTAAAAATTAATTACAATGTACGAAAAATTAGAAATGTCAAAAATGCCGTGTCCAAACAATTGTCTGAACATTAATTTTTGTTTCAGTTGACGGAAAAATTCTCCACTTATTGTTATAACATGCCTGTAGTAGACAATAAATGCCAAAATACCGTGTACTTTTCTTTTGGAACTGCGTAGTAGTAAACGGAAATTTCTTTAAGAAATTTATCAACCTGAATTTCAGTTTGTTTTTTACACATATTTCTTATAGAGGCATATTTCTTATAGAGGCAGAGGTTTGAAGTTCATGTCAGCTACCAGCGACTTTAACGCTAACATACCTATTTTAAAAAATAGTATGCAAAAACACTATGCTAACTACCGTATGCTTTAATAAATTCGACATGTTGATACTGGCAATGCCATCATTCTCTCTTGTCTCTTCATAGTTAACAATGCAAAAAAACGATTATTAATTCATCCGGATATTCGGATATATTAATAGTGTTTTGTATAGTTTTACTATAAAATTAAAATTTTCGTTATTTAAGATGTAAATTAATATTTATACTACATAAAAACATAAATTAAATACAAATTTATAGTAATGTAAAATAATAAATACGCCAATTTTTTGCTAAGGATTTAAAGTACTTCAAATAATCGGTTTAAATATTAAACCGATTATTTGAAGTACGAGCTTTGATTACTTGTGTTGATTGTATGTACATCACTATAAAGTTTTGTACATTTACATACTTTTGCCAAGTCTTTTTTGGTGGATATTCTGAAAATTAATAAAAAAGAGGAAGAGATCCGAAAATTGGAACGAAGGGGACAAAGTAAATATAGTTATTGTTATAGTTGGGTAAAATTGTTGTTAAAAATACGTTTTAATACTTTGGATGACCACTTTGAAGTGGTCATCTGTAAGGGAGAAGCCATCAATCCTCGTTTTATAAGTTCGTTGCCAATAAAAGCCCGACAATTGGTTTATACGTTCTAAATGAAATATTTCACATTAAAAAATAATTTTCACATAAAATGAAAATTAGTTTTACCAATTCTGTTTACTAAATTTTAAGTATCTATTTTTTATATCATAAATCCACACAATTTAAGATGTTTTCATTAAATTTTTTCACAAAAACTTTATTCGTCAAAACAATAAAATATTTTAACATCGCTTTAAAGTAGGTGGGTAGCTGCTTTAAATTATTTGATTTTAGCATCGGTTTACATGACGTGTGTTAAGCAAACAAATAAAGTTGATAATTAATGCGTAAATTAATTATTAGAGTATTCCATTCAGTATTGTGAAATGTAAATCGAAATAAAAAATCGCCAAAACAAACAAAAAATCGCCAAAACAAAAAAAAAAACATTAGAACTATAAAAATCTCTAAATTAAATACGAAAAAAGCGCCCAAACCACCTAAAATCGGCAAAACTAAAAATTATGTCCTCAACCGAAATAAAGCGCCAAAACGGAAAAAATAGCCAAACTAAAAATTCGCCACAACTAAACAAAACGTAAAAAGTAGCTAAAAGACAAAAATAAAATCGAAAAAAACCAAAAGAATTACCAAAACTAAAATAAATCGCTAAAAGCCGAAAAAAATCGCCAAAACGAAAAAAGCGCCGATACTAAAAAATCGCCAAAACTAAAAATATCTTTAAAAAACCCGAAAAAAAACCGAAAAATGTTGTCCGAAAACCCCCTTTACGAAAAAAGTTCTCAAAAATAAACGAATATCGGCAAAAAGGCAAAAGAGATATATGTATAAGGTATTCGTACGGAACCCTTCGTGTACGAGTCCAAGTCGCTCTTAACTCAATTGATTTTTATATATTGATAAACGAAATGAATATTTTTCATTGGAAGAAATTTCCAATGTAGGTTTGCCTGCCGAGATATTATTGAAAATTAAAATTTTAAGGGGATAAAAGGAGAAAAATTGGTATATTCGGTAACATTATATCTCCAAATCTAACTACAGTAGACATAGAGTTCGAAAAATACTAAAATTATATCAAAAAAGGCGGACGAGGTTTGCGTACTTTTTTAAAATTTTCGGATTTGAGGAAGAAAACTGGAAAAATTTAGTTTTGGTATTTTTTTGGTAACCGATCTATATTCTAAAATAATAAAGATAGAAATTTAATTTAAATTTAATTAATTAAAATCACGTTTAGGAGACGATAAAAGGCAAAAATATAATTATGGTACTTTTTTTAATAACCAATTTGTCTTATAAAATAATAAAGTTAGAAATAAAACTAAAATTCTATTCTTCGGCTCCAAAGAAGCCCTCAAACATGTTTTTAATAATAATTTATATGGTAAAGAACCAGATAATATATATGGTAGAGAGCGAGATTCTTAGTTTGAGGTAGGTTGCGTTGAAAGCAAATTGTACTTTTAAACAAAAGCATAGTGATATAGGAGTGGGGATACTGGAACTGGTCATGCGAAGCTGTTATATATGTTTCTATATCTGCACAACAATGGGGTAGCGAAGCACACTGGGTAATGATAGTTCTATTATAAATGTATGTCGGTTGTTTCGATATAATAATTTTGTGCAGAAACATCAGATATTTGCATTTTAAGAGATTTTCGAAATTTGTTTGAGAAATCTGATAGGCATATGACGAAATGTTTTCCAAGGTTCACAATCAAAAAAATAATGACTTATTTGCCACAACCATAAACTATATCGGGAAACATGATATTGTTGACGTAACCATGTCACCACAATATACTTTCTCTGCGTGTAAGGGAACGATACTTAGAGTCGAAAGAATAAGAAACTTGCTGTTAATGAAATCCGCACAAAAATATAAATGTGAAAATAAGGCCAAGTTCCCATCCAAAAATTTCGGCCGTAAAAAGTACTGAAATCAAAATAAGGACCAAGTTCTTGATATGTACAATACCATACCATCTTATTTCTAGGCAACTTGTAATCTTGGCAACATTTTTCCCATATTAGAAAGGCAAAACGCCAACCTAACGGGTTGCCTAGAAATGAGATGGTATTGTACCTATCAAGAACTTGGTCCTTATTTTGATCTCAGTACTTTTTACGGTCGAAATTTTTTGGATAGGAACTTTGGATAATTTTCTCATTTATGTTTTTGTGCAGATCTCAGTTCTTTTTTCTAAACTTTTATTTTGTGCCCTATACAGCACCTTAGCCTTCCCCACCCCCACCCTAGATGAAAAATTTCCGTTTTCACAATTTTCTTAGTACTTTGCCATCAAGACCTACCTGTGTACCAAATTTTAGTTTTCTAGCTATACTGGAAGTGCCCCATACAGAGAAGGGGCACGCTAGTCCCCCCAGATGAAAAGTGCACGTTTTCAGATTTTGCTAGCTAATTGGTCACCAAGACGTTCCTGTGTACCGAATTTCAGATTTCTAGCTATAGCGGAAGTGCCCAATAATATTGATGAGTCCGTGAGTCGTCAGTGAATATGCACTAAAATATGCACTTTTTACAACTTCATATCTCGGGAAGCTTTTGTGGTAGAACTTGCTAGCTTCACCTATAAGATAGCTTCTGTAGGGAGACCTTATATTTAATTTTTCATTATTTTACGACTAAGTGGAATTATGAGAGGGGTAAAAACTGCTCGAATGGTTTCGTGTAAATATATACTATACACACTGTGTGGCCGGAACTTGGCCTGGCGCACTGCCGTGCGCCTAGATGTTACGGAAAGATATCATAAAAAAAACTTTATTAATACTTAATGTCAATTCATGCAACATGTTTTCACAAAATTTATTTGCAATATTAATTTTTAAAGTTGTGGGTAAATGCGTTCTGTGTAAATGTATAGATATCGTTGCGTGTGTTTGTGCTGATAGATTTAGCGGTTTTAAAAAGCTCACAAAATTCAATCTACATGAATGCCTGAAAGCAAAATTAATTAACGGAATGGAATGGACTCTGCCTGACAGTCTCTTGTAGTCAACTAAAAAATTCATTCAGAGTAAAAATATTAATAAGGACATCATTATAATGGAATATGTAATAATAATAGCAAGATTTGGGAATACGTTTTCAACTTCAACAACACTGGGTTTTATTTAATAAGAAAAACTTTTGCTTGGAAATGTATACACATACATATGTACATTAGCGTGCGCCTTATATGTATGGGCCAATTTTTTTGCAAAGTTTGGATCGTAACTGCCCCCAGAAATTTTCTCCCTAGTAAAAAAATATCAGAAACCCGTACCGCATCAGTCCTCAAGCTCAAAAATGTGTTAAATTCCTACGAAATATATACAAATGTTAAGTTGAGGGCTGCTTTATAAAACATTCTGACTAATTTGAAATAGATTATAATGAACTTATGTGTCCTGAGTCTGAACCCGTTTACAAAATCGATAGGTGGGAGGTAAACTACACAAGTCACATTTTGGAAATTTTACACGAGAGCAAAAACATATATATCGGCTGTATGTTAAAAAATATTTTACTTTATCTTTAAAGTTCATAGTAGTTACCAAGCACTTTAAGGCTAACATAACTTTGTTAAGAAATTATATGCAAAAGACAACTTTAATTATTTTGTGATTTAACAATAAATACTGGCAACACCACCATGTTCAACAACCACTTTATAGTTTATGATGTACAAAAACGAATACAATTTCATTCGAGTAGTCAAATAACTTTTTATTTTATTAAATAACTTTTTATTATTTTGAAGTAACACAATATAATTCAAAAAATCTGAGCTTCTGACATGGTAGTAAAGCATATAAGCATTTCTATGAAGTAAAAGTAATAAAAATGTGATGAACATAGAAGAATTAACACAATATCTTTTATTCGAACGAAATGAGTATTTGAATATCGAGGTTTTTTCAATTTGTTTTGATTTTATATACATCACTAACGCTATTTTTTATATTTGTATTTTTTTAAATATATTTTATGAATTTTTCTATGTATTTCCAGTCCACTGGATAATTTGGTGATTTTTTCCATCACATGAAACAAATAATAAATTTAATCTTAGAGCTCAGACTTCAAGCTTCATTTTCAGATGTAACATGAAGCAATATGTGCTGTATTGACAAAAATATTTGAGGTAAAAAATACACATTTTGGAAATATCAACTTAAAGTAGTCTTAACAAACGTGTGTGCCTACTTTAAAATTTTGATATATTAATTTTTTTAGGATACAACTTTACTCAACATTGCTTGGCAAAGCTACTTTAAGTATTTTTGCATACAGCCGTACATGTGAAAAATGTTCTACACAGAAAAAATTATGATAGCTTTTCTTTAAACAAACATGTTTTTGAAACTGATTTTAAATCTTTATTATTGTCTCTATTTAGTTTGTATAATTTTATTTGACTTATTATTTCATTTCATTTACCTACCGCCAATGCTGGCAACCTGATAATATTATCAAATTCTTTGACTTATTTTTTATATTTCTCTAAAGCATTTTTTTATTGAAACAATTTGTTTATTAAAAAAATTGGAATTTTTTTAAAACAAATTATTATTTTGCATATGAATTTACAAATTTCTTTATAGGACCTAAATTGAACAAATTTACATTTGATTCAAGGAATTTGGTATTTGAAGTGAAAAATTAGTTTTTGCTGTGTAGGAAATACGGCGGAGAGACATGAGTTTGCTTTAATTAGTTTAAAAGAAAGGCAGCCCGGCAATATTACAAAGAGCTTCTCCAATTGGCCAAAGATTTTCTTGGAAGGTTGGAAGCGAACTTTTCATTTCGAATGCTTGGAGTATTCCACCGTGTCCGTTGGATGGCTAAAGCAATATACAGCTTCAAAATATATTTATTTCAGGACCAGTTCATTTTGACTGACTTTGAGATGAATGATATTAGAGACATATCTATTTTTATTAAAAAAATATTAGGGCGTAACGATACGCCTTTTTGCCGATATGATACCGATACTCAAAAAGAAATATCGACGATACCGATTCCGATACGCATATTGAAATTGAGTTCAAGTTTAAATTAACAAAACTCAAGTAGGGTAGTTTCGTGTTAGAGGGCTGCACGAATATACTCCAAAGTACTCGTATGTATGTTGTGTGTGTATGCATGTATGTTTCTTTGTATATATGTGTGTATATATGTATGTATATGTATATATTTGGTCGTGGCTATGTATGTACACACATATACATGCATGTATACATAAGTATATACATAAGAACATGCATCTATGCACACACGAAATTATTACGACTACAATCTACGAATACATTTGTGTACACTTTGCAGCCCTCTATTTCGTATAATAGAAAATTACAGTGTAAGAGATTATTAATATTTAAAATTCATATTAACCCAGTATAAAAAATTGGAAGTGATTTTTAAGGAACTACATTTACATTGCTTCCAAAGAATCTATGTTAAAAATAAGCATATAATTAGTAGAAAAGCAAGTATAATTTTAATGAAATCAGAGTAAATTTCTAATTACTTTTTATTAAAAAAAATACTCGAAATGCTTTTAAAAAATCGATTTTTGAAAGGACATTTATATATAGCTTAATTGTTAAAATTCTTCTAAAAGTTTATATTTATTCACTCAAATTTATGAACATGAAGACACAGTTTTGCGTTTAAATTCGCGTTAGAAAAACAAGCTGCGAAAATGGGTAATTTTTCATCCTTTACCTTGATAAAAATCATTGTAGAAGCCGAAAAAGAACTTTTTCCTTACATCCAAATTGGTGATTGGTAATCTTTTATAAAACTAACATGATTGATACAACCTAATATTTAATTAAATGTAAATATACCATGATTTAAGCTAATCATATGATATTTGTATATAAAAATAGCATAGTTCTAAAGAACCATATAAAGGTTGTTTTCTTAATCATATTTTGATTAAAAATTGATAGCAGCTAATAATATACATATACAGTTTTGAAATTAAATGTAAAGTAAAATTTTTTGAATCTGAAATAACAATTATTATATATTTTCGTTTTTGAAATTTTGCAATTTAAAAAAGAAATGGGTTTCAGAACATGACCGAATATTATTTGGTAACTTTTATGCGTTTTTGTTACTTTAAATTTATTTTTCTTATTTTTTCTTGAAACACAAAAACAAACCAACAGCTCTCAAGTAAAAAAACTAATATAAAAAACATTTAACCAAAAAATAGAACAAAAACTTTTTTGTATGTAGAGAGTAGTGAAATTACGAATATAAATTTTTAATATTGGCGAATACGAATACGAATATCTGAAACAATATTCGCCGATTTCGGACGCGAATATTCAATATAAATAGTTAGTACCACTTAATATTTCAAATTTAATTGAAAAAATCAACCCTTTGCGTCAATAACAATAAATTGACAAAAACTCTCACAATACTATAGGTATATAACATTATTATGATATTCCGATGACGGAATTTGAAATTATTAACTTAGCACCTGAATGCCACTTTTTTAAAATTTTGGTGGAAAGTAAATAAGGGAAGCTTATTTACACACCGAAGCTTATTTACACACCGCGCAATAGGCTTGATGGAGAAAAGACTTCAAAACTTTTATTTTTGAAGTTCAACATACCTCTACTTAGCTTTGAGTACTACTTTAACATGATTAATAAATTAATTTAACAGGAATTTACTATTTAAATACCATGTCGTTGTGAAATATATTTTGTTTCTTTTTTCTTTACTAAAATAAGATTATTGTTTTGCGTTATAGACAATTTTTTTTTTGTAAAAATTAATATTTTTTGTTTAATTTTCAGTATTTTTATGTATTATTTTTTGGAACGTATTCACAAAATATTCGTGAAATATTCGCTTGAATTTGGCGAATACAAATACGAGTATCATGAAAGAGGCGAATAATCAGCGATTCGAATACGAATATTCGTAACATCACTAGTAGAGAGCCATGTCTCTATTGTAACCATATCAAACAAACTGTTTTAAAATAGTATGGACAAGAACCATATTTTATTGGTATAGAACCATACTGTTATAGAATTTTCAAATATACCATGATTGTAGCTATAATTTTTTTACCAATAAATTCAACCATTTTGAAAACAATATGAATGCTAATAATGTCATGATTATATGTAAAAATAAAATTTTTAAAAAGTTTACATCTTCACAATTTCATTGATGAAAATTATAACAAAATACCTGCTATTATCATATAGTTATTGAATTCAGATTCAGCACGTATAAGTTCATTATAATCTATATCAAAATATTTCAGATTATTACACAGACCAACAACAAAAAATATATTTTTGCTAATTTTATATGAAACTAACCAATTTTATACTTTGTGGTCGGATGCGCCACGCATTCTCCTGATGCAATATGCCCAAAATTGTCCACAATATATTTTTTTGTTATGAAGAACATTTCTGGGGGGAGCTACAATGCAATTTCCCATTTTTAGAAATAAGGCGCACCCTAATGTATATATTTGTGGTCACAAGCCTTGGCCGCTTAAGCCGTTTTCAAAACTTTGCGGGAGAGATGTTAAAAGTATTAAAAACTTGCTTCTAATCAGTCGTCAGTTTGTTTTTCTTTAACTTATTTATATATAATTGTCGTCTTAAAAAGTTACATACTTAAAAAATTGGTAGCGATTTGATTTAGACACGAATGGAAATTTTGTCCTAACTCGACTTAGGCGGTTAAGGGTTGTAACCACAGATAAACACATGCAAATATGTACATATTATGGTTGCGAGCAAAATAAAAGTATTGCAACTACAGCACACAGAAAAACAAAAACTGCTGTTTTTGTTTTAAGTTTCTTTTTAGGGTTCCGAACACCAAAAGTGTAAAGGAACCCTATTGTTTTCGCCACGCTGTGCGTCTGTCTGTCTGTCACAGGCTGTTTTCTCGAAAACCACAAGAGCTACGGACCTTCCACAGAACACGTAAAACTTTGGGCGCTATAACAACAATAATAATAACAAATATAAATAATTAAGCTGCAAAGAATTAATTTCCAAGATGCTAACTGTTCCACCAATATTTCATGCAACATTCATCCAGGGCTGTTAGATTTATTTTGACGCTTTTCACCAAATTCAATGTCAAAAATCGCCAAATTGGGTGTTCCTTAGTTTTTGCCAATAATTTAAAAAAAATTTTAATCTTAAAAATATTTTTTATAAATATTAAAAGATAAATTTAGTCCGAATCGCTAAAAATTTTGTTAAATTTTTATGCGAAAATGATTAGCAAACACAAAAAATTTACAATGTGTACTATAAACAAATTACCCGTTTCAGCTCCAACGCACGACTGTAATACTAAAAAAATGTACAGATGAGCACATATTTAAGGAGGAAATTAGCGATAATTCGCACTACCTTATAGAAGTATTGGAGCGGTCCGATTTCTTAATTTTTACGTATTTAGTGTTCAATTTCTATCCTACATACTGAATTTCAGTCATGTAAGACTTTACGTTTTGTATATAAAATTTTTACAGATATTCATCTTTTTACCTCTCTAATATGCAACTTATAGCCTACAAACCAAATTTCAGTCTGCTAGGAGGAAAGTTTCCGCTTTCTTAATTTTTCCTCGGTTTATGTGCTTATGCCTATCTTATGTATTAAATTTGAGATTTCTAGGTCTTTATGAAGTACCTACCTTAGAATTTTGATTACATTTTTAATTTTATGATTCATGATTTTACTGCTAATGTAAAATCGATTGTTAAGAAGTAAACGCAAAAAAACTTTTATATAATTGCAGTTTTATTACATATCAAGAACAATATACACTTCATCCTCAAGAGTAGGGTAATTAAATCGGTTCAGCATTTCTTGAGAAGGTGCAGAAGAAGTGCAACAAAGTGTTATTTACGTTCATATATTTTACAACTCGTAATAACGTTTCAAGAAGTTCAAATTCCATTCTATTTTGTAGATAAGCTTTGAAGTGTTGAAAATATTATTTCAATAGATTTTGTTCGCATACATACATATATATGTAGGTATAAAAATTCATACATAAAACTACAAGAGTAAATATAATGTTAATTTTTCATACTGACTTTAAGTTTCTCAAAAAAATTTATGGGTCATCAAAACAAGCCAACATAATCGCCAACTACTTTATAAATCGCCAAAATATCGCCATGTCGCTAAATCGAAAATTAAGAAGCCAAACAAGTTTTAAAATCTCCGCGTTTGGCGAGAAATTGCCACATCTGACAACCCTGCATACATCAACAAAATTACACTCAAAGAATGATAATTTTTCGAATAGACAAAATATTATTAATAAAACAAAAGATTTTGTTAGTAATATTCTATTTGATGATGACTGTGCCGAAATATTTTTAAAAATTGCACGACCAAAACAAAACCTAAAAAATATCGAATTTGATACTGTCGCTATATTTGAAAAAAATATCGATAGATCGATATTAACAATGTCGACGATATATATCGATATATTTCTTAGAAAATATCGATATATCGATATTTTTGCTCATCCCTAGTAGACTACACCAATGAACACTGCTATTAAAACAATAAAAATTAAAGGGTGCGCTATCAGTTAACGTAATTTTGACTATGTAATTTTGACAATTTGCTGTATCTTGGAAACCGTAAAAGGGAAACTCTTGAAATTTAAAAAAAATGCTATAACTAAAAAAGTTCCAAAATTAAAATAATGCCAAAACGAAAGATCCCCAAAATGAAATAGCTCTTAAAGGGAGAAACACCAAAATAAAAAAAATCGCTAAAACGCAAAAAATTACCAAAACTAGAAAGATCGCCAAAAAACAAAACAAAACGCCAAAAAAAACGAAACAAGTCGTCAAAACGAAAAAAAGTGTCGAAACAAAAAACGGTAAAACCTAAAAACTGAAACAATCCCCAAAACCGAAAAAAGCGCCAAAACAGAAAAAGCGCCAAAACTAAAATAAATCGCTAAAACTAAAAATATCGTGGAAAAGCGGAAAAAACTTTGAAACCCTCAAAAAAAAACGCCAAAGCTAAAAAGTAGGCAAAAACAAAAAAAAATTGCAAAAAGCGAAAAATCGCAAAAAGATTAAAAAATTAACAAAATGAAAAAAGCGCAAAATCCAAAAATAAAAAATTGCAAAAACAACGAAAAAATTTTCAAAAAAAGGCAAAAACGAAAAGGGATATATGTGTATATTCGTACGGAACCCTTCGTTTGCGAGCCAAAGAGTCGCACTTTACTGAATTTATTTTATGAGCAGTAACATTAGGAAAAGGAAATTATAAAAACCAATATACACTCGCCGAACGCGAAATATTCCAAGAAATCATAAAAATAGTTTACACTTTATAGTATGTAGTATATGAATTTATATTGTTTGACAGTTTTGCAACGATCGCTGTTGTTGTTGATGTCAGACTGACAAATCATTTAACTTTAACTTGATTTGGTAATACTTGACTTTTATTGTTAATGTTGCACAAGAAACCCGATGTTTGGAAAATAGTTTTTACAAAAGAGTCCATCCTAAAATATAAACGCGTGGAAATGAGTTTGTGGGGCAGTGCATAGCTTCTGATGGCTAACAAATGCTTAGCATAAAAAAATTTTGTCATATCTACTAGGGAGATCGAAAGGGATTTGTTCGACCGGTTTTAACGGCTTTTCGTTTTGCTGTCACCGGTATTTTAAATCTCCATTTTTTCGAATATCGAATTAATCGGTTTGGTGATGCCAAATATGTATAATTTTTGTACGTCAACACGAATTGTAGGTTTGTGTTTGAATTTGTTTTTAAATTTTATTATTATTTTTATTTGATTTGATTTGATATTTTTTAGGTTACACTACTATTTGTAGCGATTTATTTGGCCCGGAAATTTCCATATCGCCATGACTAATTACGGCTTTCGCCTAAGGAGAATCCTCCAAGAAACTCGCGTCGATCTGCACCGATGTACAGAAAGCCGGAATCCTCAAAATCCTCTCCTGTTTTGTTTGGTTTTCCACCACGATTTCAATGTACGCTTTCTTAGAAAGCTAGGTTAGGTTATCAAAATAAGTTTTTGCATGCGGTTAGCAACCAACGACACGAAACAGCAACTCGGCACCGTTAACTGCCGCCAACTTGCTAATCACATGCGGGGGGGGGGGGGGGGGGGGGGGTGAGACGTAAAGCTCTCGAACGAACAGTGGCCTGGTTGCATTTACGAAGTAATTGCCAACGATGCGTGATGCTAACTCGTCCAGAGCTGTTTTACGACTGTTTAATTTTTTTTTGGATTTTCAAATAATCCAGTACAATATTTTCATAGAAGAATAATTTATTTTCTTATTAAACAATTACGATTTTTAGTTTTACGAATTTTGTGGTTGCTCATTTCCGTAAAAACATATTTGAAATTATGATACAACACGAATTTTAGTTTTTCTGTGTTATGAGAAGTTTTGTCCATGTAAAAATACCAAAAAAAAAAATTCCAATCCTGCTGCATTCGAAAATTTATATAATTCAAAAATATATACCTGAAAAATATAATAGGGACATTTTATATATTACAGAAAAAAATTCGTTTTTACTATTTAATCCTAATATTACTTTAATATTTGGTAGAAGCTCCTCTCTAAATACTTGCTGACCCCGTCGCATCATTGAACTCACAAGATTGGCGCAGATATCCGGAGAATTGGACTACTAAGGGTACTGAATTTTGTCCTACGTATCCTGTTATGTGTAAGTTTTTACGTTTCAACTTTTTGTTTTTTAGAGCTCTACAGATTCGAGTGTGGTGATTGGGACTGTCAAAAAAGTTTATGAGACGTTATTGTGAAAAAAGAAATTGTTCCTAGTCAAGCACGGTACACACTTTGGAACACGAGTGACAATTTTGCTCAAATTTGTGCTTGCCAGATAATGTGGGCACTAATTTCTTCATTCAACAGTCAATTACAAAAAATAATTGTTGATTGACATTCAGTGTGCTTTTGGCTGATAGTGTGTACCAAAAAGTGCCAGTCAAGAGTTTTATTTGTAGCATAAAAATTACAAATTGCTATAAGCAATGATTTGTTAAAAGTAATTCCCATGTGCTTTGATATGGAACGTTGTCTTGGGATATAACAGAATTAGGGTATAATGCTTCATGTTAAATATTTTTCCTTAAAAACCATAAAAAATATGATAAAATCGTCATTCTGGCAACGATGGGCATGACATTTCAAGGGTCTAATAGCGGCATTCGATATCGAGTGAGCTATCGTACCGAATAACATTTTGATACGTATCGAGTAAGCAAATCACCGTATGCGATATGAATCTAATCGTAATTTTGGGGAATTCGGTCCCCACGCATAACTCTGTCATTTGTCAACCGATTTTCAAAAAAATTTTTTGGTTTGAATGGGTTTGCCTGAACTTTAGTTTAGCTTGCACTTTAGTCCCATAATTTTTTTTTCCGAAAATAGGTAGGGGGGGGGGGGGGTTGGTAAAATTTCCCTACTTCCCACTTCTCATAATATCCCATAAATTTTTTTTTACATCGGCGAAGAAATTTTAACTGTGTCATTTTTTAACCGATTTTCAGAATTATTTCTTTGTTTGAAGGAGTTTGTCCGCAATTTTATTATGTAATATTTTTTTCGAAAATCGGTTAGGAAATTTTCTCTCCTCAAAGCATAATTCTGTCATTTGCTTGAAGTTTGGTCCCATAAAAGTGGAAATCGAGCGGAAAAAGTGGTAGCCGGATATATTGATTACACTACACAACAGCATTTCTGATGATTGGGCTATGTTACATGATATTAGTACAATTTTTGATGACGATTTCAATTCCGTGATTGAAATTTCTGTATCAGCTCTAGTTAAAATAAATTACACAGGTGTTTTTTTTTATAATAAAATACTATACATTTAGAGATAATTCTAATTTATTTAATTCTTATACAGTACATATTTTTGTATTATTTAGTAGTAGTATTAAAAACACTTTCGATTCTCATTACAAATTTTATTAATTACATAGTATTAAAGTTGACATTTATGAGTTATATCTCACAAAAGCTATAATTTTTCTATTAAAAATGTTAAAATTTCTTTCATTTTTTACATCATTGGGTAGCATATTATACAGGTTCGGTCCTTTGTAGAGTAATGATCGCTGCTTAGCTGTTGTTGAAACTCTCTGAAGCCTAAAATTTTGTGAATTTCTAAGGCAATATGGCTGTACTTCCCCAACATATTCTACTTGGTCACACAAGTATTGGGGTGCATCTCCCGTTTTCATTTTTCTAATAAATTTCAGCGTGTTCAATTGTATCCGTTGTTGTATATTCAGCCATCTCAACTCATCAAGCATAAACTGAATTGACGTGTATCTATTGCATTTTAACAGCATGTTTACAGAACCCAATACGCCTATAATACGCGTAAAAATATTGACGTCAATCATGTTTGCGCTGTTATATCGCCAATGTCATTGTCCATTTGTAAAAAACGTAACACCTGTCAATTTTTTTTTGGTATTTAGAAGACAGAAAGTGACGTCATTGACGCCAAAAACAGCCAATCAGAAAATAGCATTCATCTTAACAATTAATTGTTAAAATAACATCACTTTCACATCAAAAACTGGAAAACTACCATTATTTGAACTAAACAACTTTATTTCATATATTTGTGTTGAGCTATATACCATATCGACCCCTTAGCGCCAAATGAACAACAACAACAGTCAAGAACAATCACCAATTGTAGGAACAAATGTCCCGCAGAAGGCGTAAAATGTCATCATTGTGGCAGAATAGGACATTTTGCCAAAATGTGTTTTTAAAAATAAAGAAAATTTGTTTGCGGGCGCTCTTACCAAAAATGCAACGACATTAGCGGAGTGGAATATTAAGGTAAAGGTTAATAGTAACAATCTAAAATGTTAAATAGACACAGGGGCGCAAGCCAATATTATATCTTATAAAACAGCAGTTGTATTAAATGTTTTAAATATTTTAAGAAAAACAAATGTAAATATATTCACATTTAGTGGTGAAAGATTAAAACTTTTAGGAAAGGTGTTATTAAGTGTAGATTTTGAGCAGAGTACTTATGTAATGACATTTTTCGTTGTAGATTTTGACTGCTATGAGTATAAATTTTATTAAAAAAATATTAATATTTTATCTGCCAATGATATAATTAAAAAATTTTCAAATGTTTTCGGAGGTCTTGGTTCTCTACAACATAAATGCAGCCTTAAAATTAGAGAAGATATTTCTCCGGTGATTGATCCGCCCAGGAAAATACCGTTTAAACTTTATGATAAATTAAAAAATGAATTGAATCGAATGGAAAAATTAAAATTTTAAAAAGAAAGAATCAGAACCAACAGAATAGGTGAGCTCAGTTGTACTCGTTACGAAGCCCAATGGCAATTTACGACTCTGTTTAGATCCTCGCAATTTAAACGAGGCTATATTGAGGCCACATTTCCCCTTTCCGAACATTGAGAATTGTAAACCGCAGTTAAACGGTTCAAAGTATTTTACGTCGTTAGATGCGAACAGCGGATTTTGGATGGTTTCTTTAGAGGAGCGTTCGTCAAAATTATGCACCTTCAACACGCCTTTAGGCCGATATCGTTTTCTCAGGTTGCCGTTTGGTATAAATGCCGCACCTGAGATATTTCATTCACAAATGGTAAAACTGTTTGGGGACATTTCAGGCTTAATAATATATATTGACGATTTTTTGATACATGCTTCAACATTAAGAGGACATTTAAATATTCTTGAAAAAGTATTACAAAGCGCAAATGAAGTTGGCTTAAGATTTAATAGATCAAAATGTAAGTTCTTGCAAAACGAAATTAGATTTTTGGGACATGTTTTTAGTCATGAAGGTGTTAGGGCTGGCGATGAAAAAATTAAATCAATAGTAAATATGCCTGCTCCTACTAATGTAAAGGAGCTGCAGAGGTTTCTGGGCATGGTCAATTATGTAGGCTCATTCGTTGAAAATTTGTCCTCAAAAAACATTAAACTTAGAGAACTTTTAAAAAATGACATTCAGTGGCATTGGAACTCTCTGCATAATGAAGAATTTGAGAATCTTAAGCACGAGATCACCAAATCACCCGTGCTTACATACTTTGACCCAAATAAAGACATAACCTTATCGGTTGATGCATCTAAATATGCACTTGGTGCGACAATTATGCATGGCAGAAATCCGATTGCATATGCATCCACTTCCTTAACACAGTCACAGAAAAACTATGCACAAATAGAAAAAGAGTTGTTTGCCATTCTTTTTGGGTGTACCAAGTTCCACCAATATGTATATGGATCAAAAATTTTTGTTTGTCACATTGTTTGAAAAACCACTTTATAAGATTCCAGCCAGATTACAGCGCTTTATGTTACGTCTTCAATGCTATGATGTATCAGTTAGTTACAAACCGGGGAAGTACCTTCATATCGCTGATACGCTATCCAGGGTTCCTTTACAGGGAACAGCCTTTACGGAAATGGACGAAGATATTTCCTTACACTGCAAATTGAGCTGCCATTTACTGATATTAAAGTTTTGAAAGAACATTCGGATAACGATACAGTGTTTAGAAAAATTTTTCAATATGTTCAGGAGTGCTGGCCCAGAAATAAGAAAGAGGTTGATCAGGAAGTAATGCCATACTTCAATATTAAGGACGATATATCAGTTTTGAATAATGTTTTGTTAAAAATCACCAAATTTTTATTCCAAAGAGTTTGGGTAGGTCAATTTTGAATAAAATTCATGAAGGCCACCTTGGGGTACAGAGATCTAAAAATTTAGCTTGCCAATTAGTTTACTGGCCCAACATTTATAACGACATTGAAAATATCGTTTCAAATTGTGAAATTTGCATGAAGCATAAAAATTCTAACATAAAATCCAAGATGTTGCCACATGAGATCATTGATGTGCCGTGGCTTAAACTCGGATGCGATTTGTTTGAATTCAATAAAAATATTTACATACTTGTCATTGATTATTATTCAAAATTGATCGAAATTGAAGGACTAAATTCTGGTTATAGTAGTTCACAGGTAATCTTCAAACTAAAAGCTATATTTTCAAGGTAAGGCATTCCATGTATATTAATATCGGACAATGGTCCTCCATTTAATTCTAAAGAATTTCGAGAATTTTGTCAATCTTGGGAAATTGAACACAAAACATCGAGTCCCTATTTGCCACGTTCTAATGGATTAGCTGAACGCTCTATTCAGACCATTAAAAACAGTTTTTTGAAGCATATCAAAGTAATTCTGATCCATATATATCATTATTACATTATAAAACAATGCCTAAAGGCAATTTACCACCACCAGCTGAGTTGCTCATGTCAAGAACGCTAAGGACAAAAATTCCTTCCTTAAGTGAAAATCATCGACCTAAGATAATTGACCATAGGGAATATAAGAAGAGGTTAAATAAAAACCTTGGCAAGTACTGTGAATATTATAATAGAACTGATAGAGACGTCAAACCTGTTCAAAAATGGGACATGGTTATGTTCAAGAAAACATCTACGAGTTGTTGGTTTCCTGGAAAGATAAAGGAATGTTGTAATGAACCAAGGTCATTCGTTGTAGAAGATAATAATGGTATTCTTTACAGGAGAAACCAAGATCATCTAAGCAAAACTCCAGAGAATTAAAAAAAACGTTTGTGAACCGCAAGATACGCCAAAAACAAGTGGTAAAACTTTTGAAGAAATTGCCAAGAACAAATAGTAACAAGAAAGGGTAGAGTTGTTAAGCAGCCTGAAAAATTGGAATTATAAACTGTTTACATATACATTTTGAATATATTATAGCTAATATGTATATGTTTAAGAGATTTATTATTCGACATATTGTCATTATTTTATTTTAAATGAAATTTATTTGCTGGTGCTTAAGCATTGTCTATATGCAACATTTCATTGGTGCTTTACCAAATCATCAGTAGACTTCCAACACAATTTTGAACAGTTACAAACCCTTTATCTTATGCACAAACTTTTAAAAACCATTTGAGAATTTACAAATAAATGATTTTCAAAAATAAGAATATCAGGTTTGGAACTTATACAAAACCCAGCAAATAATTTTTTATTCGATATGAATCTATTTTAGTTTTCTACACCTTTATACAATTAGAAATCCATTGGATAACAAGAAAAGTATTTATAAGGCAAATTGAAAAATAAAATTCAAAGTAAACCTTTAAGAAATTTATTATTCGACATATTGTCATTATTTTATTTTAAATGAAATTTATTTGCTGGTGTTTAAGCATTGTCTATATGCAACATTTCATTGGTGCTTTACCAAATCATCAGTAGACTTCAAACACAATTTTGAACAGTTACAAACCCTTTATCTTATGTTCAAAATTGTGTTTGAAGTCTACTGATGCTTTGGTAAAGCACCAATGAAATGTTGCATATAGACAATGCTTAAACACCAGCAACTTAAACACCAGCAACTTTTTTTTTAAATGCAAAAGTCTTCTATAGAAGTGCTACCAAGGTTTTGTATTTTGCTATGCCATATAAACAATGAATTAACTTATTTGCGAATAGTCCTCGTGTAAACGTAGTAATAGTTATCATTTCGAAATGCTCTAAAATACCTTTGTACTTGTATATACAATTTTGAAATCCATTAACCCATTGCGAGCAAGATGGTACTTAAATCATTTTTTATATGACTTCTCACGTAAATCCACCGTTATCTTAAAAAATGGCCGTTCCTATGGTACTTAAACATGTATTTAGTTTAATAGAGAACATTTCAAACTTTCATTTGATGTATATTTGAAAGCTATCATCGATGAAATTCGTAAGTTATGGCACTTTGAAAATGAGATTTCGTAATTAAACTAATTCATTTACCTCTTAAACTCATCTTTAAAGTACTATAACTTACGTATTTCATAGGTGACAGCTTTCAAGTATACACCAAATAAAAGCATGTCAAGTTCTCTATAAAACTATACACATGCATATGTACCGTTGTATCGACCAGTTTTTAAGATAACGGAGTTTCTGCGTGAAAAGTCAGATAAAAAATTTTTAAAATTGCATTTCACTCGGAATGGATTAATTATTTTAAAAAATTTGTATACTAGTAGAAAGGCATTTTAGAGCAGTTTGAAGTGATATATAGATATATATATATATATATATATATATATATATATATATATATATATATATATATATATATATATATATATATATATATATATATATATATATATATATATATATATATATATATATATATATATATATATATATATATATATATATATATATATATATATATATATATATATATATATATATATATATATATATATATATATATATATATATATATATATATATATATATATATATATATATATATATATATATAGTTATATATATTGTTAGGGCGTAGGTGACTCCTTTCCCCAAATACTTGTAAGAACCAAAAACCTTGTTTTTTTTTTCTTATTAAAATAAAAAGCTCCTTGCTTTATTGAGATCTTCTTAAGACTAAAAAATTAATTCTTTGTATTCGCTTGAAGTAAGTATGTAATTCATTTATAAAAGCCGTTAATTGTGAGAATGGAATTTCATGGAGAAAATATAGCAGAGAACAATTAAGTAAATTAGCGTTCATGTACATATATATATGTGGAAGTATATATGTATGTATATAAAAAAAGTAAGTTGGAAATTATAAGTAAATAATTCATGTTATTAAATAAATAATAAATTGTTGAACACGGTTCAACATACTCCCCCCCGGGAATGTGGGTGGCAGCAGCAACCGTTCCAATTTCCTGATATCACCCATCCAAATACTGAGTCTTGTAGCTCCGGTAGTGTTGGGTTAGGTCGAATAACCTTTTCTTTCAAGATCAGGGGCAACGTTCTCCCACCAATTACACCGTCAACAGTGCGGCAAGTTGCAAATTCATTATGAGCTTTCGGTTCGTATGATTTAAAATGAGCTATCAGCTGCGGATCTCCAATAGGCGGTGGAGCTTGTATTTTGCCGTACTGCAATGAAAGACGCCACCTGGCTATCGGTCGTTGGTGTAAAGGGGCAACTTCAAACCATCCATACTCTCTTTCTCCGCTTTTATAGTCTGGGGTGAAATCGGGAAATATGTTAGCGACACTGCGTAACAAATACGAACCGGCTGCGTTTTCATCCAACAAAAGGGTGACCCACATCGGGTTTCCCTTATTGATAAGCGTTAGACGGATGAGCGGCGGAATGGCGAGATCTCGTTGGAGAGAGCGTAGAGGTAACTCTTTGACCAAAATTTCAAATGGAGTGAGTAGTACGTCCGGGCTTTCTTCCGAGTCGGACTCGTCGTATTCTGGCTCTTCGGCTGTCAATGAAAGGTGAGGTTTGTCCTCGAAACTAGGCGTGGAGACATCATGGGGATGGTCTTGATGGATCATGGAATGGTGCTTCAATGAACAAAGGGCACAACGATTTTTGGACTGGCATTCCGAGCGTTGATGGGTTTCAGCCATACAGTTGAGGCAATATGTCGATTTTCGTAAGTATCTCCGTCGGTTTTCAATGGTCATCACAACAAAAAACGGGCAATGTCTCACAGCGTGGTTCTTCAGACACAAGTTGCAGCGCGTCATTATAGAGCTAAAGAGGAAGAAAAGAAAGATGTATACTGTGTTATTAAATATTTTGTTATGCGACTTTATCTTGAGGTTGCTGCTTTGATAATTTGGATGGATTTGGGTTTGATATCGTTGAGACTAGTTTGAATGGGTTGTGGTATATCTTTTGTTGCATCGCAAGGCGGTAAAATACACAATTTTGCAATGGAACGTATTATATTTCCGTTCTGTGTTTTGATTTCGGCTACCCGTACCTTACTATCCTTTCCGTATATGACCCTTACAATACGGCCTAGTCGCCACTCAGTGGGTGGTAGCATCTCGTCCTTAACTATGACAAAGTCGTTAGGCTTAAGATTTTGTTGTTCAGTTTTCCATTTAACTCGTCGCTGAAGTTCGGTGATGTACTCGTTTTTCCATCGACGTGCAAAGAGGTGTTGAATGGCCTTTAATCGGTTCCATCGTTTTATGAAGCAGAGATTCTCTAGTGGGGGTTCTTCGGGAACTTCAGGGGGAGCTACTAATGGCGCTCCTCTCAAAAAGTGGCCGGGAGTCAATGGCAGTAGTTCTGATGGATTTTCGGTCAATGGGGACATCGGGCGTGAATTCAGTACTGCTTCTATTCGGATCAATATGGTCGTAAATTCTTCAAAGGAAAAATTGAGGTTCCCAGCAATCTTTTTTAGGTGCGATTTCATGCTTTTTACGGCAGCCTCCCAGAGGCCGCCCATGTGGGGCGCGTAGGGGGGAATAAATGACCATTTAAACCCGTGAGCGCCATACTTCTCCACTAACGCCTTTTCCGTGATTTGCAGGAATTCGTTGTGCGCTTTAAGCAATGCGGTACTGGCTCCAAGAAAATTCCTACCGTTGTCTGAAAACATTGTTCTTGGAAATCCGCGACGGCCAACGAATCGGTCAAAACAAGCTAGAAAAGCATCCGTGGATAGCTCGGAACATAGTTCGATATGAACTGCTCGTGTGGAGAAACATACGAATATAGCTGCATAACCTTTTATGAGCTTAGCATTTCGTAGATTGGAGGATTTAATGTTGAAAGGGCCAGCGAAATCGACGCCGGCGTAAGTGAAGGGCAGCGAAAAGTTAACTCTTTCTGGCGGGAGCGCTGACATTATTTGTTGTTGTACCTTATGTTTATATATGGTACACGTTCTGCAGTTCCGGATGCATTTTCTTATTAGACTTTTGAGACGGAGTATATAAAATCCTTGTCTTATAGCTCTTAGCATGATATGATGTTCAGCATGCAGCAAAATTTTATGTGTGTGTTCCATAAACAGGGTAGCAAAGCGGGATTTTTCAGGGATTATAATGGGGTGTCTCTCGTCGAAGGTTAGTCCTGAGTGGTCAAGTCTCCCTCCAACACGTAAAAGACCATCTTTATCGAGATATGGACACAAAGATGAAAGTCTGCTTTTCTTGTTGATAGGCTGCCTGTTCTGTAGACATTTGTATTCTTGGGGAAAATGTTTAAGCTGAGCGATGCTAATCAGACGATTTTTAATAAATTGCGATTCGTTTGTTGTTATAAACGCATCAGAATCGACATCGCGTTTTCGGGCTCGATTAATGAAACGAAAGCAATAGCACATTACTCTAAGTGCCCGTGCAAATGTAGAAAAATTTTCTAATATATCGTCCGTGTCAGTACTTTGTTGAATCAGTGTATTTTCCTCACTTGTAACTGCGTGAAGTGTTGAGACCCTTTTAGTTTCCAGGTCGGTGGGATCGAACTCGCGTGGTTTTGGCCACTTATCAATAGGCTGGCGGAGCCAGGTGGGACCGTGCCACCATAGGTCATTCCCCATGAGCTCTTGAGGGCTACTTCCGCGCGTACCTATATCCGCCGGGTTGTCCTCAGTTTTAACGTGTCTCCAGCAAGTATTACTGACAATACTTGTTATTTCCGCAATACGGTTGGCCACGAACGTTTTAAGACTTTGAGGTGGTTTTTGAAGCCATCCAAGGACTATTGAGGAGTCCGTCCACAAATAAAGTTCATAGGGGACTCTTGTGTTTATCGCTAGACCTTTGACTAATTTTGTAAGCAAGACTGCTCCGCATAATTCCAGCTTGGGTACTGTTGTCTTGTTTAGTGGAGCTATTTTAGTTTTTGCAACTAACAGATGACAGTTTATTTTGCCATTAAACGTGGAGGTTCTTAAATAGACTGCACTACAATACGCCTTTTCTGATGCGTCACAGAACCCGTGGATTTGTGTCTGGTCAGTCGGAGTAAAATCCACCCATCTGGGGATTTTCAGTTTAGAAATTTGTGGTAAGTTTTGTATAAATGCGTTCCATTTCACAAGTAAATGCGGTGGGATACCCTCATCCCATTCTGTCTTTAGTTGCCACAACTCTTGCATAAAGATCTTTGCTACTACCACAACTGGCCCTAACCAACCAAGAGGGTCGAATAGCTTTGCTATGACCGACAAAATCTGTCTTTTTGTATAAGTATGTAAATTCTGGCTGGGTTCTACAACATAATAAAAATAGTCTGACTTTGCATTCCAGCGAATTCCTAGTGTTTTGATCGTGCTGGAATCGTCAAACTTCAGAAAATCTTCATCAAGAAGATCCTCCCGGGCTAAAGTTTCTAGTAAAACACTATCGTTTGCTGTAATTTTCTTCAGTGGGAAGCCTGCTGATTGAAGAGCTTGTATTAGTTCGGTTTGTTTCAATTTGGCTTCTTCGAGACTGTGTCCGCCAGATAAAATATCATCCACGTAAATTTCACTCTTTAATACTTCGGATGCATTTGAAAAGGAGGTTTTGCAGTCCTCGCTTAACTGCTGTAGCGTTCTCATAGCCAGAAATGGGGCGCAGTTCACACCGAAGGTGACTGTTTTCATTTGAAAGGTTTTTAAAAATTTATCCGCTTCTTTTCGGAATAAAATTTGTTGATAAGGCCGATCGTCTTCATTTATTACTATTTGACGGAACATCTTTTCGATGTCGCCAGTGAAGACAAACTTATAAAAGCGCCAACAAAGCACCACCTTCATTAAGTCATTTAGGAGTGTGGGACCCTGATGTAAGACGTCGTTCAGCGAAAATCCACTATTTGTTTTCTTAGAGGCGTTAAAGACCACCCTGACTTTGGTTGACTTACTTTCTGGTCTCATAACTGCATGGTGTGGGAGATAATACGAGAACTGTTTTTCGTGGTTGTTTTCCGGGCGAAATACTGGTTCCATATGACCCAATTTAACATATTCTTGTAGAACGTCATTATATTTCTGTTTTAAATGTGGAGCCTTTTCAAGAGTTTTTTCCATTCGATAATATTGACCCATTGCACTGTTCCGTGAAGGACCTAAAAATATGTCTCCTGGATACTTTTCTTTGAAGGGTAAACGTACTATATACATAGCGACCGTCTGGGTTTCTAAAGGTCGTTTTTTTATATAAATTTTCGCAAAACATATCTGCCTCATTCTCTGGACGATTCTTTTCGACTTCCTCAAGTTCCCAAAACTTTTTAATTGCCTCATGGAGAAGAAAATCCTCAGATGTATAAGCGGTAGTGGAAAACGCATGCACTTCACTGATATTTTCGGGACCTGATAGGTACCATCCAAATTGTGACTCTCTGGCTTCTAGGTTTCCAGAAATATTTTTTCGAACACCTCCGAGGTTAATAAATGGCAGAAAATCGCTCCCTATTATCATATCGACCGGGGCGGGTTTATAAAAGTGCGGATCGGCTAATGTTAAATTCTGTATTTCCGAAAAATTTGTGATCTTAGCAGGAGAAGAGGGCAAAAGATTAGCAATTTTTGGTACCACAATAGCTAAGATTTTTATTCTAAATTCAGAAACCCTTGATTTGACTGTAATATAACAATTTCCCTTGGAACTGCCAACAATTTTTCCACCAAACCCTGAGATCTTACGCGGATGTGGCTCGAGTGGTATCGCAAATGTTTGTTGAAGTTGGGTAGTTATGAAACTTTTCTCTGCCCCAGAATCTAGTAACGCCCGAACGGTAAATAGCTCTCCTGCATTTTCGAGATGAACAAGTGCTGTAGGTAGCACCGTAACTCCTTCATGACGAAAGAAATATGCCGGTTCATTTTTCGGAATGCTAACTTTAGTTATTTCTTCTACCTGAGTATTAAATGTCGATGTCGAAGGCTTTTCGCAATCCTTTGGATTTAGCTGTGGGTGTGGTTTTGCCATAACACTATCCTTTGAATTTTCCTCCCTTTCGAGGTGTAACATTGTATGATGTTTTTTGTGACATAACGTGCACGAACCTTTGCTTAAACATTTTGACTTAAAGTGTGTTGGTGAAAGGCAGTTCACACAATATTTATTTGTAAAAGCGAATTTCAAGCGTTCGTGAGGTGACATAGATTTGAAGTATTTGCAAACTCTGAGTGGGTGGTTTTGGTTGCATTTCTTACAAATTGGATTTCGTTCGCTTTGAATATAAAATGTTTGTGTTCTTGGAGACTGATTTTCTTTTGGAACAGATCGTTTCCTATCGATCATTGTTTCTAAAATTTCCACTCTTTCTGAAAGAAATTCGTTCACCTGTGGCCACGTTGGCAACTCACGATGATTTTTCAACGACATCTCCCATTCTTTAATTGTCTCGTCGGAGAGTTTGGAAACTACCACATGAATCAAAAATGGATCATTATCGTGTAATTCGATTCTATGATTTTTTAAAACCGCTAAACAGTCATTTACCGAATTTTGTATATATCGGAGGGATTTGACATTTTCATTAGCAGCTGGTGGGATGGCATGAATCTTTTTGATTTGATCTTGAACCAAAAGCCTTTTGTTTTCGAAACGATTTTTTAATTTTCCCCACGCGAGTTCGAAATTATCATCTACCAAGTCAAAATCCTTTATGGCTTGGTAAGCTTCCCCCCTCACTTTGCTACGCAAATAATATAGTTTTTGAGCCGGTGCTACTGAAGGGTCTTTTCCAATGACTGCCTGGAACATGTCCCTAAATGCTGGCCATTTGGAGTAGCCGCCGTCAAAGATTTGTATCTCGCATGCTGGTAGTTTGAGAGTTGATCTATAACTAATGTTCTGATTAGGCTCTGTTGTAAATGATTTAATTTTTTCTACAATTTTTGCTTTCAGTGCTTGATATGCTTCACTCGCTTCCTCATATTTCGGCGACATATCGTCTTTAAAATCTTCTTTTTGAGCTTCATCTCCTAACATGTAGTTTTCATAAGATTCATTTAATTTATCCCATCTTCTTTCTAATTCTTGCTTCTTTACCTCAAGAAATGCAAGTGTGTGTTCTTCTGAACGAGTTCTATCAAAGTTTGTGCAAAATGCTATTATTTGAGCAATATCAAATCTACTTTTACGTCTTAAAGCCGACATCTTGAATAAATAATTTGCAAACAACCACCTGTTTAAAAATTATATTTATTTTTGTTTGTTTGTTTTGTATTTGAGCTTGTGGCTTAAACAGTATGGGTCTGCTTGTACAATAATTAAATTACGAATTCCTGCTGAACTTCCTGTTCACTAATAACTTCAATTATTATTGAGACCTTCCACTTTATTTAAAATTTTTCCTGAAGAAAAACATTAATTTTACTCTGACCAATGTTTTCCTTTCTCAACTGATCCACTTTTAATTTATTTTAATATTAACCCACCAAATTTTTTATATATCAGCCGTATATAAATGTGATTTTAGATAAAAAAATTAAAAGGGAACTCACCGTTGTTTATTTGTATATGTCTCTTAAAAATTTTATGGTAGGGAACCTCTGGCGCACAATTTATTGTATTGCTAGTGACGTCACTGTGCAATTGCTTCTTTTTGCAGTTATACTGGCAGCTTTGTTGTAGTTTTTTGCTTGCGGTTTTTAAATTCTTTAGTTGTTGTTGTTGTTGTTGTTGTTGTTGTGATTACTTTGGTTTATTAGTAGCTTTTGTTTAATAGTTTCGTTAAAAATTAATCAATTTTATTCTTATTTTTTTGTTTAGTTTTAACTCACTTCTTTTTTGTGTTATTATATTTGATTTAGTTTAATAATCTTCACTTTTCCACCAATATTTTGTATTCTTTTTTCCTCATATACATATTTGTTTGCACTTGTTACTGGCTGTTTTGGTTTGTGGCGGTTCTTTTTGCAAACCTTTTCTTTCTATTGTAGTTATTTTGTTTTTTGTTTGATTTGCCTTTTTGTTTGTTGGTTTGTTTTAATTTGGAATTAATTTCTTTTTCGGTTTTATATTATTGTTGTCTATAATTCACATGTATTTTATGTATTATTCAATTTTATATTTTCGCACTACCGCACTCGTAAAAATCTATTACTTTATGATCTTTTCTTGTTTTACTTCGTGTGTGAAGTTATTGTGTTAACAGGAACGAGTTGAATTGGTAAATTTGTAATAGACAACGTGATAATTTGCGAGTTGTCAAGAATGTATTTATCTCTTTCGTTATTAGGGATGACACTTTTTAGTGGTGTAATTAGTGGTATTTTTAGATGAAACGATTAGTGGTTATTAAATTTGTTTTTGTTCGTGAAGAAACTTTATCATGTCTTTTGCATGTAATATTAAAATGTTATGAATATTGCCTTTCGTAGACAATCTTAAGTTAACCAAAAAAATATTTCTCTTTATTGTTTCTTCTGTTCTCGTTTTCAAGATAAAAAAAATGTGTCGCACAAAATATCCAATAAACACAGTACATACCTTATTCTTTCCAGCCTAATTTCCCAGTTTTTATTTAATAAATTCCTCCTTGCTGATACCTTACTTTGGTGTGGTTATGCTGTACTACGTCCACGAATATGATCTTCTTTGGTTGATTAATTTACTGACACGGGGTGCACAGTGGGGTACCTTTTTTACTTTTTTGCCGTAAGCACGATGAAATATACATATACATATATGTCAGACAACCCTTGGTTTTTGTAGTTGGACAAGTCTATTGCCGTTTGTAGTTGATATTTAAGTTGCCATCGGTAGAGACAACTGTCAATGTGAAATTCTTAGTGGACTCCAAGTCACTAATTCTTTCCTGTTCTAGCCTATTCTAGAACTTTATCGAAGGACCAATGTTAGGGCGTAGGTGACTCCTTTCCCCAAATACTTGTAAGAACCAAAAACCTTGTTTTTTTTCTTATTAAAATAAAAAGCTCCTTGCTTTATTGAGATCTTCTTAAGACTAAAAAATTAATTCTTTGTATTCGCTTGAAGTAAGTATGTAATTCATTTATAAAAGCCGTTAATTGTGAGAATGGAATTTCATGGAGAAAATATAGCAGAGAACAATTAAGTAAATTAGCGTTCATGTACATATATATATGTGGAAGTATATATGTATGTATATAAAAAAAGTAAGTTGGAAATTATAAGTAAATAATTCATGTTATTAAATAAATAATAAATTGTTGAACACGGTTCAACATATATATATATATATATATATATATATATATATATATATATATATATATATATATATATATATATATATATATATATATATATATATATATATATATATATATATATATATATATATATATATATATATATATATATATATATATATATATATATATATATATATATATATATATATATATATATATATATATATATATATATATATATATATATATATATATATATATATATATATATATATATATATATATATATATATATATATATATATATATATATATATATATATATATATATATATATATATATATATATATATATATATATATATATATATATATATATATATATATATATATATATATATATATATAATAGTTTTGAACCAACTCAAAAAATTACACTAAAATTATAAGGTTAAAAAAAGCTACTGCCTCATGAGTTTTTTTTTTTTAATTTTCAACGATGCTGGTATTATTGACTTAAGTCAATATTCTATTTTATTAAACAGAAAAACATCAAAAAATTTAAGTATTAAAAGTGCCATAACAATCAATAGGTTTTAAAGAAATAAAATGACTTGTTTTTACATTTTGCGAGATGTAAAAACATTTTGAATACGCAATTTTTTATACAATTAAAACTTTTGAAAGTGGCACCACTGAAATATATACTGCAACAACAAAATGTCAGCTGGTTACGATGTAGCTGCCGTGTTCAAAATAAATAAGTAGCTGACTACACGATGGCGATTGCTGCCAACAGCATTTGTAGTCGTGTAGCCTGCTGTGGCGAATGTGTTTATATCATGAGTCAATGTATTGTTTCATCTCACGAGCGGTTTCTTATTTAAGGAACACAATTCTCAGTTGTGGAGAAAATCCTTTCGCTCTCGACAGAAGTTAAGAGGGCGTTGTATAAATTATGAATGTTTTTGGTCCATTTTTCGCTGTCTTCAAATAATTTCAGCTGGTTTGTTAATAGCAGCGTTTAAACTTTTCTCGAAAGACTTCTCTTTCAAAAGATGAATTTCATCTGAAGTAATATCTTTTTCTCCGTTTTCTTCGTTATTAAATGCATTAAAAAGACATGCATAGAGAGTGTTTGCATATCTAACTAACGACCATTTGGCTGTATACTGAAAAACATTAAAGTCGCTTTTACTAAAAAATTTGGTTCTTTTAAATAACTAATTACGGAGACAACTTATTTCTCTTCGTTCTTCAATCCAAAATATTTCAATATACACTTTGAACCACATAAGCACAATTTTTTCGAAATTGACTTTTTTGGTATTTATGGTAGAAAATAACATTTGCCACCCGGATGCATTCTTATCTTGACAGCTTTGTATGAAAAAAAAGATATTAAAGGCATTTCGAAAAACTCGTAAGCGCCATACAAAATGACATTTGCATGCAAAATAGAATTCATTTTACATTTAAAGCTGGAAATGTTTAAGTCTCACCCACAAAATTCTTTGCCTTCGAGATTAAAAAAATCTGGAAAGTTTCAGGCCAATCGGAGCATTTTTGGTGCGGCGTCAGGCTCTCAAAGTCAGTAACAGTAACTATATCCTAAACAGCACAAATGTTCCACGAACCCCTATTATATTAATAAAATGTAGCTTTTTCCCCATAGAGGGTTAATTTCTATTAACCCTCTATAGGGAAAAATTTTTTTTTTTTATATAACCAACATTTATATCAAAGGATTCAAAGCGCTATCTGTACTCCTTAGAGTAGCACCCATACAAACCGTAAAATCTACGCAAAAACATGAAATTGATCGAATTTGAGCTATTATTTTTTACGCAATATAATGAGCATGGCGTGTTCTACAAATTTAATTTTGAAAATAAATTTTTTTTGTCTCCCCATAACAAAAATTATGTTGGTCTCAATTTAACGTTGCCTTCACTTTACAAAAGCTCCATTGGCATTAAAAAGGAAATTATGAAGATTTGATAAGTTTGAAAAAAGTAATGCCGGTAAATAGTAGACCATTTTTTTGAACAAGTCGTTATTATTAATAAATAGTAAGATTTTTCAAGTGGTTTTTAAGTTCAATTAGTTATCGGCCCTTTTCGTAATGTACGCCAAGTTCGAAATACAAACCTTGTCGTTAAAGTTCACGTTAACTCATTGTATAAAGGGCTGTAATCAAACTTTTTTTTACCAATGGAATGTTCTTTTTTTGATATTATATCTTCGGTTTATTTGTTACATTTTTTCAGCGTCACAATATTTTGAATTTTGTACGTGAGCTTATGAGTGAATTAAATAATATGTAATAAGTTTCTTTGTATACATTTTATACAACAACTCTCGTTACTTTTTTAAGAGAATAAACATTTTCTTTAAAAAATATAAAAATAAATGTTAATTTACTTATAGAAATTTATGTTTTTTAATTTTACAAAACCGCGCAAGCGACAAAATTTGCGAATTGCTGTTTGCGCCAAAAACACGTAAGCGACAAATTTGGATACTTTACTTGTTAGTAATAATCTTTTTTCAAAAAATGATGCTACACCCTTCAGAGAGTCGTAAAGGAGACCACAGACGTTGCGACCGTTGGTACAACTTGAGTAGTTGTACACGAAATTGCAACGTCTGTGGGCTCGTTGTATTAAGTTGTGTCTTGGTTGTACGAAAGATCAAAAAGTTTTGATTTTTTGCCATGTTATACAACACTGTCGCAACGTTTGTGTGCCTGTCGTATACTATTTTATGTATTAGACGTGTTTATTCTTGTTGTCACCACCTTGCAGTAAATATTGAATGTGAGTATTATTTGCGGACAACATAAAATGAGAGATATTTACTTGCTCACAAGTTGATTGCAAAATGCATGAGATCGCAAACCAAATTGTATCGTTTGTGCGACAAGCACACAACTTGATTAGTATCTGAGTTGTACCAACGGTCGCAAAGTCTGTGGCTTGCATAAAGCTATGTTTTGGAAAAAATTTGTTATCAAACACATATTTAAAAAGTTATTAAGTTTTCCTCGTTTTCTGAAAAATGAGTTGTTGGCGCTTACGTGGTTTAAGAAGAAAGGCGACGATGTGTAAATAGTTTTTTAATTCCGGGAACTCCCGCATAAAATCTCCGGGAAAGCGAGAAACGAAAATAAGTGATTTTCTTTGGAATTCCCGGGACAGGAAATCCCGGGAAAACCCATAGTTCTCATATATTGATTTTCTGTAAAATTTAATTTAGTAAAATCGAAGGAAAAATGTTGTATAATGAAATCTAGATATTATTTTATTGGCGGACTTGTTTGTTATTCAGTGCAACTGCTGTAGAAAAATGAATGTCAACTCATTATTATTTATAATTTTTATTATATTGACCAAAAATAAAAGATTTAAACTAGTTTAGTATATGTATGTACTTTTTTGAAAACAAAAACTAAAAGAAAAATACAAAAACAACTCAAAACACAATAAAATTGTTCAAACACTAAATTAACATACATACAAACTAAATACATATATACTTACAAACAGTAGTAGATATATTGTGTCTAGATAAATATACATAATTTTTCGTTTTCAACTTCACCCAAAATGGTAAAGGTACATCCATGTATGTGCATATGTGGTTTGTCATTCCGTTTGTAGTTTCCACAATATTCATTTGCGACCTTTTAATGGGTCCTAATAAATAGGGAAGCCGAATTAACGATGCCCGTCTATCTGTACGTGAAATCATTTTTCCGAAGCCCTCAGATATGATATGTCAGGATTTGTCTCTAATAGATTGGTATTGGAAATCAGCAAAGAAAACTCACCTGCCGTTAGATTTGAGGTTATTGGTGAAGGGTATAAAAGTTTCGGCATATCCGAACACAGCACTTTCTTGTTATATGTATGTATATACGTATTTTTGTATGTAAAATGTTTAGTTTATTCTGGTAGATGTCGTTTTCTTCTCTTTATACCGTATTTGTTGGCAATAGACTGGTTTGAGGGCGCCTGTATCAACGAACGATCTTGCTAGTATAAATCAGAATGAAACAAATAAAAAATGCTTATAAATATAATATCTACTCATTCTACATATGTGCATGTGTATGTACATACATACATACAAAAGTCTGCTGCCGCTATTTTAATGTTTGTTATGCACACATAAATAGATACGCAAGGCTTTAATATTATACTGGTTATAGAATTGTAGTCTGTTCATGCAACAAAGCTTCTCGATGCAGTTCACTCTTTCTTTTGTTACAAGTTGAAGTGTTTGTTTTTTGTCTATTGATCTAAAGTATAGATGCGCCTCTTTGAAACATAATATTTCAATGTAAATCAAGTGCTGCCACCTGTTTTATGTGTTTTGTGTATCTATCTTTTTGTAACGCACCTTTTAAACCAAATATAAATTAAAACAACATAGTTACTAGATGCCCATTTTAGTATATAAGCGATTCCACATAAAATTGTCCAACGGAAGGAAAAAATAATTTTCTTACTTGTAATACGCGGTTGTTGTCTCCGGTTGTTTTTTAGATGTGGAAGGAATGTCTTCTGATATGGGCTTGTCTTGTGTTGAATCAAGTGGTTCAGCGCCAATAGAACTCAAACTGCAATTGCTTGCGTTAAGAGATAAGCTTACTGCATTTATAAGCAACGAAGAGTCTACTATTTTTATACAGTCATCTATCACATCATTGCATTGTCTTCAGGCAGGATTTCATCGCAATGATAATCTGGATCTTCAACGCTAGCATCCAGATCTTCAAAATCATCTTCGTCCTCTATTGAGGCCATAAAATCAGCGATTTCTTGGTCACTTAGTGATGAAATTTTGTTTTTTTTCGCGGATTTTCTCCCGTTTGTGCTGACATATTGTAAATCGACAATATTTTAGTTGCTATTCCAAATGACAAGAAGTTATATAGATTACTTCTTATTCCGGTAAAAAACGTTAAAATTTTTTTTTCTACTAAGTACTCGTAACTTAGACCGTCTACAGACGGTGTTCACAAAAATCTCCATTCAAACAAAATCGTTTTTTTTTATTTACTTTTATAGCTACATATTATGAAAGTAAACATTTCAATTACTTACCTAAAAAATACTGGATTCAATTAAATCACTAAAACGTATTATTTTTATAATTATAATTTTCACTAAAATCACAAGCAATTTGTTTGCTACTTTGCACAAAAGTTCTGACTAGACTAATTTTTTCTCCCAAACTATTTTATTCATCACATTCCAATCGGTACCGTTATTTTTGGAGTTTTATACTAATTTTAAGTTCTTTACGTTGTAAGAGCGTACAGTATGCTGATTTTTTTTAAAACTGCTTTTTCTGATGACCGTCTGTAGACGGTCTTAGTTGTTTAAGGGTTAAACTTATCATCCTTAGGATTCACAGTCTTTTTAAATATTAAATTTTATATCCCTGATTTATAACAAAAAATTTCTGTAAAATGGTCGCATCCTGCTTAATGGAATTACCCATATGTGAAATTTTCTTTTCTATCTTGAAACTATTTTCGGTTGTAATCTTTGTGGGAAAATGTTTAAAACAACTGTTAACTGAAATGTAAAAAGCAAAAATAAATAATAATAAAACACATCACATCAATAACAACAATTTCAACAAATGCCTAAACACGTAAATTTTGAGATGTTGAGAACACTAAAGACGACCACAAAATGTAAATTTTGTTTCGTTTCAATTCAGATCGTTTGGGCGCATGAGTCTTTATGTTAGTTTGTCCGAGTGAAGAAAGTCATAAAAATAAGAATCTTAACCCCAAACAAACAACAAAATGGTTTAGCAAAGAATACATAAATTTTACTTCTCAAAATTAAACAGAAAAGAAGCTATAAATATTTTTAACCAACAGCTTCCCAATGTTACTTCTTGTAATCCCGCTCGGCTACAGAATAACAAATAATCAAGTAAAGACACAGCACTCATCATTCCCCCCCACAGATACAAAACTGAGTGTTGTCAACACGAACAGCTTATGTGGTCAATAAAATCTACAGTCTTACCTTCTGTTTACGTTTTTCATATATCTAAAACAGTGGCGTGCATTCTCTCAATATCTTAAGCACTCGTGCATAGGCTGTTTTCCACATCAACTCACGTACACTGTGTGTGAGACTCACAACCTATATATATATTTAACCGCGAAGCACATACCCAAACACAGAATAAGATGGTGTATGTTTGGACACAACTGATCTTAAACAATAAAATAAAAAAAGTGTGTACATACATATTAAGAATATATACCAGTGATTGCCAAACACACGCAACGTTGGTTTGGTTCGTATTTTGATGTAACGATGTGTATACACTGAACCACTGGATAACAATAAAAGTATTTATAAGGTAAAATGAAAAATAAAATCCAAATTAAATATGTAAGAAATTTATTATTTGACATATTGTCACAATTGTATTTTAAATGAAATTTATTTGCTGATGCCGAAGCATTGCCTATACACATTTCACTGGGTTCTACCAAATCGTCAGTACATAGACTTCAACAACTTTGAACCGTTACAAACCTCTTATCTTACGCACAGATTTTCAAAAACCATTTGAGAATTTACAAGAGATAACATTTTTGAAAATCACAAAAGAATAAAATAAGCGTAGTAGGCTTATAAACTTATACAAAACCCAGCAAATTATTTGTATTCGATATGAATCTATTTTATTTTTCTATATCTTTATACAACTAGAAATCCATTGGATAACCATAAAAGTATTTATAAGGAAAAATGGAAAATAAAATCGAAATTTATTATTTGAAATATTGTCATTTTATTTTAAATAAAATTTATTTGCTGATGGCTAAGAATTGCCTAATACGCTTATTTTATTCTTTTTTGATTCTCAAAAATATTATCTTTTGTCAATTCTCAAATGGTTTCTGAAAGTTTGTGCATAAGATAAGAGGTTTGTAACTGTTCAAAGTTGTGGTTGAAGTCTACCGACGATTTGGCAAAGCACCAATGAAATGCATATAGGCAATGCTTAGCCATCAGCAAATAAATTTCATTTAAAATACAATTATGACAATATGTCAAATAATAAATTTCTTACAGGCTTAATTTGGATTTTATTTTTCACTCTACCTTATAAATACTTTTATTGTTATCCAATGGCTTTCTAATTGTATAAAGGTGTGTACAAATAAAATAGATTCATATCGAATACAAATAATTTGCTGGGTTTTATATAAGTTTCTAAGCCTACTAAGCTTATTTTATTCTTTTGTGATTTTCAAAAATATTATCTTTTGTAAATTCTCAAATGGTTCTTGGAAGCCTGTGCTAAGATAAGAGGTTTGTAAATGTTCAAAGTTGTGGTTGAAGTCAGCTGACGATTTGGTAAAGGACCAATGAAATGCATATAGGCAATGCTTAGGCATCAGTAAATAAATTTCATTTAAAAATATGTCAAATAATATATTTTTTTTAAACATTTGTACATAATTATTATTTGAACTGAAAATGTGTATTATTCGGCTTAAGTTCAATAATTGAATTAATGTAAATTCAAATTATTTTTAAGAGTGGAATATTAGAATATCTAATCAGACTAGCAGAACGGACTAGTACTACTAATTTCGATAGCCGCTACGCTGTCATCATCAGCGTCCTTTGTTGGAAAAATTGGAATATAGAATCAGAAGGTGAGATTTCGGCACACCATATTGATAAAAGGAATAAGATAACTTATATTCTATTTCCTCATAAAATTTAGTTAAATAGCTGATGTTTCATTAATACTACTATCCACGATCAAACGTGGTAAAAGCGAACAAAGGACGCTGATGATGACAGCGCAGCGGCTGTCGAAATTAGTATTACTAATCCGTTCTGCTAGTCTGGGAGTTGATTCTCGCAGTAGTGATCGAAATTACATTCGAATCGAAATTAATTTCCATAGTGCGAGATTTTCTAATGATGTTACTTGATACGATACGAATTGAGTCTTTGTTTCTGTGTTGAAAAACGCGTAAATAAATATGTTGTTCAACACTGAAAAATATACAGCTAGTATCACTAGCACAGCTGGCTAGCCTGATTAAGCGTGAAACTCAGTGGATGTTGATGATATGCTCATAACATCACCAGTGTGTTCAAACTATCAAACACCATATTCTGTATGGTGCTTGACATATACTTCAAGAGTTGTCTGCGCTTATAATTCCACCCATCGCTCCATATCCTGTCTGGTGCTTGACATTTACTTCAAGACTTGTCTGCGCTTATAATTTCACCCATCGTTCAAAGATATTTTTTACAACTGCTATTGTTGCAAATTTGTTATTGTTGCAGAAATGCCTGTACCTCTTAAATGTGCCTTGCAAGATAATAAAGAAAATGTGTAAATAAAAAACTTATGTATGTATGTGTTCTAAAACATAAAAAGTATATTCTACACAAAATGTAGCAAATTTGTCTGTCTACTGTTTGTTTTATGTTTCTAGCAGGAGCTAAAAGCACTATTTTATATAAAAAAGACAGCGTTATGCCAAATGTATAGCAAATATATGTAACAATATTTAATTATAATCACCACTTTTTCTTTTTATTCTTGAAAAATATCATTTCGATTGTCTTTTTGCTTGCGAGTAAAAACTCGTAATGTTGCGTTCGAATGCTCGCTCTCTATCGAATGTTATCATTAGAAATTTCGATACACCTTATTAGATTTCGAATAAGAGAATCCCAAAAGTGCAAAAACTCGCACCTTCGAGTAAGAATTCGCTCGTAAGCGGTTGCGAGAACTAGCCCCCTGATTAGATATTCTAATATTCCGCTCTTAAATATAATTTGAATTTACATTAATTCAATTTTTGAACTTAAGCCGAATAATAATAACTTCCGACTTATATTTTTTTAAGTTTTTAGTCTTTAATTTTTTTTAACGGTTTCTAGAATTTTAATTTATTTTTAATACCTTTAAGGGTACCCTATTCTCTCATAATTGAATGAAAATTTTTTAATAATTTTTTCCATGTCCACACATTTCATATGGTGTTATTCGCATTAGTAAATAGTAAAGGAAAACCTAACAAATTTATATTCTTATCACATTAGACAACATATTTTTAAAACTATTCTTTTTTTTACCGACTTATATATATATTTTTTGTTTTTTTATGTATATTCCCTCAAAACTCCGCCATTTATGAACCGATTTCGGATTTTTTTTTCTCTATTCAAAAGGATGTGCTTCCAGATTGGTCAAGTTGAAAAGTGTGCGGGGTCACGCCCATACAAAGTAAATACACATTCGTTTTCAACTACTTCCACTCAACCGATTCTTATGAAACTTTGCACACACATTAAGCTTGTTTAAATACTACATCAGGATCAAGAAAGTGGGCTGTGCCACGCCCATGTAATGTAAATACTCTTTTTCAACAACTTCTACTAAACCGATTCATATAAAACTTTGCATACACCTTTAGTTATCGTTACAATACAACGTTATGTTTAGAAAAGAGGTCAGTGCCACGCCCATGAAAATTAAATAAGCATTTTAGCTACTTCTACTTAGCCGATTCTTCTGAAACTTTGCATACACGTTTAGTTATAGTTAATATACAACAATCTGGTTAGAAAAGTGGGCAGTGCCACGGCCATGAAAAGTAAATATTCATTTTAACTACTTTTACGTATCAGATTCTTATAAGACTTCGCACACACAATTAGTTCTCTTAAAAGTACATGCTGATAAAATATGAGGTCGTGGTGTCACGCGTATTTTGTAGTCGGTTTTTTTTGCAAGAATTATTTTAAACAAATTTGGAATCACAATTAGTTTTCTTGCAAATTTATTCGTTTGAAATATGATTGAAAATTTATAATTTTTTTCAGTTTTCTTTTCCAAAAATTTAAATATATGTTTGTCAGTTTCCATGAACACTAGAGTGGCCGCGATTTATTCGGCAATTTTTCAAAACGGTGATATTGATAAGCACGGGCAAAAAAATTTTGTTTAATCTAAAAACAACATCTGAAAGCTAATCTATGAATGATTGATGGTCCCATAAATTGGTTTAAGTTTGATAAGTCAACATTTTGTATTTTCTTAGACAAGTTGATGTAGAAGGACCTGTCCGATTTTTTCCAAATAAATATGGAAAAGTTTGTAGTTACGATGCATTTAATCTATCACCATATTGTTTCTCAATATAGTCAACATTTTAGGAGTTATAGAACAAATGATGGTGAAAAAACTGAATTTTTGCTTTAAAAGTACACATTTTTTACCCTTAAAAGATTACCAAACATCGAAATCGGCAAAAAGTGACAAGTTTTATCACTTTATCGTAAATACTAGGAATGGGCAATAAATATCGATATATCGATATGTTCTGCAAAACATATAAGCCCAATTCACAATCTTGTGCAAATGGTCTTGCATCGTAGCATTTGCAAAATGGTATAGTATATTTATACTCACCACTAACAATTGTTAAGTGGTGAGTATCAATATGCAATACCATTTTGCAAATGCTACGATGCAAGACCATTTGCACAAGATTGTGCATTGGGCTATTGATATACATCGTCGATGTTTTTAATTTCGATATATCGATATTTTGTTTCCAAATATTTCGACAGCATCAAATTCTATATTTTTTGGTTTTGGATTTGTTTTTCGTGCAATTTTTAGAAACATTTCGGCACAGTCTTCATCAAATAAAATATTACTAACAAAATCTTTTGTTTTATTTATAATATTTTGTCTACTCGAAAAATTATCATTCTTTGAGTGTAATTTTGTTGATGTATGTTCCATGAAATATTGGTGAAACAGTAAGGATATTGTACATTAACTCTTTCCAGCTTAATTATTTATAAGAAAGGTTACTTTTTTGTTTTATTTAAAAAAAAAATTTGGGCACTACGTATGAATTATCATTGTTGAAAAAATATCGATATTTCGATATTTTTTATTCGATATATATCGATGCCGATCGATATTTGAAAGTATATCGATCATTAACGACATCGTAATTAACGACAAATAAATTTTGAATGAATTCTGAAGCACTTTGATATTCGTCATTGTATTTCCACAATGTTGAGTCGAAGTCGAAGACGTCAGTTTGAAGTTTGAAATTTGTTTTATACCATACAAAATGAGATAAAACACATGTCAACAGGCGCTGCCAATTTGAATATGTACGGTATTTGACAAAATTTACAGCAGGAGACTTCGCTGTCAAACAAATCCCCAATTTTTGTTTGATTTGGAGTGAAATTCTCGGATCGAAAAATGCTAGTCCTACTTTGTCAGGAGTCTAATACCAGAAATGATTCTTAAAATCTCAATTACCGCATTAGGTACAACTTCATCGATTTTTGAAAATTCGAAAGCGACACGTAAAAAATTCAAATCTTGATAGGGCATTCAATGGAATTTGTGTATCCGTACCAGACCTTAATATAAAGTTTAACGAAAAAAGTTTCAATATATGGAATGCAATTCCGTTCTCTTGCAGTCAACTTGAACAAAGAACAAAAAAAAATTTTGAGGCAGTAAATTGCCTTCGACATGAATCTTGGATGAGAAGTTGCCTCACATGTGCGAAAAACACCACCATTATCAACAAGGAATGTGATTCTGAGCTCCAAAAGTTATTTATAATCGCCACATACCTATGCCTGCTTGATCTTACGTCAGCAAAACTGTTTGATTTGTTTCCATTCATCGTCGGAAATTTTCAAATTAACAATTGGATCATCGAGGTCGCTTCTGAATCATCTCGTTTCATGTTGTTCCATGATTCAGCGAATCGGCTGAAAATAAGGGTTTCCGGTGCACTACTTTTACTGCACTGCTTATCAAAGAAATTTTTTAGGAAACTTTCATAAATGTGATGACGGCATGCAAAATTTATGAGTTTTCCTACCACAAGTTCGTCCAAAAGAGTACTAGCACCTCGCGTAAGTAGGAAGTAGTATAGGGCTGCCAGAAGTCTGAGCCCGTCGACCAGGACATTTATAATACATATCACAAATGAATGTACAACAAAAGCTTATATATATACCAGGAACTAATCATATAAAAATGAACCGAAACAAATTGTTATTTTGATACATGTATCAACCATCTATTTCAAATTGAAGTCCAACAATTAAACAATAGATACAAAACTTAACATGCAATTCATACATAAAAAACAATAAACAAAAATAAAAAATTAATTCAAAATTACAAGGGGCGAAAATAAACACATGGGCTGGCGAGGCGACCTGTGTTTATTTCATCGAGTAGTTGAAAGACGTAAGCCCCAGGCTTTGTGTAAATTTTTATATATTAGAAATGCTCACTTTCATACGAAAACTTTGATTTTGATGGTAACTGTAAATCACTAAGTTTAATAAATCCAAATATCGTAATGAAGAAAAAAATCACCACTATTTTTGATATTATTAGAAATTTCAGAATTATATAGATTGAAAGTTCTTGTATTTGAACAAATATTCAAAAAGACTGAAATTGGTTTATATAATTTTTGGCAAACAATTTCTAAAATAAAGCGAGGCGATTCCAAAAAGGCTTCTCAAGTTTTAGCAGAATTAAAAAAAAAATTATGGTTCTCCCACATTTGTCTGCAAATATCGGACAAATAATTAACTCAATTTAACAAACGCACATAGTCCCATGGTATAAATTTAAGCTTGTAAAAAATTTTTTTTTTGTTATGCATTTATGTTTATAAGCCACATGAGATTACTTGCGATTGGAATTTTTTTGTTTTCTTATTAATAGAAATTATAAAACCACGAAAAATGCTTAGCTTTATTTATGCCGATTTTTCGAATTGAAGTTGCGAAAATGCCGATTTTGCCCAAGATAAGTGCAGATTCGTGATCAAAATCATTTGGCAGCTCTGGCCCCAGGCAACAAATCGTCAGCTTTATTATTGGTTTCTGCTTTTTAATGCTTTTTCCTATGTTTATGGGTTTCTGCTTTTTAATGCTTTTTCCTATGTTTATGGGTCAAACCAATAATAAGGTGACGAAATGCTGGTAAAATTGCTTCATGCATACAGCGTTATAACAGAAAGCTTACCCTCTGTTTATAACAAAAACCAGCAGAAATTACATTTTTGTCTACATTGACCTGTATCAAAAAACCAGGACAATTTAAGAGTGGACCAGGACACCAGGACAATTTGTCTAAAACCAGGACAGTCCTGGAAAACCAGTACGTATGGCAGCCCTAAACTAGTGTCAAAGCGCGAGACTACAACTTTATCAGAAATTTGACATTCTATAAATGTATTATGAACAGCTTCAGTGATGTTTCTTCCGTTACCCGATTCATTTTTAAGCCTCATAGAAACTTAGACGTTCCATTGTAGCTCATAAAAACGGCTATACGATCCACATTTGATCTGCCGACTAAATTGGGCAAAATCTTCCCATCCCATAGTGGCAGATTTGTAATATTTATAGGGACTAATGTCTGTATCTTAAAAACATATTGAGATAACACGCTGATCTTTGAAACCAGGTTGGTGATTTTTGGAAACGATTGGATTCTTGTGGGGATTCCCCGATGGGATCTTGTGGAGAGTTCCCGATGAGGAACTTCTAAGGGTTGCCGCATCAGGTCACAAATACGTTTCTGCGTTACATCCCAACTCGGGAACCAATTGAACAACCCTTTTGGGTCCCAATTGGGTGCTCATTAAAATTTCTAGGCGGGCTTATCCTTATAAACAATATATTGCAGATGAAATTATACTTTTCGCTTTCGTAAACACTTGTTGCATTACAACAAACTAAAATGAATGAACAACTAAAAATACCACGCATTTTTCAACTGAATTACCCGTAAATTACTTGAAGGTATATTTTGTATATACTCCACAAAGTATGTCTTATATTTCTATTTTTTTATGTATTAGTGAATCGATTGAATAGTTATGAACAGGGACAAGGACTTCATGCATTAAAAAAAGGTATTTTAGGCAACTAAAATATGGCATAACAAACGCGAAATTTGCACTAAAAACTAGAAAATAAGCACTTATTTTTAAATTGTTATTCAAACAAAAACAACATTTTAATTCGGTCTCATAAGGTAACAATAAATACGTGAGTACAGTATATAAAAACACAATATAAATAGAAATTAAAATATATTCTTATTTTGTACATGTAAAAGTAAAATTTGCTTCATGAAAGCTTTTTGGATTTAGATAAGAGCACTTCTTTAAATACTGCTACTTTTGATTTCGATTTGAGAACAAATATTTTTGGTAAAAAATAATTATTTTGCTGAAATTTGAATTTTTCACAAAATATGACACAAAAATATGCATTTATGACAAAAATATATAACAATATGCATTTTCATCAAAATATGCACAAATAAGCAAATTCCTTATTTCGTAAAGATATTTCGGTTTTGCTATAATCCGGCTTAAGGGCAAAAACATGTATTTGCATGAATCTCCTGACCCTGGATATGATACTGGAAATATGTAAGCACATTTTGCTATTTTTTATAACGAGAGTTTTAGACAATACATAAAAAAGCTTGTAATATTTTTTCTTACAACAAATAAAAAAATATTCTTCTTCCTTTACATGTAAAAGTAAAATATGCTTCATATTTTCAAATGTAAAGTTCAATATATTTGGTATTAATTAGAAAACTTTTAAAAATTGGATCAGGATACTTTTCTTTAAATTTAAATACTGCTGCCTTAGATTTTAATTAAGAAAAAAAAGTTTGGTTAAAAATAATTATTTTGTCGAAATTTGCATTTTTCACAAAATATGACACAAAAATATGCATTTATAACAAAAAAATGTAAAAATGTGCATTTTCAGCAATATATGGAAAAATATGCCCTAACAAATCGATGCCATATTTTAGCAAACAAATTATTTCGAAAAGATATTTCGGTTTTGGCATAATCCGGCTTAAGGGAAAAACATGCATTTGCACGAAACCCCTGTCCCTGCTCATCTAGTAGAGAATGTGCTAGTGTATTTATGCTAAATAATATCGAACTATCGATTTTAACATTAGGTTGTCATAGGAGCCCAACTAGTTCATTTGTATACAGTTATATCCCAGCTAGAATACTAGTTGTTGTAAAGTAGTGCACTTACTAGTTTTTTACTTATTGTTTTGTATTTCTTAAAAAAACTTTGGCTAAGCCGGGGTACGAACACACATTCCTCATATTTCAAGACAAGTACTCTACCCACTGACCCACTTTCTACTTATTTTTTTAAGAGCTACGAATATGTTTTATATACAAGTCGTATGCCTGAAATTTTTTTACTAGTATCGTTATTGTCTCGGTATAACTAGTAATATGATTGTTCTTTTTTTACTAGTATCGTTACTAGTCTTGCTGCAACTAGGAATATGACTGTCCTTTTTTGACCAGTAACATTATAACTAGTAATATGAACCAAAGCGTATCTAGTTCGAAATTTAGCTGCTGGGATGAACCATTCAACGAAATACATTTTTCCAAACTGATTATTAGGCTAAGGTTCATAACATTATATCCAGAAAGAATTGGGCATGATTAATATTCCAAGGAATGTTAATTTTTCCCATGTTCCTTGGAATGTTAATCATGCCCAATTCTTTCTGAATATAACGTTACGAACCTTAGCCTAATAATCAATTTGGATTCATAAAGCATGTGCGTTCGAAATAATCATATGAAATACATTTTTGCTTTTGTGTTGTTGTGGTACGATTGAAACGCGATATTAAAGCATGCAGATGAGTGAAAAGCCAAATTGTTTTGTTTTATTTTTTGGCATTGCAAAAGTATTTGTTTTGGTTTTGCTCATGTACAAAACGATTAAAAATATTTTAAAAGTTTGTGTCTTCGCATGAAACGTTTGCGAAAAGTTTTGTTTGATTCACACTCTGCTCCCAACCTTATATGAGAACAAATTATAAATTTAGCAAAACTAAGATCAAATACATAAGTACGTTTCATTTTTGTGTGAGTTATGAAGAAAAAAATAGCTAAGATACATAGTTTAGCAGAGTTTAATGTTTAATACAAGTGGTTTTGCGAAAGTAGAAATGCAGAAGATCAAACCTTTCTATAAAATACAACAGCGATTTCGTATCTTGTATTTATCACTCTCATAAGACCATTTGCATCAAACACCGAACTCTGCTTTTTAGGGATCCGTACACCAAAAGTGTAAAGGAACCCTATTGTTTTCGCTACGCTGTCCGTCCGTCTGTCTGTCACAGGCTATTTTCTCGGAACCGTAAGAGGTACGGACCTGAAATTTTCACAGAATATGACTACAACAACACATATATGCCAGTTAAAAATTAAAGGGTGTTCTAAAGCGAGAAAAGAAAAATGTTGAAATACTAATGTAATATACAGACACTTATATATAGGCACTTTTCAAAGTTAGTATTAACTTGTGTAGTCTGTAGAATAGACTACACCAATTGACACCAATATATAAAACAATAAAAATTAAAGGATGTTATATCAGTTAATGCAATTTTGACTATGTAATCTAGACAATTTGCTGTATCTTGGAAACCGTAAGAGGTAAAATCTTCCAATTTTAAAAAACGTTAAAACTAAAAAATTCCAAAATTAAATAAATGTCAGAACGAAAAATCGCCAAAATGAAAAAAGCGCTTAAGAAAAACGCCAAAAATCACCAAAACTAAAAAGATCGTCAAAAATCAAGGTTCAGAAAGAACACACATCGTACATAAGTGTAAGCTAAGTTTCAAAACATCAAAATACATTGTAGTGATGCAAAGTCTTAGGTGCTCTGTTTATGTAAACAAAGTAAAGTTGCATCACTAGAATGTATTTTGATGTTTTGGAACTCACCCGTACTTTTCAAAAGCAACCAACACATATTTTTGTTTTCATATCAATTATGTGTGTCTCTAAATTTTTTACGGTAGCGAACACAACGATGAATGTGTTTTGTTTTAATATTTGGTAGGATACACGAACATGAATAGTTGACGTGTAGCAATACTTGAAGTTCGTGTACGGCAAAAAAAGTACATGTACCTACGATAGACAAATGCGATTGTGAATGTACTTTAAATTCATGTACGTGTACGTTTAAGGCAATAAAGTACATGAACGACAAACATGTTAAATACGTGTACTGCTAAAAATTAAAACATTACAAGAACTGCGATTTTCATAAAACGTATACATACATGTGTGTTATGAAAATCGAAGTTCTTATTAATTAGATTAACTCCTCTAAAGATGTTCGAAGTTTCATATAAATCCAATCAGCAGTTAAGAAGTTGCTGACTTCTTACCATTTATTTTGCGAAAGTTTCCAATTTTTAATATTTTATTTTTATAGCTTTTTTACACTTATCCACATCTTAGAGGAACGCGTGGAAAATATTGAAAATGAAAAAAAAGTTTACATTTTCAACATCTTTCATCTTCCATCTGTCATTATACATATATATTTTCACGTGTTTGATGAAAAGTCATATCGTACTTAATAAATTAATACTTTAACCGTTTTTGACTCAGTAATTAAATATTTATTTAGTTAATTTTCATATAAATTTAAATTGTAATTAAATACAACTTCTGTTTTTCAGTTGTATTTAGTTGTTCTTATTTAATTGAGACAAAAATGTGGTAACACCATAAAATACCACAAATTTCCCCTAAATTTCCCAAAAAAAAAGCAGCTGTTCAATATAAACAAAGAAAAATTCCCAATAATGTATTTTTCTTCATGCAGGAAATAAGAATAACGAAGAGTTTCTGCAATGTTTTAAAATAATAAAAACAGCTTACAAAATCACAAAAAGACAAATATAGACAAAGAAAGCCCAAATTTCTCGACAACAAAAGTTGAACTGTTAGCGGCCACAATTTTTTGTTTCCACAAGAACAAGAAGCAGTCTAAATCATATGGTAATTTATAAAACTTAATTATTATTTAATTACACATGGTTGGGCAATTAATTATTATTTAAATATGCAGTCAAAAAGACAATTTCGTGTTTAATTATAACTTAAAAATAATTACAACTTAATTATCAAGTTAAAAACCGGCGGTAAGTTTATTAAGAAAAACAACAAATTAATTGTTTGCGATTTCACATAACAAAAACAGTAATTAATGCAATTTCTTAATCAATAAAATCTCGTGTTAAATAAATATTTATTTCATGTACCACTAATTTTGAATTATGTGTCTATAAATTTACATACATAGTAAAGGATTGCAACAATACCAAAAAATGTACAATCAAGACATATCACAACCAAGCAGTTACTTCATGTCGTTGTGTTTGCCTTTGCAAAATGATTGAGTGTGTGCCAACGACAAAAGCCGCCAACAAGAAAACAAGCTATGCAAGTAGTGAGTGGCAGACAGTATATCCTATGAAAACAAAAATACATAGAGGACATGATTTTCGAGTACAATTCAGTACTGAACTCGCTGTAATTTGTTTTTTATGATCGCTTAACATAGTGGAAAATAAAAGAACGTATATACATATATTTATTAGTAAAAAATATTTTATTAAGAATATTATACTCACATACATAACTTTTTACTTGTTAAGTTTACGAAAAATCGTGTGGGAGTATTTTTGTGGAAAATTTAATTTTCTACAAGAGTATGCCCATAAAAATTAAAAAAATATTTTTTCAAAGTTTTGTTTGACAAATAACAAAAAATTTAATTGTTCCATGTAATTTGTATGGAAAGACTGAAAGGAGCTTATCTTGTGGGAGAGCTAGTTTTATAACTACTAGACACTTTTGAAGTTATATAAAAAAAATGTTTCTTGAAGCACTCCAGTCAGTATATATATATTTTGCATTACAAATATAAAATTTTTATTAATAAAAAATCTCAACATTTGTAAATTATGCTTTCTTAACAGCGATTTTTAGTAATATAAATTATATTTGCAGAAATTTTAAAAAGTTATATGCCTAATGAACATATGTACATACATACGTACTTACTTTTGTATGTAAATGCTAGCAGAAAATATAAATTTTAATATTTTTTACGCTATAGAAAACCATAATTATTTAAAGCTGTTTTACACTATCTCACAAGATGTTCGACTTCTGTAGAAAATGCAACCCTGACTAATGAGTTTATGGAAAGTTTTAAAAAAGCAATAACAACACATTATATTCGTGTTGCATTTTGTGCAGAAGTCGAACGGCTTGTATAATAGTCTAAAAACAGCTTTAATATTAAGCTTAAAAACTAAAAAAATATGTACGTACATTTGAATGTATACTAATAATTATACAAAAGTCCTATGTACATACATACACATGTATGTATGATTTTAAAGTGCCGTATATTAATTTTCAATTAAAGTTTATTACGCATTACATATCCATGCGATAACACCTTGCTTTTCTTTCTATACAGTTGATAATATGTTTCGCACGGCATTTTATAGGACATGCTGTATTTTATAAAATACAGCATAATACAATAACAATTCGTGAAATATCCCTAACAACAAATAACTCCTGTATTTCACTCTAAAAAAACATATACGAGTGAGTAAATGATAATCAACGAGCAAACTCGAAACCAAACACAGCTCGTTATGTCTCTTGTGTATGGTATTTGTTTTCTCTCAGGTTTGTATATGCTGTTGTTGACAATGCGAATAACTTTACAGTGTTGACGAGTTCAATGAAGCATATGCCTTAGTGAAGACATGTAAGTGGGTATGCTCTTGCTATGCTTTAATACATAGGGGAGAGGGGCACCTTTCAACACTTTTTGCTTTCAAGCCTCATAAAAATTTATATATTTGAATTATTGACTTTTTACACAATGTAACTAATATGTATGGAAATAAACTTTAGTTTAAGTCTACAAGTAACTTATTTTTAGTTCGATTTAAACTTTTGTTTATTTTTTTAATGGATGAAGTCATTGTCCCAAACGGGGCAGCTTTGAACTAGGCTAGGGCAGCTTTGAACGGCAATTTTTTCTTATAAACAGTTATATTTTTATATATATAATAAATTCGATTGATTTATTAAGAAAACCACAAACATTAACATTCAAAAATTAAATCAAAAATAAGTTTTATATTACTAAGGCATAAAAATAAACTTAAAAACATAAAGACGAAACTTCAGCTCAAAAAAACCTTTTTTTAACACATTTTTTAACTTTTATTAACTTTAACTTTTTTTCAAAACCTTTTTAGTACTTTTGAATATGTTCAAAGATGTCCCTTTTTTGTTCAAGCCTAAACTGGCGTGCCATTTCACGGAAATTTATAATAAATATTTTTTTTACATAAATATCAAAGAACTTGCCTTAATTTTGTTTGAAATGAATTTTGGACTGCAATAAATTTCTTTTACGAAAGAAAACGATCACTGAATACTTCTTACGCTCTTACAAAATACAAAAATTTACAATGGCACTGTGAAAACTTGTTAACCCAACTACATTCGGTCAACGACTGAAAAAATTAGCAAAAGTTGTTGACGTGGCTAGAAAACAAGGTTTCAATGTGAAAAAATCGGTCGGAAAATTTTTAAACTGAGATTTTATAACCATTGTTCAAAGGTGCCCCGTGTTCAAACGTGGCCCCCTCTCCCCTACATATGAAAATGGCTCACACCAGGAATGGGAAATTACTTTTTATTTCAGTATAAAAAAAATTTTTAGACTACTTTGTCGACCCGAAGAGTAACAAAAAATTTTTTTTTAATTTTTGTTGAAAAGAACAAATATACCCTACATTTGATACGGCTCAAATTATGTATTTGGTCATACGTAATTTCCACCAAACGTATTTTAATGCACTTTGATGTAATGAACACAGGTTTCATATTACGATAGCGTGACCAATTTAAAAAGTATTGAACACCGTAACATCGAAACAAAGCGTTAGATAAAAAATTATATATTTGTTAGTATTACTAGGAATTATGAACTCATATACTATATGTATATATTTTTTTAATTTTCATCCGGTGGGTTGGGGGTGGTCTTAGGTATGCAAATGCGGTGTAGCCCTTTCTATTCTGCCATTTATCTCAAAAAACGGTTGATCCTACAAAATATAACTGTATACAGTTTTGGGAAATATCTCTACAGCTTTTATAAAAAACCCCGATTCTTGCGGCCATTGACTTCCAATGTTTTGCAATCCGTACACGAGAGTACGTAAGACTTTGGAAACATATTATACAAGACCAAGATAAAATTATCTGATATGTGATGGAAATCAATCGATTGCAAATCACGCCAATTTAGAAAACAAATTTCGAGGCTCAGACTATTTTATTCGAACTTAAATTCGAATTCACTGTATTGCGTGATTTACAGAGCACCTATTTGGCTATTATTAGATTTGTGAAATCACGCGATTTTAAATCGATCAATTTCCATCACATACCATTATATCAAAATTTCAGTTTATTATCTCAAGTTCAAAGACTTAAGCGAAGATCCCACTATAATAGCAACGTACCGATTTTCGCCAGCGCAACAAAGTCATATCTATTAAAGCCAAACGGACTTATTTCTCAAATAATTGCGCAATAATTTAATATGGCCTTATTACCACTTCAGAGCAATTACAGCCTTATTTCTTTGTAAGGCTGAGGTCACACGGGCATTTTAAAAGCGCACGTTTCCGATTTTTTTTTTTTTGCTTAATTTATGGTTTTTAGGCATTACATGCTATTATAAAGTATTATATCAGATATTGTAGATAAGAATGAGAGATAAAAATCTCAAAATGCGTTTTGCAAATGCAAGTATTGCCTTAGTCTTAGTTGATATACAAGATCATACGATGTTTTTACAGATGGATTTATTGCAAACGACGACGAAAATTGGTACACTGCGCCGATATTAGGATCTTAGCTTTAGCAAATTTTTTACCTTATTTGAGTGGGCTTTAGTGAATTTGAGGCAATCAGTTATGTTGTCATGTTCAATTGTATTATAAAATTAGAAAATATGGAATAAGCTAATGAATTTGTATACAGCATTAATATTATTTGGAGAGTAGTCAAGTAAGTCAGTAGAGTAACATGGTATTTTTTAGGTGGCATGCAATAACGTTCGTGAAAAAATGTTCGTGGATATTATTTCCACATAAAAAAGGAAAAATGTAAAGATCAATCAAATATTAAAACAAAATACATTCATGATTGTTCTCCACCGTAAAAACTTTAGAGGCACGCATAATTGATATGAAAATAAAAAATGTGTTGGTTGCTTTGCGCTTTGTTTGTTTACATTCATGTACGACATATTAAATCATTTATTTAATTTTAAAAAACGAAAAAATTGCCAAAAAATGAAAAAACACCAAAACGAAAAAAGTGCTAAGACAAAAAACGCCAAACTAAAAAAAAAATCACCAAAAACCAAAAAAATCGCTAAAACTAAAAAATCACCAAAAACCGAAGAAAAGCGCCAAAACTGACAAGAAGTGCCAAAACTAAAATAAATCGCAAAAACTAAAAATATAAAAATCGTCAAAAAATAAATTTAAAAAACCAAAATCGCAAAAAACAAACAAAAAAAAACACCAAAATGAAAAAGCGCCAAAACCAAAAAAATGCTAAATTAACAAAAAACTAAAATTAAACGAAAAAGCTAATGATAAAATTGCCAATAAAATAAGGGCAAAAACGAAAAGGGAACCCTTCGTCTGCGAGCTAATGTCGCACTTTACTTAATTTATTATTTGCATTTTCGCATGATACGTAGATTTCCAACTCCCGGCCTGTCCACAAAAAATTGACAACTTGTTACACGTAACCAGCGGAGAACACTGCCTACAACATTATACCCTGGTCAGACATACGCATTAATTACGCAATTTAGGAAATTTACGCAATTAAGCCTTAATTGAGCTCAATTTATCATACAAGGATTCAATTAGTAAATTGAGCAATTACTACTTAATTGTTTCATGAATAGAGTAAAGTTCGAAATGCAACCCTTTGTGACAAGTAAGTTTACTGAGAAGCAAAAATTGCATACAATGGCAAGCCCTTGGTGTAATAAGTATACAGATTGCAGTATAATGTTAGATGATTATATTTTTCTCTGGTAATTTTGTGCATAAGCTACATCAAACACCTGAATTTTTTGACAACCATTATCTAGTTTTTGTTTTATTGTTGTATTCGGTGCCCTTATGCGGTTAGCTGTATACTTATTACACTATTGGCAAGTCAAATGCTAATTGAGTATGCTTAATTTACTGTGTGAACATTAAATAAAATTGCTCAATTAAAATTAAGTTGTCTCACTTAAAAATCCATGACTGAACAGGGTATGACATCTCCTTAGTGATGTTTGCAATACTTTGTGTTCAATGAATGCTATCTTACAAAGTGTACGACGGTAGTGTATGGAATTCGCAAGAATGAATTTTGTTCATATCGCGACCTTAGTATTGTTTTGGCCCACCGACCATTTTCAAAAAAATTGAGTTAAGTATGAGGTATATATATTTTGAATACCCTCTTTCAGAATCCTAAAACTGTTTCGCGAAATTGTTCCTGGTTTCTGAGATATCAAGCATTCATTGTGCTCGATATCATCATTTTTGATAAATTTAAAAAAAATTTTTTTTCTTAAATAAAAAATAAAAATCATAAATCAAGTAAAATACCAAGTTTCATCAATATTAACTTTTTATTCCATTTAAATATCTTTTCTAATAACATTTATACGCTTATTTTCAATAAAAAGTAGAAAATTTCATCTCAATAACAAGTTACTCAATACACAGCAGTTAGTATACATATGGAGCAACAAAAGCTACTTTTTACAAATAAAATAAAAAAGTGGTTACTGGAGCACAAAACAAGATATTTTACTTTCAGTAAAAAGATGTTAATTTCTAATCGGATTGATGAAAGTTCACAAAAATGTACATTTTTCTTCCAAACATATGACGGAAGCAGTGGTGAGAATACAAAAAAATTCTATCGGATATATTTTGAGAAAACTTTATGTAAATCTTCTTTGTTGTTTTTCTCCATTCCGACTTTTTTGGCATATGGGATAAACCAATACTAAGGTCGCGATATGTTGTATCAAGGCGTCTTTTACCTGCTCACAAAGTAAGCGATATTTTATTTGAGCTGCCTACTGCTAACTTACAATGTGTTCGAAGAAGTGCTCAGGACGTCTTCTAGCTGCTCACAAAGTAAGCGAGATTTTATTCGAGTTGCCTACTGCCAGCTTACAATGTGTTCGAAGAAGTGCTCAAAATGTCTTCTTGGATGAACACTTCAGTATCCGGCTCACTTTGTGTACAGGCGTTCACTCCAGAAACGCGGCAATGCATTTGAAAATGTATACCATGTTCGTATATGAGATGGTGTGCATTACTGTCTTACATGTGTTCACCGGATCATCGCTTCTGTAATCGAAATTTTCACCGCTGGGTATAGGTCTTGTGTATTCAACATACTTGAGAGAGGCAATTCAACACACATCGGAGAGCGTAATTTTTGCACTTGAAAATGCAGGGAAATGTATCTTTTTTGCACACACAAACACTTTTTTTATTTCATTTAATTTTGTTTTGGTATAAATTTTATATTTCTTCTTGCTGTAAATTTAAAATATTGTTTAAATTTTGTTGACATTTGTGTGTTGAAATTTATCAAAGTTTTCAAAAATTTTTTCATTCAACAGTATTGCATTTCTGTTACTATTTGGGATACATTTTTTCAGTACCAAATAAAAAACTTGCAAAAAAATTTTTAGGGAATCAAAATTTTTTGAGCTCAAATGATTCTAAATTCATATTTTTATTAATTAATGCAAAATTAATTATATAGTTATTACTGCGTTTTTACGAAGACCTTATTTGCAAATAAGAACAATTTTGCACGACTTTTTGTGCTTATTAGCGAGAAATACATTTATAAATACTCGCTTATATACATCGGCAGTGCTTATAAAAAATCGCTTATATGCTTCAATAGTGCATGTATAAAAAACTACAATGAGTAAACAAAATCCTAAATTTTGTTTTTAAAGCCTAGTACGCAGTCCGGCCTGAATTTAAGGTTCCAAAATTTTGCATTCACTTCTATCCAAATTCATTTAAATTTCTTAATTATAATATGTAAAACACAAAAATTTATTTACAAGACGATACAAAATGTCAAAAATTCCTTGAAAAAACAATTGTCTGAACATTAATTTTTGTTTCAGTTGGCAGAAAAAGATTTCCGCTAACCCTACGTCTCCACGTTGCAATTTTTATTGCTAGTAATTGTCAAATTCTATATAGAAAATTACACTACTTTTAGTGTATATATTTTAAGTGATCCTTGACAATTGCAGCAATAAAAATTGCTACGTGGAGACGAATGCTAATAGATAAGACATCGCTGTATTAGACAAAAATTTTTGGTGGTTTTTCACTTCAAGCGTGGTACGGACTTCTTACGGAAATTCACATTTGGAAATTTAGCAGGAACCGAAAATAATTGTTATTTTTTTCTGTGTGAAGAAAAGGTTATAAGAAAATAACCTCTATTTGTTTTTGGTTAATTTTAACCATTATCGTAAGATATATATTATTTTGGTCACCGTAACCAATATAAATAAGAAATATTTTTTTTTGTTATGAACAACTATTATATCAACCAAAAAAATATTTTGGTTACCAATAACCATTATCGAAAGTAATTTTATTTCTAGGTTATCACAGGTTTATTTAAGTAATATTTTATTAATAAAATTAATAAAAATATTTTACTAGACTGTCCGTTTTGTTTACTTTTCCAAAGACATTTCAATTTCTTGCCCCACAAACCCCTTTGAACTGCATCTATTACATCTAAAATACGATATGTATCCGGGTAGAGATACCCGAAAAATAAAATTACCTACGATAACGGTTATTGGTAACCAATAAACTTTTTTGGTTGATATAATAGTTATTCATAATAAAAAAAAATATTTCTCACTTATAATGGTTGATTATAACCACTATTTGAATTCATCAATATTAATAGTTAAGTAAGACCTTTTTGCCATTTTTCTTATAACTGTTACGTCCCTGAAATTTACATTTAGTTGTACACGGAAAAATAATCCTGTAGCCTTCTGTAGAGAATAATGTTTGCATACATATAAATTCCTTTATTTTTTAATTTACAACGCACAATCACAATCATATCCCTGTAATAGACAATAACGGCCAAAAATTCCGGAAATTCTTTCGGAACTCCGTTCTAGCAAACGGAAATTTCTTTAAGCAATTTATCAACGTGAATTCCCGAAAGTGTTTTTTACACACAGTTCTTATGGGAATGTGAGTTTCCTTAACTCTACGACTCCACCTAACTTGAAATGCTGTTGTAACTTGAAGTTATGACTGCGTTGTACACTAACAATTATGTTACAACTTGAAAAAAGCATTAACTTAAACAGTCTACACTTAACATTAAGTTGAAGTTAGTCATTTTATGTTAGGTGTAGACCGCAAATAAGAACTCCGTACGATGCATCAAATGCGTACTACCAAACGGAATATTGCCTGAAAATGTTCAAAAATGAATTCGAGTTTGTTACTTTGCACGTACTTCTTATTAAATGGAGAAAGAACTTTATGTTTGCTGAAGAAAAATTAGTGCACAAGTTTTAATTTTTTAAAAATGTACTTAACATGTACCGTGCATATATGAGCATTTTTTTAATACATTTTGAAAAGATTTGCATTTCTATATGGTGCATAAATGCGAGAAATGCATATAAGCGAAATGCAAATACGAAAAATATTTATGGTTTTTTCAATAACAATAGAAAATTGTGCATGTTGGGATGCATATAAACGTTAAATGCAAATAACCGACGTGCATATATATGATAAATACTGTATTTTGTAAAATACTTTTTGTACTACTAAGTATGGTTTTGGTGCTGTGGGAAAATATTTATTTATATCAATACTAATACAAAATGTTCTATTAATACATTCTAAGACTTGGGTTTTTTTGACAACCGAATTAGGTTCCTATACAACTATTTGCCAACAGTCAGGCTTCTATGTTTTCTATGGTTCTATGATCTCCTCTTTCGACTTTTTTATTCCTAACAATAATTTGAAGATTTTTATAATTTATAATTTGTATCACAATATTTTGAAGTATAACATATATTGAATTAGAACAAAAATGCAAAATGAAATCGATCGAAATTCATCACACTGTTGTCGATTTGAAAACTCGACTTACTTTTGAAATCGATCGGATTTCATCGCATACCTGCTTGTAAAATAATTGCCCAATTAACAAGCTCTCAGTATTGTTTATCATTTATTTAAATACACCTTTGAAATACACCTTGTGAACAGTCATATTTTTTGTATCGGCTTGTATCTTGTATTCAAGGTATATTGAACAGGTACCACTACAAGAACAGCTGTTTCCTACCAACAAAATACATGTGTTTTTTGGTGTTGTACTTGTTTTACTTATGGTGGTACCTGTAATGAATATGCCTTGCTTGTATTAATGGACAAAATAATAACAAGATACATGCAAATACTCTCAGAGAGAGAGTCTCTCTAAATACGAACTTTTCGAAACATCCCAGTGGCAAATGAAACGAAGTACTTCGATAATAACACTATGCTTGAATTTGCAACGTTTTTTTTATAACAGGCTGGGCACTTTATTGCGTTTTCGAAAACGAAATAAAGTGAATTGCCTTTATTGCACTTTGAAACATTTAATTTGCATAACATAACAATTCTTTCCAATAATTAATAATCTGAATGTACCAATTCAATATTGGTATCAGGGTTGGAAAAAACCCGGGTTTTTTAAATAAAACCCAGCCCGGCGGGTTTTTTAAATAATACCCAGCCCGGCGGGTTTTATCATGGGCTTTTTTGGGTTCTATTGGGTTTAATTGGTTTTTTATGATCTAAGCAATATTGTCAAATTAGTCCTTTTCGGTATAGATTTATCAAGAAAATCATTAATACAACTATGCGACCAATGAAGACTTTTGGAAAAACACAAGGCCTTGACAGTACAGTTTCGATTTTACTACCACGGGGTAGTAAAACCCTATACTCAATTTCCGAATTTGGTGACCAATTTTTTTCATGACCTCCAAAATTTCTGAAAATCAGTAGGACCTCAAAAAACGGTGTCATTAGTATTTGGCCAACAGCTAATTCAAACTTAATGATACCGCTTAACTGTATATAGCAATAATGTAGCTAAGAGTCCGCTTAACAGTTTTTTTGTTTTGCCATTTAATGCCAAACAATTTTTTTTGCACTTTTTGTTGAAAAAATTAGTTTTCACTTTTTTCAGAATAACTTACTGGCACTCGTAATTTTTTACTAACAATATTCGGCAAACTTGTAGTTACGGTAGAGCTGAACAAGTTTTGTGAACATATCAATACAATTGAACTTGACTAGCCACCCTAATAGCTCACACAGACTACTTTTTACCTTAAAAATTTTGGGTTTTCACTATTTGTTTATGCTAAAATTTTTTTAAATAGTATATTCATTCAATTGCATAATTCTCTGTTATGTTAAATTGTGTTTCATCAACATCTTGTGCAAAAATAAGTAATTTTTTGCCGCACTTTTTTTTAATATAGGAAACAATTACATATTTTATTCACTTTTTTCAGCATAACTTACCACGACTCCACATTTTCACTAACAATATTTGGCAAAACAACAACAAACAATAAAAAATAGTAAATACTAAAATCAACAACATAAGAAGTGGAACAATAACAAAGAAAGTAAAAAATTCAATAAAAATATAGCCTAACCGGTAAAAAACTAAAATTTTTAAGTTAGTTTTTATAGAATTGTTTCTATTTAGGCTTCTAAGGTCATTAAATTTGATTTTAATGCAAATAAAAGACAATTTTGTTTCATTTATTCCTATCCGACGTTTCGTTGGAATTTTCCAACATCTTCAGGGATAATAGTTTTTATTGAAATCTGGTAACATTCATAAATAAATAAAAAAGAAAAATTTTAATGTAATGACAACAGCGATAATACAACAATTAATATTTTACTTAAACTTACATATTTACGCTCTTAATAAAATTTTCACTTAAATTTTTTTCATGTAATTTGACGCGACATGACTACATAATTAAAAATTGGTAAATATCACAGTATGAGCTTATTCTTAACGTTCTAATATCACAGCTGGAGTTGCACTAAAGTTTAACCTAATACAATGCTATAAGTAGCATTAGTGTTGTCTTTGTCAGTCTTGCTGTTCATTGCTATGTCCATTTTTTGTTGAATACTTAAGCTTCCTTTTATTTGCATTTAAATCAAATTTAATGACCTTAGAACCCTAAATAGAAACAATTCTATATAAACTAATTTATATTTTAAATAAAGGTCGAAAAATTATATGTATATGAAAATTTTTAAGGTACAAATTAGCTTTTTGCGATATTTAGGGTGCCTAAACTGTAATTTGTTGAACAATGCTATACTACTGTCAAAACAGGATTTAGTTAAAAAGCGTGCATTCCAAATATATGGGCTAAGTAGTTACTAAAGAAAGCGAAAAGATAGCAGAAGAATGCGTAAGTCAAAAGCACCCTACTTTTAGCACCCTTTTTTGGCATTTAAGATTAAAGATGCAGAACACTTTCCACAAAAATAAAACAATGGTTGAAGATATTAAAAGACAAAAATTAATAATGTTTACCTGCAAACTTTTGCGATTATTTCACTTCAGTAACGAATTGCCACCATTAATAGAAAGAATGTTCTCATCTTATGGTTTAATATGGATTAACTTTTGAAATCGCCTTAGATTGGAAAAAGCATTAGCTCTCTTACGCCCCTTTTTACAATCTACGATTAAAAGTTAACGTGGACTTTAATGGCAAGTTCGGCATAGAAAACTTGCTGTTAAAGTCCGCGTTAACTTTTAATAGTACATTATGAAAAGGGCCGTTAAAAGCATTTAAAATCTGAGCCACCAGAGTGGAAACTGATTTCAAATAACTTTTTATGTACGTGTTTGGACTACTATTTTTTATGAATTTTTAAATTATTGTCTTAAATTTTTTTTTGATATAATATACTATCTTTATTTAGATTAAAAGTACTGAAAAACCCACTAGGGGTTAGATGTACATACACGCAAATGGTCATATAAATACATGTGTATGTACTTGGGTTATTCGTTTATATGAATTTTATAATGATTTTATTTTATTTTTCTGTAAATGAAACTTCAAAACCATCTTCATTTTTGTTTGAATGGATATAACGTAAAAACCCCGCTTGGGGTTTTTTAAAGAAAATACCCATAAAAATCCGGGTGGGTTTTTTGGGTTACCCAGTTGGCAGCCAACCCTGATTGGTATCAATTAAAGCCATATTTTATTAGTTTTTTCCATTATAATTAAAAATTTTAAGAAATTATATTTTTATGACTAAAGATTCTATAAGTAGCCGTCCTTTGGCCGGGCTTGAGGATTTTTTCCTCTCGGTATATCCATAAGCGGATTCGCTGAGTAAAGAATCTTGCATAGCCGGCCTTCGGCCGGGTTAAAGAGTTTTTCTTCTCAGTATATCGAAAAGCGACTTCACTAAGCTTTGATTTTCTGCCTAGCCAGGCTTCATTAGTGGGAGATATTTATTCGACAAACGCAGAGAATGAAACCTATAAGCCCGCTCTAAGGGAAAATATTACTCGCTTCGCTTAACCAAACGCAGAAAACCATTAAGCCTTGCCGAAGGCCAACTATGCAAGATTATTTACTCGATATACTGAGAGGAAAAATACTTAGCGAAGCCACTTTTCGATAACCGAAAGGAAAAAACCATAAAGACCGGCTATGCAAAAATTTTTACTCTGTGAAGCCGCCTTTCGCTATACTGACTAAATTAATCAGACATACTTTAAGTATTGTTGACGTTATTTCCATTTGAATAGGGAAATGAAGTCAATTACTTTATTTCCAAATTTTTGTTTGCTTTATTTCAATTTTAAAAACGCAATCGAAAAAAATCAGGGACCTTAACGATTATGAATAATATCATAAAAAGTAGGATTTAATTGTTATTTTCGAACTTTTATTTTCTGCTTGCTGCATAAGAACTATTTTTGAGTTATTTTTTGATCGTAAAATAATTCTTATCTTTGGGTTTTATTTTTCAGCTCAAAAATAACGATTATCTTAAATTTTATTTTTTGTTCGAAATTTAACGATTATTTTTTATGACTTTATTTTCATTGACCTTATTACCTGTCACCTCCCTGCAGAAAATTTGGTGACAAATAATCCAAAAGTACTCGTCCTATGACTTGAGAAAATGACACTGGTACCAAAAATAAGGAGTAGTGAATGGTCAAAAAAGAGATATTGTGTAAATGGTCACATATTAACCATTTTCAGTCAATTTAGTTGGTACTCCGGCTAGTATTATAGTAAACGGCACTGAACAAATTCGATGCACCTGGATCTAAGGCCTATCACATAGTATCTATACAATATTAATTGTCTCACTTCAATGAGACTGCCATGCCACTCAGAAACCTGTTCCGTAACTATATTCAGATATTAACTCCAGCTTAACTGGTATTTATAACATTGAAATATAAGTTCCCCTATGGAGGAGTGGGTAGTGTACTAGCCTGTCATGCCGGAGGTTGTCGGTTCGAATCCTATCAAAGCCACCGCTTAAAAATAAAATACAGTTTCTACTTGGATTTGTAATAATAAAAAATTAAATTAATCGATAATTACAGATGAATTTCGGAATAATATTTATATATAATCTATATTATTCTACACCGATTAGGACTCCATAAGATAGTACAGAGACAAGCACAAGCTACATACAAAGTATCAATTAACCCCATCCTAGGCCATCCCCATATAAAAGTGGCTGGTCCGCTTCATAGGAAGTGTTAGAACTCGGACTGAACCCTATCACCTGAGGATCGGTCACGTGACTTGTTTTGTGTCAATTCCATTTACCGCAGCGCTTTAAAACGATTGAATAAATACAACATAACGCGATACATTGATTTTTTCGACAAAAATCTTCTTTTCTTTCGTAAAAATGTTAGTAAAAAGTAAACTTTAAAAATTTACATAAAACAAATTTGTATTGAAACTTTATTCGCAGAAAACGGTTTTTTGCAAAAACAAATGTGAAAGAATTTTTTTCGAAAATATCAGGGACCGTAAAGATTATGAGTAATATCATAAAAATTACGATTTAATTGTTATTTTCCAACTTTTGTTTTCTGCTTGCTGAATAAGAACTATTTTTGAGTTTTATTTTTTTATCGTAAAATAATTCTTATTTTTGAGTTTTATTTTTTAGCTCAAAAATAACGATTATTTTCAATTTTTATTTTTTTGTTCGAGACAACGATTATTTTTTATTTACAAAAAACGATTAGTGTAGATTTTTAATTTTCGTAATACGTCTTAAGCAAAAGCTTAATTTGCTAAATTTAACTGGAATGCATGTGAGTAAACAAATTTTGTTTATAAATACATCAACAAAGTAAAAATCAAACCCTAAAATAATGATTATTTTTAAGCAAGAAAAAAAATCAAGAAATAATCGTTACTTTCGAGCAAAAAAATAAAAATTGAAAATAATTGTTATTTGTGAGCTAAAAAAACTCAAAAATAAGAATTATTTTACGATCAAAGAATTATTTTAAGTTTATTACATAGGTGGAAAGCATATCAAATAAGAAATAAATTTAAAAAATCAAAACACCCAACTACCTATAAAAGAAGAAAAAAACAAGTCCAGTAGTGCGGAACATAGCGACTTTTACAGCCGGGAAACATTAAAAATGGAATCTTCAAATCTTTTTAATAGTGGCTTCCGACTGTAAAAGTCACTATGTTCCGCACTACTAGACTTGTTTTTTTCTTTTCAGTTTTTCAGGTAGTCTAGTGTTTTGATCTTTTAAATTTATTTGTTATTTTAAACTTTTTAGTGTTTAGGGTTACTAAACATATAACTTATATACATACATATTTGTAATCTCCCTTTAATTTCCTTTATTTTGATACCTCACTCAATAGTTTTCGTTAGTTCGTTTCTTTAGTTCGTTTAATTTGAATTGCATATTATTGCTTATTTTACTAATTTAGTTCATTTACCGCTTTTTTATTTTAATGCATTATTTTATTTACTATCTTGACTTGAACTATAATATGACATTCCGTCATTTTTGGTTTACTTATTTTGTCTTACTTTTTTAACAGATTAAAAACCTCAGTTTTTATATTTTATTAAATATTTTTGGCAACTTAGCAATAAATTGGTATATAAAAAGTAATTTCAATAAAACATCGTTCAATTATTTTTTTAAAGAAAACCAATTGTCTATCAAAATTTATTTAGCCATCTCCATGCAACCAAGTTCAAGCGCTTGAGTTGCAACAACTGATCTTCTTGGTGAATCGCCTTGATGATAATCTTAACAGGTTAAACAAAACAGTTTAACCTTATTCAGTATAAACGCTGAATAAAACATTTGGTGATCCCGACGTGATTTGAACACGCAACATTCAGCTAAATCATCTTGTTTAATAACGCTAGTACAAAGTATACATAGATCCCAGCAAAAACTACTGCTTCGCCATAAGCAGGTTTGTAAAGGAGAGATTTGTTATTGTAGCTTACAAACCTGCTTACGTATTGCATGATATTTGTTCGCGATGTCCCACTTAGGAGCATTTATTGTTGAACGCTTATTTCAGCGGATTTAGTATGAAATAAAATCATACTATTGTTTTGTTGTTTTAAGATCGTAACTCATCGTTATTCATCGTAACATTTGTATTTTTATAATCTCTTCCTTACAATAGTGCATTCTTGTATGCACCACTGTAAGTGGATGTGTTTTTTAAGAGGATGAAAAAGAAAAATGTAAGAAGATTACGCATTTTCTGCCATACACTATTAAATATATTCAGGCAGTACATTGTTCACTACTACGAAGCACATTTGTTTAACTGGACAATTATGTACTGCTTCCAAAATCTCGATTATTTTTTGCTACGATATGTGGTGACATGCTTGACTTAAATACAGCAAATTTTGTAAAATAAATATATTCGTTATTATTATTTTAAATTGGTAAGTTTAACCATAAAAATTGGTAGTTTTAACCACAAAAATTGTTAAAAATTACATTAGTAATTTTAACCATCAAAAATAGTTTTAATTTTCAAATATCGTTTTTCCTAAATTTATATTTTCCAAGTTAGTAAAATGTAATGTTTCGGTCTTGAACTAAGGTTCTCTTGTTTATGAACCGGACGCCTTTACCAATTCAGCTAAGTCATATTGTTGAACAACGATATCACGAAGTAACTATAGACATGCAATTACTTACAACATTAAAAAGTTATTTTCACCAATAAAAATTATTATTTCAACAACAATTTACATTAACTATTTACACTAACTTTTAAATGAAATTTATTTGCTGAAGTTTAAGCAATTGTCTATATGCAGCATTTCGTTGGTGCTTTACCAACTCATCAGTAGACTTTAAAAACAAATTTTTAACAGTTACAAACCCTTTATCTTATGTACAAACTTTTAAAAACCATTTGAGAATTTACAAATATATAAATGATTTTCAAAAAATAAGCATAGTAGGCTTTGAAACTTATACAAAACCCAGCAAATAATTTTTTATTCGATATGAAACTATTTTATTTTTATACACCTTCATACAATTAGAAATCCATTGGATAACAATAAAAGTATTTATAAGGCAAAATGAAAAATAAAATCCAAATTAAATCTTTAAGAACTTTAGTATTTGACATATTGTCATAATTTTATTTTAAATGAAATTTATTTGCTGGAGTTTAAGCAATTGTCTATATGCAGCATTTCGTTGGTGCTTTACCAACTCACCAGTAGACTTTAAAAACAAGTTTTGAACAGTTACAAACCTTTTATCTTATGTACAAACTTTTAAAAACCATTTGAGAATTTACAAATATATAAATGATTTTCAAAAAATAAGCATAGTAGGCTTTGAATCTTATACAAAACCCAGCAAATAATTTTTTATTCGATATGCATCTATTTTATTTTTCTACGCCTTCATACAATTACAAATCCATTGGATAACAATAAATTGTATGAAGGTGTAGAAAAATAATAGATTCATATCGAATAAAAAATTATTTGCTGGGTTTTGTATAAGTTTCAAAGCCTACTATGCTTATTTTTTTTAAATCATTGATTTGTTAAAAGCATTTCTCTGGTACTATGATATGGAATGTTGTCTTGGGATATAACAGGATTAGGGTGTAACTCGTGATCTTAAAACAAAAGCATCTCAGGAGTTGCTATATATTATGAAAAAAATAAAATTATTATCAACGAAGTGCATCCATTTATCTTACTTTCCATGTTTTCTAGTAAATTATTTTCTTGAATGGCTTTAACACCCAACATTAATGTAGTTTTGTTAGTCAAAACCGTAATAAAAAGATTATGATTATCACTCAAGTTCGATAATATGTACACCGCTTTACACATTCCAAGTCGCTAAAATGTAAAAGTGTAATATTAGAAGAACTAATTAAATTCGGAGAACAGAGAAATATTATTATCCAAAATTCAAAATACTTTAGTCAGAGAAAGTTCACGCACTGCAAAGTAACCTACCATAAACTTTTATGTTAAAAACTATGGAAAATAATAAATTAATTGATCTAAATAAGTCAAATAGCCATTTAAAATATTTAAAGGCAAGTATGAATAATCATAATTTGGGTGAATGAAAAGTCATCATTTGGGAAAGAAAATCATCAAATCATACTTTGCTTTAAAAATCATCAAAAATATGATAAAATCATCATTCTGGCAACGCTGGTTAGATTTACCAATCATTTTATTTTGAGTGTACCTGATTATTTGAAATGAAATTTTGATAACAACTGTTATTTTCGGCCCCTGTTCAAAATGGTCGTGTGTGATATATTCAATTATTGTTGTAGGTAATTTTTACCTTTTTTTTAAGCTGCCATTCAGTTTCATAATTTTTTTTTGTAAATTTGAATATAACAACAAAGAAATTTGTTTTCTTTTTATTTTGTTATTAGATCTTTTGCCGCCCGTATTTACACATTAATTATTATATATATTATTTATTTAGCTGCTATCGGTATATATTTTTATTTTTGAGTTTTTAATTTATTAAAATCATATAAATATGTTTGTTTTAGCTAACGACGCACAGTTGTGTAATATATAAAATAGTGGTTATAAATATGGAAGTTTTAAAATACTGAATGGATTTGAATTGAAAATTTAAATGAGGTACAGAGAGCGAAAGTTAACCATAGGGTATATAGAGGCCAAACTGCAACTTCAAAAACTTAAGTCTGCTGTCAAAAACCTAAGTCTAAGAATGTATGAGTAGAACATTTTGTATTAGCATTGCTTTAAAATAAAAATTTCCCCACAGCACTAAAACCGCTCTGGGTTGTAATAAAAAGTATTCTAAAGCATTTATATTTTTTATACATGAATTTTTAGAAGTTTATACATTTATTGTTGTAATAATTAATAAAAATATCATATTAAAATGCTTTTTAGTACATTCGATCTCAAAACCATTGATTTGCTAAATATTTTGTTGCAATTTTTGTATTTGTTCTAAAGATGTTTATCCAAAATAGGAAAAAAGTTACAATATTGTTCATGATAAAATAATTGAAATAATCGATAAAATTCTACAAACAATATCAAAAAATTAAAGAAATATTTTAATAATACAATGAAAAGAAACACAAATTTTGTTTCAAATAGTGACAAAAAAATTAATTAAAGCTAAAAAGTGATTGTGCGTGTACAAAAATTGCAATTAATGGTTATTAAAGTGCAAAATTTATGTTCTCTCAACTGCGTTGAAAACAAAAATATATTTTCGTTCATGAGGTTGAAGTGTTAAGAGAGTAGTCATTAGTTTTTTGACAGTACGAGACTTTGCTATCTATGTATGTTATTAATGAAGTTAACTAACTCGGTTCAGGGTGAAAGTTGAACTTTTTTACAACGTAAAACAAAAAAGGGATTTTTAGGAAATAGGTGGCACTAAAATGGCGATTCTCCGAAAAGAGGTAATGAAGGAGATTTCACCACCAAAGAAGTACGCCAGATGCTAACGAATTATTAAAACACAACACATACATACATTAGACCTGGCCTTATTTTATTTTTGGAATTTGTATTACGGCAAGAACTAAAGGCATTTCGTTTGGTCTCAAAAAATCACATAAAATATTTGAGTACTATTGGACAATTTTTAATCTTGCCTCCAGTCACTCTTTGTGTTTACTTGACTGCTCGACGTAAAGTAGTATTGTGTTTATCAGTGGATGTGTGTTTGTTACTTTGTGGCGCCTTAGAGACAAAACGCGTGGGCCGCTTTTGATGATTCTTACATCAATTTGTCTTAATTTTACGAGTGTAACTTAAGGCTTATTTAGTAAAAACGTATCGCGTAACGTTAAAACTTTCAGTGCCGCTCAACTTTAGGTGTTAGTTATAGAAAACGTATCATCCCAAGCAATTTTGTCAGCTGTTAGTATTGGATTGTAATGGCTTCGGTATTAGTTTGATATTTCCTACGTAAAAAGCTACTTTCTATAGATTTGCTGCGTGACAAAAGCAACGATACGTTTTTAGTAAACAGCAACAAGCTTTGTTTATATTACATATTTTGCCAGCTGATCCCCACGAACGCGATACGATTTTACTAACTAGACCTTAAGTATATATATCGACGTATTCAAAGTTGAATGTGGAGGCAAACAGACCAAATTTTTTTAAAATAAAAATTATTGAATAGACAATTGAAAATCATCGTCAGGCGTTTCTTATCACTACTTATTTAGCCCCCTTTTCACAATGTATGATTAAGAGTTAACATGGACTTTAACGGCAAGTTTTGCATGGCGAAGTTTCCGTTAAAGTCCATGTTAACTCTTAATCGTACATTGTGAAAAGGGCCGTTAGAGTAATTAACGATGTAAAGTTGGTCAGCAACACAAAAAGCCATAAAAAGTAAACTTTAAATAAAAAAGCATCTGGAAAAATATAAAAAGGAAAAAAGTACATAGGCCAGGCCTCACGGGCGTTTTTAAAACGTGGCGTTTCTGCTTTTTATATTATATTTGAAAGGCCCCAATTTCTTAAAACTTCAAATTTAATACAAAAAAAAAACAGAAACGTGCGCTTTAAAAACGTCCATGTGGCTTGGCCCTACATATTTCAAATATTAAAAAAAACGTGAACTTTATACAAAAAATCGAAAACAGAACTGTGTAAAAGATTACTTTAAGAAAACTTTAATGAAAATAATTAAAAAATTTTTAAATCAAAAATCCGAAGCGATGGCAAACAAAAGACTTCGATCGGATGATGATATTGTTACGAAATGAAAATGCAGATTTAAACTGACAACCCAATCATTATCTGCTTTATACCCCTAAATCACTGTAATAAAATCAAAACCTGGCAACCAAGTACCACAATTAAACTTGGCATCACTCGACAACTGCCAATAGAATTCAAAATAACGGAAAATGGAAGTTTCCGGAATCTTCAGGAAACGGTAGCTAGAACTTACAAGATTATTCGAGACTGCTTAATTGCAATTACAAACAGTGACATTAAACTTAAACAACATCAGCTGCAAGAGATGTAAACTTGATAACAGCGTAATTTGTTTAAGTTGCAAACATTAGAGTATGTGTGTGTGCGAAGATAAACAAACAGAAGAAAAATCTCATGCATCTACACACGCACATACACTACACTATAGCAAGACCAAATGATCATGCCGTATACTTACAGATAAAAAGAGACAACTACATTCCAGAAAGTTAGCGAAGCTACCAGAATGTTTTATAATTTACTATATAACGGGAGGCTGCCAGACGACATGGAGGAGTGTGTTTTTAAACTTAGACGAGTAAACATCGCCAAATATAGTTAGTGTGTACATCGCGTTAGTTGTACGTGTTTTTAAAGTAATAAATAAAGTGTTACTGAGAATTTATTTGTAAAATAAATACCCGTGTTTTATTTTATTGCAATTCAACGAATCCTGTGAAAATAATAAAACCGGTTTTATGTAAAGGACTAAAACCGTAACAATATTTTGTTAATAGGACCAATAGATCATCAAATTACTGGCGCTAAATTACCATCAAGAAAACAAGTGCTACAAGTACTATTTTATAATTTATGAATATTTGGGTTAAATATAAGAGAAAGTTCTAGATTTGTTGTTGCTGAGGTTAGCACATTTTGGCAGAAAGCTCGAATTCCAACACAACACGAAGAACACTGCATTGACAAACTGGAAAAATTATACAATAAGTGGAGATGTATCACAAAGAATCATGATCGGAAAACTGAAACACAAAACAAGAAGGAAACCGAATTTCAAGAGAAATTGGTAGCAATCAATAGCGGTAGTAATGGCGTTCCAATAGAGTCAGATTTAATTGCGCACCATATAGACGTAAAAGAAATAACGGATATACTTCTGCTGATGAAAAACGGCATGTGTATTTTGAAGAAGGATAAAAAAGTATTTGTAAATAACGAAATGGATACACTATTAATTAAGTTAAAAACAATAAGACCAAGCAACAGACAAAAACGGGGACTAATAAACTTGGTGGAACATGCATGAAAATATCTTTTCGGAACAATGGACAATACTGATCAGGAGGACATTACCAATCATTTTAATACACTAACATACATAATTCTATAACATACTTGAACCAACAAATTAAAATCAATGACCATTTCAACAAAACAATATAACTATTGAAAGATACTGTAACACAGAACCAAAATAAGATAATATTTTACATGGAAGGGCTCCAGAGAACAGTCAGGGACATCATTTTTACCTTGAGAATCTACTTAGTTTGTCAGCATTGAGAAATCACATAGAACACATACAAAACTATGTAACAACATCACAGAATAAAGTAAGCGATGCTAGTATCCAAAATAGATGATTATGATATAAATATAAGTAAAATGAAATCTTTAAGAGTAGCAATTTTCGAAAAACAACACGAATTAATTTTTTTGATTAAAGTACCAAAAACATTCCAATCTATACAAACTATAACTACGATACCAGAACCAATTAAATAAAGGAATAGATGGAGACATTGAAAATATATTTTATTACAATAATGTTACATATAAATATAAAGAAAATTCATTTATTAACGATTGTAAACCAACGACACATTGTACAATAAGAAAAACATGTAAACTGGTAACAAATGATAACACTGCAATCGTACATATTAATGATAATACAATTATAGTTAAGAATGCCAGGAATAACCAGAGTACGAAAAAACTTAGCGCAGCTCCGCTCTTTTTTGCGCTTTACGCAAAGTGCGGAGCCGATTTAGTCTATGTCCATACGAGTCAACTTTTGCTGCGGTACACTGCTTCATGTACATGCAACTCTCTTTTGTTTTCTTCTTCGTAATATCAAGCAACAACAAAAGCTATGTAAAAAATCAAAAGCTGCGCAACAAGAATTTCATTATGTGGACACGAATGCAGCTTCAAAATAAAATTTAAGAAAGTTGCAGAAGGAAAAGTTGACTCGTCTGGACATAGACTTATTATTGCGCTTGCGCTGCGCCAATATTTTTGCGATGCGCATAAAAGAAGCAAGCGCAAAAAGGAGCAATTTCCATTGCGCTGCGCATGCGCATAACGCATTTACAGTGGTGTAAAATGCTAGTAAAGGAAATAATATATTATAAAAAAGTAAGGAAGAACAATATAATACAACTAATCGAAATACTGTTACGTAATATTTTAATTGTTATCTATTGGGTAATTTAAAACATATTTTGTATTTAAATAGTATCTAATACATTGAAGAACTTATCTCTCAGAACGAAAACTTCAAGATATAATGCGGCACGTATTAAATCTCAAAGTATTTTACACTAATTTTTCACTAGAACTTTTGTTTTTCAATATACATACATATGTATGTATGTGTTATATAAAAATCAGGTGTTTGTTTTTTTGATTGTTTGCAGATTTTTGTTACGACATTACGCCTAAACGACTGAACCGATTTAATGAAATTTGGTACACATTTGGCCCACAACTTTTTCGGATTTTTTATCAAGAGAGGATAAAAGGGGTCAAAACCTCCCCCCACGCATAACTCTGTCATTTGTGAACCGCTTTTCAAAATTCTCTTTTTGTACAAAATGGTTTGCCTGCAGTTTTGTCCCATATTTTTCATTCCAAAATCGGAGGGGGAAATGTGCACCCCTCATGCACAACGCTGTCATTTTTGAAGAGATTTTCAAAATTATTTTTTGTTTGAAAGGGTTCGACTGCATTTAGTCCTACAATTTTTTTTTTTGGAAAATCGGAGGGAAATTTTGGTCCCCACAATGTATAACTATCTCATTTGGGAACCGATTTTTAAAATTCTTTTTTGGCTTAAAAGGGTTTAGTCCCATAAATTGTTTATTATTATAATTTTTTTAAATCAGATGATGAAATTTGCTCCCAAAATGTGTAACTTTGTCATTTGTGAACCGATTTTCAAAATTATTTTCTTGTTTGAAAGGGTTTGTCTGCAGTTTGGTCCCAAATTTTTTGTTTAATCGGAGGGAGAAATTTGCTTCCCCATGCATAACCGATTTTTAAAATTCTTTGAAAGGGTTTACCTGCAGTTTTGTTCCATATTTCTTATTCGAAAATCGGAGGGGCAAGCTTGCTCCCTTCAGGCATAACTGTCGTTCCTGAACCGTCTTTCAAAATTATTTTCTTGTTTGAAAGGTTTTGCCTGCAGAGTGATCCCAATTTTTTTTTAAATCGGAGGAAGAAATTATAAGACAAAACTACAGGCAAACCCTTTCAAACAAAAAAAAAAGAATTTTGAAAATTGGTTCACATATGACAACGTTATACATGAGTGGAGTACATTTCCCCTCCGATTAAAAAAAATACGGTATTAAACTGCAAGCAAACACTTTTAAACCAAAAAAGAATTTTAAAAATGGGTTCAGAAATGACAGAGTTATGCATGAGGTGAGCAATCACTTTGAAACAAAAAAAAATTTTTTTAAATCGGTTCACAAATGACAGAGTTATGCACGAGTTGAGGGAATTTTCCCTCCGATTTTCAAAAAATATACATACGGTACTAAACTGTAGGTAAACCCTTTCCAACAAAAAAGAATTTTGAAAATCGGTTCACGGGGAAAAATTCCCCGTCAAATTTAAAAAAAATAAAATAAAATTATTGGACTAAATTGGAGGCAAACGCTTTCGAACAAAAAAAAATTTTGAAAATCGGGCCATAAATGACAGAGTTATACATTGAGAGAAGTTTTGACCCCTTTTATCCCCTCTTAGCTTATATTAATTGTAGGCCAAATATATATGTATCTGGTTACCAAATTTCATTTAAATCGGTTCAGCAGTTTTGGCATGATGCCGTAATCAAATCTGCAAACAAATAAACAGTTAATTTTTATACATTTAATATATCGTGCAATAACCGCCAAAAAAGCTTAGGCGCCATAAAGTAAATTTTACAGGAGAAGTATTTTTTAGTTATCCTTGGTTTAAATCGAAGTAGAGCCCTTATATTGGCTATATAGGATTGTAGTGGACTGATATATGTAATGTTAATTGTTTTAATAAATTTCCTATAAGACAACGCATGTTTGTGGGGGTTAAGATATTTTAAGACATTATTGATTTCATGAAAAATCAATTAATTTAATCAATCTATTTTAAAACTAGTAATTATTATCCTTTTCAAGCTGTTCTTTTACCGTTTCATTGATATCCTTGCAGTTTATGAAACTACTTTTGTGCTACTTGCAAAAGAGAATTTTAGCTTAAGCGACACATTGCAGTTACAAAAAAATGTAAACAAATTAAAGTTTTAAAGGGAAAATGCACTTAAGCTAAAATTTCTTTTGCTGTATTTCCGTAACGGTAAATGGCAGGACTTTGAAACTTCGACAGATAGTCCGATCCAAAAACGATTTTCGACAAGCATGTCGCTTGAGCTTTTTTTGCGGTTACCACTCGATATGGATTAAGAATCAATCCTTTAAGGCAAAATATGATTCATATTTTACTCAAAAATCAAACATAACATTTTAATAGACATTTAAAAAATATTCAGGTTACTTTTATTCTTATTTGGTTACGTTGTTTAAGATTTTGTCTACAAGACTTTTTTGTCGTGGCAGCAATGAATAAACTCAAACGAACCAGAAAAAAGAGCATGCGCAAGGCGCCGTTCAATATGTGCAATGCGCCGCGCAAAGCACTAGACAAAAAAATGCGCATTTCGCAAAGAGCGGCGCAAATAAATCGAATGCGCTTGCGCTGCGCATACCAATGCGCAAATTCAAAATCTGGGAGTAACACAATTAACAGTGGCCATAACAATACAAGCGACGTTTTCAATGGAAATAATTTAATACATTAATTGTTCATTAAAAATTGCAAGCCAATATTTTTCAAATAATAATACAATGTATTTAGATATAATAATTGTACCCAATTTTCATAATGTTACATTCAAAACAACACTTACAATTGTAGTGGTTCCCATAATAATAATACTAATAAGACTGTGCATGAATTCGACACTATTTTTTTCCAATAGAAGGGGCAGCCGACGCGTAGACTTAATTTGAGTACGCTGATTTCAATGACGTTTGCCGTTTTTCAATGTTAGCTCTTAAAAAAGATATATTTAAGATTTAAAATTTCAGTTTTTTCGGTTCATAAGTTATTTCGTTAAAAAAAAACAGATGAGTGCCGAAATTTGCAGTCGGCTCTTACCGCCAGTTTTTGACTTGAGCAATTAAATATTTATTTTGCTAATTTTCATATAAATTCAAATTGTAACTAAATACAAATTCCGTTTTTCAGTCGTATTTAGTTATTTGTATTTAATTGTGGACAAAATATGGTAGCACCATCAAATATTATAAATTTCCCATAAATGTCCCAAATAAGCAGCTGTTCAACATAAACAAAGAAAAAATTCCAAAAAATATACTTTTCTACATTTAGGAAATAAGAATAATAAAGGGTTGCTGCAATGTTTTAAAAGAATAAAAACAGCTTAAAAAATGATAGAAAGCGAAATATAGACAAAGAAACCCAAAATTTAACGCCAGCAAAAGTTGATTTGTCAGCGGCCACAAATTTTTTGTTTGTACAAGAAGAACAGGAGTCAAAATCATATGGTAATTTATAAAACTTAAATCGAATTTATATGTCCAAGATTGGTGAATTAATTTTGATTTAAGTGTTTAATGCAAAACAGATTTTTGTATTTAAAACGAATTTAAATATAATAGTGCATTTATACCAGTACGAAATCTAGTACTTACGAGATTTTGAGCTTAATTTAGTTGCTTTTTACTAGATTTCCCATGCAAAACGAAATCTACTACGCCACTAGATTTTGACAAAATCTGCTAAAATCTAGTAGTACTTAGTTATACAACCGTGGTTTTGCTCATATAGTATTAAAAAATACTACGCTGTTCCAGAATATATACTTTATAAGGTGTGCGCAGTAGTTGTTTTACATTTGACGGACCTTTTTTTCTATGCAGTTTGACATTTCAAAATAAAAAAGGTCAAGCAACTATCCCTGGCATGGCAGCGAAATCTTGATAAATGTCAAAAAAGCCTTTTGTAAACGATAAAGATTTCGACATAGATTTCAATTGAAATCTACCAGATTTCGCTCTAGTGTAAATGTAGTATAAATGACTTAGCAAATCCAAGTTAAAAATTGGCCGTTAGAGTAATACCAGCGAGACTAGTCCGCCTGAAAAGTGTATGTGAGTAAATTGTATGATACAAAACTTCACCAAATTATGCATTTATTATAAGAAAATTATTTATGGGTCTCTATCGATAAAAAAAACAGACATCAAAAGGCGATTTATTGTCAATGCAGTATATTGGATGCAGACGAAGAGAAAGGTAAACTAAATTTCCTTCTTAATGTGGCAGAATTAAAAACAGCAAATCATGCTACGATTGCCAGAGCCTTTAACGACTCAATTGCGCTATTAAGCGACAATTTCAATAAAAATCAAATATTGTTATACGTGACTGATGCTGCTCCATATATGATAAAATCTGCAAAATATTTAAATGTATTTTACCCAATTTTATGTCACTTGTCTGTCCCATCGATCCTTTGACTTCTTATGGAAAAAACATTTCTCAAATCAAGACCGCGGGTAGAGGCTATCGCTTACTATGCAAACTACTTTCGTCAATTTAAAGATGCTGTGGAAGCTTTAAATGAAGAAGACGCTATAGCAATAAAGAAAGTAAAAATAGTTTGGAAAATGCAAAAGTGCAAAAAATTAAGTAGGCTTCCTAATTATACTGAAGCGTAAAAAGAAAAAAAGGACTCGATTAGTGAAGTCTTTCGGTCGTTATCGTATCCACATACAGGATCCGTACATACAGACAAACGGACGTCCAAGACAGAACTTTTTTAAACAGTTTTTTAATTAGTTTAAATAATAAAAGTGATATTAAAAATGTCATGAGTGTTAAAAATAGTATTTTTTCTTAATATGTGTGTGCATATATTTTTTACAAGTGCAATATATGATAATAATAGAGCCATTTTAAGTTTGAAAAATCAGTAGTTTCGCGTGAAGTGATAGTAGTACCCACCTCAACGCTTCGCTTATGAGGCGTGCAAAATTTAAAATTTGCATTCAATTAAAGATCAATTGGTATTTGTTATTGCAAATTATGCGTTTCTCATTAATACAATTGATAAGCTTCAACAATTTAATTCATTATCCAAATAATTGACGAAGCAACAAATACAGTTAATGCAGTTCAAGGCACAATAAGTGAAAAAATTAGGAGCAAACTAGAAGCAGTTATTAAAAAAATAATGGAATTCAAAAAATAAAACTGGTGTTTTTGCTTCAATACCTTGTGATTATTCAGTTAAAGAAATATGTATAATCCATTAGAGAATCGAAATTATTTAAATATGCGCCGATCACATCCGTAGATGTTGAAAGGTCTTTTTCAATGTATAAAAGCTTTTTACGACCAAATGGATTGAACTCTACAGTTGAAAATATAAATCAAATGCTATTTTTAAATGTAAATAAATAAGAACAATTTTTAATTTTTATTTATATTGTATTTTTACATTCTGTACCCTCATATTTATATGTACCTAATGAGAGTGAATTAAAATATTATGTTTTTGTTTGAATAAAATTTAAAAAATAAGTGCACATTTTATTGTTTTTAGTGTCTAAAATACCTTTTTTTAGTTTCTGAAGTCCCTGATGATGAGCAAATCAATCGGAAAACTTTTGTAAATGTATTTTCTTGTTCTTTTCTAGCTGTGTACATTTAAGTTAATAGTGCATTTACATCAGCAATGCTGAAACTGGTTTAAGTCTTTAAGCGAGTTTTCAAAACTATACCATTTACATTGGCATTTTTGTCAATTATTAGGTTTATCGTTGACAATATTTTATAAGTTCATAGAATGTTGTGCCAAACTCAATATTAGTGCTGCCAATCAAATGTGAAAAAACGGGTTTGTGAATTGGATAATTCACAAAACCTGATTGTAACAACTGGTTTTTCTGATAAACAAGCTACAAACTAGTTTATAATTTGTATGGGAAAACAGGTTATAAACAAGAAAATAAACCTGTTTATCGACATAAAGCACTTATAACCTGTTTATGGCGTAGATGTAAATGTACTATTATAGTAATGTACATTTTTTGTACACAAGCACAAGCAGTACAAAACTAAATGGGACTATCATTCTCGTTGTTATTGTTTTGTTTTTGTTTTACTCATTGGAAAATACAAAACAAAAACAAACGTTTCGTTTAATTTATTTTCCTACTCTGGTTGGAAGTACAAATTTGTGTATCTTTTTAGAGGATTAAAAATATTGAGATTTTTTTGCATTTGCACTTACACTAAACCATATGCAGTTAACAGTAAAGGAGTTCAGTGTTTGATGCAAATGGTTTTGCGGAAGTGCAAATGCTAAATATCGTATGTTAGCAATTTTTGTGGGTTATCGACATTTTCACGATATATCTAATTTTCTAAGATTTTGTTATTCTTTACAGTGTTAGTGATTACTTCAATACATATAGCAATTTTGGCGAACTGCCGATTTGTTCACGTTTTTTGCGATTTTTGTTTTATATAAGAGTTTTGACGATATCTATTAAATTTTAGGGTTTGTTTTCGATTTTGCGATTCTCGAGATAAAACAGACTTTCTTTACAGTTTTCGCGATTTTTCAACTATATTAAGCGGCCCACCTACTTGCAATGTCATTGTGCAATCTTTCGTATTATACAATAATATCGCCAGTGTGTATGTCATATTCGAAGGTGGCACAATATATCGGCAAACATCAAAAAGCTTTTTATTTTTATTGTACAATCAAGACAATTGTGTAATGTGGTGGCAACATTGTTCAGTGTTATGTTTACTTTTTTACTGTCAGGAAAATTGGGCAATATTTTCTTTGAAAGTATTGTGTGATTCATTGCATAATATAGGTCAAAATGACAATAATATGTACAACAACATATGCAATAATATTGTATAATGTATGGGCCACTTTAGACTTTTCTATTATGCCACTATTATAGGGCTGTCGTACGACCTGGTTTTCCAGGATTGTCCTGGTTTTAGACAAATTGTCCTAGTGTCCTGGTCCGCTCTTAAATTGTCCTGGTTTTTTGATATAGATCAATGCAGTCAAAAATTTAATTTCCGCTGATTTTTGATATGAAGAGAGGTTAAGCTTTCAACGCTGTTTATATGAAGCAATTTTACCAGCCTAACGTCACCTTATTATTGGTTTGACCCATAAACATAGGAAAACGCATTAGAAAGCAGCAAACCAATAATAAGCGGACGATTTGTTGCCTGGGTCCAGGGCTGCCAAATGATTTTGATCAAAAATCTGCACTTATCGTGGAAAAAATCGGCATTTTGGCTCTTCAATTCGAAAAATCGGCATAAATAAAGCTAAGCATTTTTCGTAGTTTTATCAATTTTTATTAATAAGAAAACAAAAAAAAGCAATCGCTAGTAATTTCATGTGGCTTATAAACATAAATGCATAACAAAAAAAAAATGATTTTATTAGCTTAAATATATACCATGGAATATAAATGATTTTCAGAATGAATACATTTCCGAATTTATAATTTTTGTTAAATCGCTTTTCATATGACTACCAAAACTTTTATGAGTTTCAAATAATCTGTAGAACACAGAATTCCTTCTAAAGTTAAATTTTCTAAGGAACATCGAAATTTAGTTTAGTTACTCGCGTACTGAAGAGTGTGCTATGCTATTAACTGGGAGGTCGCAGGTTTGATTCCTAACAAGACTCGGGTGTTTCTGCAGAAAAGCTCAAAAAGGCGTAATCAGTATGTGCGTTTGTAAATTTGACGGAGCTAAATATTTGTTCGATATTTGCAGACAAATGTGGGAGAACCATAATTTTATTTAAAAAATTCCCCTAAAACTGGAAAACCCATGTGGAATCGCATCGCTTTATTTTAGAAATTGTTTGCCAAAAATTATATTTATAAATTAATTACAGTCTTTTTGAATATTTGTTCAAATGCAAGAACTTTGAATCTATAAAATTCCGCAATTTCTAATAATATCAAAAATGGTAGTAATTTTTTTCTTCATTACGATATTTGGATTTATTAAAATTTGTGATTTACAGTTACCATCAAAATCAAAGTTTTCGTATGAAAGTGAGTATTTCTATTTAAAATTTACACAAAGCCTGGGGACTACGTCTTTCAACTACTCGATGAAATGAACACAGGTCGCCTCGGTAGCCCATGTGTTTATTTTCGCCCCTCCAAATTTTAAATGAATTTTTTGTTTGTTTATTGTTTCTTATGTATGAATTACATGTTATATGTATCTATTGTTTAATTGTTGAACTTCAATTTGAAATATATGGTTGATACATGTATCAAAATAAAAATTTGTTGCGGTTCATTTTTATATGATTAGTTCTTGGAATATATAAGCCTTTGTTGTACGTTCGTTTGTGTTATGTATTAGCTTTGTTCATTTACTTTCCTATCACTTTCCATCAACGAGAGAGTAAAAAGGAATTTTGTAAAATTACTCTCAAAAATAATAAAAAGTAAATGAACACTTTACCATCCAAAATTTTCAAGCTAAAATAGTGTTATAATATATAGGTATATATGAGTACTTAATAACTACTCCTATATGTGGAAAAATGTAATATATGTACCTATTACTATAAAAATAATGTGATTTCGGCATTTATTATTATTTCTTTTCAACAAAATTGAATAAGAAATTGAAAAAAGGGTACATATCTGAAATTTTAAACTTTTGAGGTAATGAAAACAAAAACAAATTATTTTGTAATGAAGTACAATATTTAAAAAATTTATATATGGATTACATTTTGGGACCAATTATCAATCGAAAGTTGCAGAAATATTTTTATGTTAACGTCATTTTGGCATGTTCTGTGTTTCACAAAAAAATAAAATTATGTGTATTTCTCATAGCATTGTTGTTATAAATAATTTTTTATAACAACAATGCCAAGAAAATTCACATTATTTTATTTTTTGTGAAACACAGAATATGCCAGAATAACGTATGTTTATTTGTGTATTTTCGTTAGTTTTGGCAATATTTTTGTTTTAGCGTTTTTTTTTTGTTTCAACGTTTTTTTTTACTTTTTGACGATTTTTTAGAGATTTATTTTAGTTTTGGCGCTTTTTTGGGTTTTGGGAATTTTTTCGGTGTTTGCTGATTTTTTTAGTTTTAGCGATTTTTTGGGTTTGACACTTTCGTTTTAGCAAATTTTCGGTGTTTGGCGATTTTTTAGCTTTGACGCTTTTTTCGCTTTGGTGATTTTTTCCATTTTTGGCGAATTTTCGTTTTTGACGATATTTTTAGTTTTAGTGTTTTTTTCGTTTTGGCGACTTTTTTCGGTTTTTGGGTTTTTTTTTAAGTTTTTTTGGCGATCTTTTTAGTTTTGGTGATTTTTTGCGTTTTAGTAATTTTTTTGCAATTTTGGTGTTTTTTCCGTTAAACGCTTTTTCATTTTGGCGATTTTTCGTTTTGACATTTTTTTAATTTTGAAATATTTAGTACATATTAGCTTTTTTTTAATTTCAAGAAATTCCCTCTTATGGTTTCCAAGATACTGCTAATTGTCTAAATTACATAGTCAAATTTACATTAACATTAAATATATTTATGTATGAACTAATTGGATTATCTACCGCCATAGTGTAAAGTACCGAGTATCTAGATACTCATAATATTTGCAATACTAAAATTTGCTGCAACATCCTCTGGCCCTGATGTACTAGATCCTGTGTTGCTAAATTCCATTGCTTTAGACATCTTATTTTTGTGCGATTGGTCCTAAATTAAACAAAAATTGGTTTTCTATCGTATTAATATATTTCATCGCTTTAAAAATTAACATTCACTTAGAATTTCTTAAATTTTGCAAAAATATTTTTATTTCCCAACTTCTTTTAGCAAACTTGATTTGTAAATACAAACACAAAACAGCTGTTTGAACAATTATTGAAAGTAAAAATTTTACTATCAAGAATTTTCAACAATTTTTTTGTGTCTCAATTTGTTGCTCTCTTTTGACGCTCTCTCGTTGAAAATTTTTGGAGTTAATGAACACTTTCTATCAAAAATTGTTAACAATTGTTAACAATTTTCAGTAAATGAACACAGCTATTATAAATGTCCTGGTCGACGGGTTCAGACTTCTGGCAGCCCTACACTACTAGCAAGTTATTGCGAATTTTGGCCATTTTTACGGACTTTTTGGCATTCCTTTTTTTTGCGATTTTTAATTAAAATTATGGCTTTTTAAATATTATGCAATTTATGCTATTTCGCAAAAAGCGTAATTTTTCCAAAGTTTTTGTTTTACATACATTTTAGGGACTGTAACATTAAAAATTTTAGCAAGCTCTTGCGAGTTTTCATAATTTTCGCGATTTTTTCCGGGTTATCGGCTTTCCTTACAATTTTAGCAGTTTTAATAAATTGTAGGCTTGTTTTCAATATCTATGCGAATTTTCAAACATTTTTGCGATGTGTGATTTATTCAAAATTTTTTGCCTTTTTAGAATTTAAGCGACTTTTAATCATAATTAAAATAAATTTTTCCAACTAATTGGACTTTCTTTTATAGTAGTAGTGGTAGTTCTTTATTTTCCATTTGTTATGTTTCACAATATAAACTTATAAAATTCTTTGAAATATTATAAGATTATTTAACACATATATACTATATCCCTCTTCATGGGAGTATTTAAAAATAAGAACTTAAGACTATGACAATATGTCGTCAGTCTATCATTCATAAATCGGCAAACATATACTAATACATTTTGCTTGTATGGGTTTTATTTTGCAACTCTCGCTCTCAATAAGTTTTTGTTAGTGTATATCAAACAATAGCAAGAAACAAGCGATAACACACCCTGCTTTTTTTTAATGTTCATGCCACACTTATTGAGTACATACATGTGAGAGTAAAAGAGTAAAAACCCCCATGTGATATGCTTTGCCAGTTCCTGCTTTAAACACCCAGCTAACCGAATTTATAATAATAATGTTTTCAAAATACAGCTGATTACTTCCATAATTAGGGTATTTGTAGAATCGTGTCGTATCCGCAGCTTTCTGTAAAAGTGTGGCTTTTTTTATTGGCTTTTAAAGTTGATATAGTATTGTATCTTAGCTGCTCTCAATCTTCTCTGGTTAAGTTCTCCGATATTTTCGTTGTGTTACAATCTCTGCACAATCTATCTATATACTGGAACCAGAAGTTTTTTCCTTATTAAAATTTTGGTGAACTGATTTGGTAGATGGTGCTATTGTAGCTAAATAGTGTTTTTATTATATACCTTAGATGCAAGTCTAAAGTATTTATATGACCGTTTTCTATGCCTGTTTCCAAAATCAAAATATACGTTGGGGTAAACGAAGGTAGCCTTAAAACCTTTAAAAAAAAGCGTTGCAACTTGTCGATTTCCTTGAAGTATGTGCATCCCCAGACTTCAGCACCATAATTTTGTATTGCCCTACACACAGACTGAAAAAGATTCCATTTTGCCTGTAATGTAACGTTATCCTTTCAGAAGAAGCTGCTCCATGCCATATTTATATTGTTTTTGGCCGACGTGTTTCTCTTCTCGATGTGCTTACTAATGCTGACTTTAGACGACATGTTTTTTACATATGGCTTGTTAGGTGTGTGAGACATATGTAACTTCGCATGTTTGTCAAAATTGTCAATTTACAGACGGTTTACAATATCTGCTTTCACACGTACATGTGCAATTACATCTGACATAACCTCTGAGTGTTCACAACAGCTGAGTTTTTGCACCATTTTCGTAAATATATAAAGCGCTCTTTGCTTTTTAATGTTTTTTCAGCCAAACCACACTTTTGATAATTTAATACAGCTGATGTCAGATGCCTTGTCAGATGAAAATAGAACACGCTCTAATTGAAAAATTTTCATCTGACTTTGCTTCTGTAAATGTCATCTGACAATGTTTCATATGTTTCACACGACATGTATCACTTTTGCAGTCGGAAATTTGACAAGTCAGATGTAAAATACATGTCGTCTGAAGTCAGCATAAATAATATTTTTGGTGTGTCACTCCCAAGTAGGTGTATTCCGACGAATTTTTAATCTGATTACCGTTGTACCAAAACTGCTCTTTCGCAGAAATTTTGCCACCTTTACGAAATATTAACATCTCCGACTTGCTTAAATTGACTTCTAGGCTCAACATTGTACAGTAAGTTTCACGTCTGCTGATCATTGCTCGCATAGTTGTTGTGTCATCTGCCAATATCACAATATCATCTGCATATAGTAATAGTCTTATGTTCATATTTGTATTTGCGTTATGTATAGTAATACCTCCTTTTAAAACATCATGCATATCATTTAAATATAGTGCAAAAAGCGTTGGAGATACGCTTGCCGTACTTTATAATAAAGTATTGTACGTTATTTCGGGTAATTGTACTTTATACTTTATGAGAACAATAAAGTACGCGAAAGTACTTTATTTCGCATGATTTGATTATTTAGAATTCAAAATAGATTCAGATTAAACAAAGCATACATTACTCCAATATAATGGCACAGACAAGTGATTTTGAATCGTGCTCGAAACACATATCATAGAATCATACTGGTGCAATATTCATTTCTTTAAAAATTCTATACGGATGAGTTGTTGTACCTAGTGTGCCCCGCATTTATTTTGATATTATTTTGAAAATAAAAATTAAGGAAAACGCGTATTTTTTATTAGAAAATTATAAGGAATGATTTGTTTTATGTCAGAAACACTTTACAGTATGTATTTTGTTCCTTTTTTCTTAATTTATGAGTAATTTATTCAATTAAATGTGTTTTATCCCGACGTTAACTCTTTGACAACTCTTCTCAATTGAGCTAATTTTACCATACACAATACCACAAACTGGTACCAACCGCAAAATATCAAACTCCGTTTGACATCGCTACAGCAAGGCGTACAATCGCACCAAATTGCCAGACATGACCAAACCACTGGCGCCAGCACTTGATTTCGCGTGCATACTGGTGTAGTGTAAGGGGCCCTTTATATTAGTCAGTCAGGGTATATAGATCACTTTAATCGAACCAGCTTTTGACTCTGGGAAGTATATGTAATCTGGAAATAGCCGAAATGAAAATTTTTTCTTTACTTTTCTCGTGTTAAGCATATCCTAATCACTCTAAATAATGTATTAGAAAGTTTACACATTTTGCTTGTAAAGCAGTGTAATGTTGCTGGCTTGCCTGAAACTAGTCGTAAACTTAAGACCTCGGGGCTTGTAGTTAAACGCCATTCAGCCAAAAAAATTAAACTGTTGTCTTCACCACAGCTGACTAGCGAAATTAACACAAATTTTGTATTACTTATTGGTAGAGCCTTAAAGTTTGATTTTAAAAATACAAACTTATTATTTACAATTAGCAATATAAATTTAAAAAGCAATGTTGATGTTTATGGAGAAATTGCGTTATTAAAGAAACTTTATGATCAGATATACAGCTCTGAAGGTTTTGCGGAATTATCTACTGCAAGTATATATTAGCTAGTATTTAATAAAATTGATGATAAATTATCAAATTTTTATAGATTATTTCACTTTTACTTTCTATTCCTGCCACGTCAGCATTCACAGAGAGAGTTTTTTCTTTAATGAAGAGCAAATGGCTAGACGAAAGAACCAAAGCGTCTCTGTATCTGATAAAAAATTAATTAATTATGTACTCTAATTTAAATAGAAACTGTAAAGAGCTGTGCAATTATTGAAAAATCAATAAAAAAAATACGTTTTTAAATATAACAATAAAGAGAAATAAATTGTACTTTGTTTTTATAATGTGTACTTTTTTCTTAACCTTTAATAACCAATGTACTTTAATTTGCAAAAACAAAGGTGGGAACCCTAGTTGGAGATAGAAGGCAATCTTGTTTTACTCCTGATTCCGTGCTAAACTTTTCGGATAGCTCATCTCCAGTCCATACCGCGAATTCTGTCTTGCTGTAAATCTTTTCGATTATATTAACCATTTTTGTGGAAACACCAATGTTATGTAATTTGTATATAAGTGATTTTCTAGATATCTTATGAAATGCAGCCTTCAAATCTTCAAAGAACGCATATAGTTTACGATTTTCATTTTGCTTAATATTGGCAATTACAGCTAGATTATATATATTATCTGATGTAGAGTAACCCTGCCGGAAACCAGCTTGGTATTCCATGATAATATTATGTTTACTGAGACAATTATTTAACCTGGTATTTAGGGCTTCCATCATAATTTTGCAGTTGCGTTCATGAAAGAAATTCCGCGATAATTGCTCGTAAGTTTCTTGTCTCCTTTTTTATATATTGGGTAGATTATACTAGTAACAAACTTTTCGTCTACCTTCCCACATTCATAAAGTACATTGAAATATTGCGCAATTTCCTCTATAAAAAGATAGGAAGCAATTTTTAAGAATTCGTTTGTTATGCGATCCTCGCCAGGTGCTTTTACATCACACATCTTACTTCGTGTGGCATAATAGGTGCATCTAAATCTTGGTCGTAATACAACATTGGGGCATATAAGAAATCTGTTACGGTTTGCAAAGGATTAAGCAAAGTTTTGAAGTAGCTTTTAAAATCAGATGCAGCTATTTCAAGGCGTTCTTGACAATCAACTTGCCTTATTTGTTTAAGAAGGTCCCACCAATCTTTACTATTTTGAACGCTGTTTTAACTTCCAAATTTGTAAAATATAGCCTTTTGCTTTCTTCACACACTTTTTTAAAACTACGATTTGCGTTTAGATATTGCTTTTTATTTTCATCTGTTGGGCATTGTCTACAGTTTTTAGTGATTTAAACGATTTTTCTCGAGCATGACGACATTTAAAGTTAAACCACCGGGTTTCTGCTTTTATTTGCCGGATTTGCTGCCTGTATAATTTCTGTTAAGTCTGACAATTTCAAAGAATTGTGCTGTTGCTTATGTATGTATACAAACTTGTTGATCCAAATTTCTTTTATAAATTTCAACTTTTCTTTCATTCCACGTAAGTTTTCGTAATAAATTAATTTTATTTTGTACAGCATTCCTTATTACGCTGAGCATTAGCTTTATAGGCTTGTGGTCAGGCCAAGTTTTTTCCTCCACATTAAAGTAGTGCACGCATCCAAGAAGGTCGTGTGATGGGCATCCATTTGCAATATGTAACCCAAAATCTTTCTTTTATATGTTAACGATGTATAACCAATTTTAGGGGTTGTTTTCGATCTAATTTTTTTCGCGACTTTTTTAGGATTTTGGAAACTATTTATGATCTTGGAAATTTTTGGTAAAGATGGTTTCATCGACTTATAACCAAATATAGAACTGGTTTCAGATATTATTAGTTTTTACAAATGTGCGTGATTTTGCAGTGTAAGCCATTCTTTCCGAAATATGTCCAATTTTGTAAAGTATGACTGAATTTGAATAAATTTCAAAGCTGTGCCCGTTTCTTGAATTTTTTTTGTTGCGAAATTTGAACGATAGTTTTTGATTCGACTAAGAAATTCCCTTCAAACAATGTGGTATAAACCGCAAGAGCGTTAAAAGCAGTTTATTTATGGTTAAAATAAGTTTAATACAAAAAAGTGATTTTAAAACGAATTTAAATTGGTATTATCGTTTTTCATCAGATAGCAAAACGAGTATACTCGTTAAATTGTCCATATAATTTATTGCTGTAAAATTTATTTAAAACATTTTTGACAGTAAAATGTACGGGAAATTTTACCAATTTAACGAGTAAACAAACGGTTACCGTATGTTACGTGAATTCCACCATTGTTTTTAGAATGGAGAAGTTCGTTAAATGAAACTAAAATACCTAAAGCATATGACAAAATCTCAATTATGTAGAATCAAGTTTTCATATTATCATTGAATCTACGACTTTTGAAGGATGTTCAAAAACTTGTAGTCTTAAAAAGCTTCATAGAGATGCATCCTGTTCTAAAACTCGAATGACACATAGATGAATTGAAAGCCACGTAGTAATATTATTTTTGATACTATTTTTTTAACCTCAGCCTTGATGCACTCTTGTAACTCTTATAGCTTTTTATGGCGAATGTATTTTTCATCCCAAGTTGCGCAATAAACCTTCAAAATGGGTGATTAATCATAGGCAAGATTTAAAAGCTACTAGGTATATCAAGTGACGAGTGCATGTAATCAAAGCAATATCTGAATTTTCATTTTTCAAAAACTAACTACTGATTTTTATTGTTAAAAATTATATCGAAATTATCGGAGACAAATCCGACCAAATTTATGAATATAATACATATTTCTAGAATACAATTTTTCAAATGATTAAATTTATTACCAAAAGTAGATCACGCACATTTCTTAAAATCAACAATTCTGTAAAAAAAACAGACATGACTACAAGGCGAAAATCGAAAATTTTTAATAAATACTACTCAATACTTCGGGCGGTCAAATTGCCCGTTCGATTAAAAAGGAGCCCAAAATGCAAGTAAACCCTTTCAAACAATATACATTTTATCTGAAATTTATTATATCGGCTTTGTTTTTAGTTCAATATGTGAATTAATGTAAATTCAACTTATTTTATTAAGAATGGAGTGTTGGAGTATCCAAATCAGATTAGCAGAACGGATTAGTACTACAGATTTCGACAGGCCGCTACACCGTCTCATCAGCGTTCTTGTTCACTTTTGCCACTTATTAAGGTGCATGCTCTTTATAAGGAAACATCAGCTGTTTAACTAATTTTTGATATGAAATAGAATACAAGACTTTTTTCCTGTAAACTCTCATACAATCTCAATTTAGTTAGCTGAATTCTCCTCTATTTGACTTAATTTAATATGCGGTCTGTCGAAATCAGTAATACTGATCCGCTCTGCTCATCTGATTTGAATATTCCAACACTCCACTCTCAATAAAATAAGTTGAATTTACATTGAATAAAATATTAACTAAAAAAGCCGAATTAATAAATGTTAGACTTATACGTTAAAAATTTTTTTTAATCGGCTGATAAATAGAAGAGGTATGTTATAACCAATATTTTGGCGGACAAATTGCCCGTCAGATTTTCGAAAAAAAGTATGGAACTAAACTGCATGCAAACCCTTTGAGCAAAAAAGTATTTTGAAAATCGGTGCAACAAACAAAGGTATGCGTGACAAACATAAAAAAGTAAAGAAGTCGGTTAAAAAAGAATTTTGAGTAGTGAACGTTTTCTCGTTATAACAAAATCTTCGTTTAGATATTTGTGTTGTTGAACTAACATAAGTTGTTTCTGCTATTATAATAGAAAAAACTGTTTCTTTTAGTTTATCACACAACTGCAGAGCAAAACTTGAGCCTAAAACATTTTCATTAATGCTGTTGCTTTTGTCGTTGCTATAGGGTCAGGCCACACTGGCGTTTTTAAAACGCGGCGTTTCTGCTTGTTATATTAAAATTGAAAGTTCTCAATTTTTTAAAACTTCAAATTTAATACAAAACGCGTCTTAAAAACGCCCGTATGGACTACCCCTATGGCTCAATTGTAGAAAAAATTGCGAGACAAACTGCAAACAAGCCCTTTCAAACAAACCAGATTTTTTTAATTTCGTACACAAAGTTAATAACCTCCTCATTTTTTTAAATCGGTTAAAAAAACTGGTGTTCGAAAAGACTAAGGCCCTAATTGAGAAAATCACGTTACCAAAGTGAAATTTATATAGGGAACAAAAACAAAATTTCGAATATTTTATAAATTTGTTTTATTTTTCATACAAATTTTAAAAATTTTCGAAGGCAATGCAACGCTGGAATTTCTATGCGTTTGTTTGATGAAAAATTTTTATAAAAACAAAAACAAATTTTAATCAAATATGTTTTTGTATTAACATAAATTTCACTTCGCTGATGTGATTTACACAATTAGTACCTAAATGTCAAAAGTTAATAAACAAATAGAACACAAAGTAAAATTACACACAGATTACACATGAAACTGATTACACATGAGCTACACATGCAAGTAGAAATTACACACAATATGTGTAGTTACACACAGTTTGACAACACTGGTTATAATCATACGAGTGTGATTGACGTATAAGACAAAAACGTTTTGTCGTATTTGGTGTGTTTTCAGGCTAAGTAAAAAACCTGACTTCAATGCAAAGATCTTATGTACCTGATTACAAAACCAATTTTTGTGTCAGATCAAATGCTGTGCTTGTCTACAAATAGGTTGTCCGCCCGTAATTTTTCATAGTACCAAACCTTTCATGTCCGTTCAAATAAAATATTTTGAAAATTTGTAAAGAAATGTCGGAGTTATATGATAATTAATATATCGGCCCACCACTTTGTCCGCCCGATTTTCACTTCTATGGGATCAAACTGCAAGTAATTCATTTGAAGCAAAAAAAATTTTTTTTTGAAAATTGGTTCATAAATGGAAGATTATGCGGGGGAGGGGATAATGTCCTGTAGATTTTCGAAAAAAGAATTTTGAAAATAGGTTCAGATATGACAGACTTATGCTTGTGGGAGCAAATTTTTGGAAAAAATTATGCAACAAAACTGCAGGCAAACCCTTAAAAAAAATCGGTTTAAAAATGGCAGAGTTTTGATTAGGGGGAGCGAATCTCCTCACCGATTTTCGAAAAAAAATTGTGGAACCAAACAGCAAGCAAACCCTTTCAAATAAAAAAAGATCTTTGAAAAACTGTTCACAAATGACACGAGTTATGCCATTACAAACATAAAAAATACTCACGAATTCATAACCTCCTTCTATTTTGATGTCAGTTAAAAAATAAAGAAAATTACAAATATCTTTTTCAGGATATTTAGGCATTTTAGAGGACTTTCTAGCGGGAAGCTATGTCATTTTTAATCAATACTTATTAGGAGTAGATTGAAACCTTTCGAATGAAACAAAATTTATTAATATATGAAGACGCGCTCTACACAGAAAAAATTATGATAGCTGTTTTTTAAACAAGCATGTTTTTGAAACTTATTTTAAATCTTTATTATTGTCTCTATTTAGTTTGATAAATAATTTTGTGTGACTTATTATTTCATTTCAATTACCTATCGCCAATGTTGGCAACCTGATAAAATTATGAAATTCTTTGATTTATTTTTTATATTTCTCTAAAACATTTTTTGATTGAAACAATTTGTTCATTGAAAAAATCAGAATTTTTTCACACAAATTATTACAAATTTTTGCATTTGAATTTACAAATTTCTTTATAGGACCTAAATTGAACAAATTTACATTTGATTCAGGGAATTTGGTATTTGAAGTGAAAAATTAGTTTTTTCTGTGTACAGTTATTCAATCTTGAATATGAAAAGAAACCATAATAAGTATCGGGCTAGTTCTTACGCCACGTGATGCGCACGTAAGATTAGAATATACATACATATGTTTATGTATGTCAAATTTCGTGAAAATGGAAAGTTTTTGAAATCTGAAGTGCCAAGCAAACGATATATGTATGTACAAAAATTAGTTTTAATGGGGTTCGACAAAAAAGACAAAAGATGAAGCACCATTGATTGCTCTAATCAATTTTTTCATTCTTCTGCAAGACTGAAAAAAACATGGTCAGGAAATAATCGCATTAGCAACGAATTTTACACTTGAAAAACATTTTTTAGATAGACATTAATTTTTGAATTTTGGGTTTAGTGCCACCGTCAAAAAACTAAAGCACCAAAAATTAGACTAAAAAAGCACCGAGCACTAACTCCAAAATTTTTCGCGTCGAAAAGTTGAAAAAGCACTAAAAACGGTGCGAAAAACACTGAGTTGACAACACTACTTGTGGGTGTATTGTGGTGGTGATTCTGTGGTACCACAGCTAGCCAAGAGCTGTTTAATAGACGATTGTGATTAATATACAACTCTCTAGTGAATCTCCTAATGATTATTTGAAGAGTAACATTAACTAAACAATGTTATATTTTTTGTTTATTTTTAGTTTTTGGAACATATTCTGGCACCATCTCCTTTTAATCGTGCAAGGTTTAATATACAACTCTCAAAAGAATTTCCTGAAGATTTTTCGAAGAGTTATCTTTTATCTTTTTTTAAACTCACGGCTTTTAATCTTGCAATGTTTAATCGAAAATTTTTTGCCAAAATATGTCTGTTATTGTTTCTATTTTAATGGAATTTACCGTTATGAATTTTTATTTTTTCTTTATTGGTTCGTTTATGTTTTCATTTATGGTTTGAAAAAGACTCGTGCAGGTTGTTTCAAGTATTTTTTTAAGAATACAAAAAATACTTAAAATACTAAAAATACTTGAGTTATGATACTTTAATATCCAAAATACTTTATAATCAATAAATGAATAATTTTAGTATTAATAAATACTACAAAAATGAAATTAGTTTTTTTTAATATATAACTCGCAAATGAAAAAATCCTATCGAGCATTCTACGATTCGTCAAATCGTCATTGAATGATCCATTTACGACTCTCTCAACGACTCATATATGCATAACACGGATGAGGAATTCAGAAGTAGTAAAATAATCTCTACAAGAGCCTCATACAATCCTTCATGTTCTTCATAAAAGACTTGTAAGATAAACTGTAAATAAATCTCAAATGACTAATAAAAGCATCTTCGGCGGCTTTGTGGAAGACTCTTTCAGATGAATCGCCTATATGTAACAGTTTCTCCCGTACGATGTATCTCCCACAAATAAAATATGCGCTCGTCGACGATTTAAAACGCTCGGCATGCGATTCGCAATAGACTCTTCCGCGATTTAAAAGGCTAGCTGGTACTGCTTATATGTTCAGGAATGTATTCTGCTGATTTTAGTAGTTTTTCCCATTTCTTAAAAATTTGATACATTTCTTCTTTGGACGGATGGAGTACTTCTCAAAAAAATTTTCTACAGGATCAATAAATTTTTTATAGTAAAAAAAATTTTTAATTTTTGGAAAAATTTAGGATTCAAAAAACAAAATTTATTTCACTGTTATTTATTAAGCTTCTAAAATTTATAATTTGGTATTTAAAATTTAGGATTAGGCAGGATCAAGAAACAAAATTTATTTGGCCGGATCCAGAAGCAACATTTATTTGGCAGAATCGCCATGTAATAAAACCTGAGTGTTATGAATTGAATATTTTCTGAGCACTCCCGCTGCATTAGCCGAGCATTAAAATGCCCTCGGTGAGAATAATTTAAAACAGTCTTTTTAGATAGTCAAATTAATTCTGCCCTTTATTAAATAAGCTACCAGCTTATATACTAAAATTAATTCTTGTCAACATTAATTTGCAGTCAAAAATTTCCCACGAATTATGCTGACGCCAATTAGAAATAAAAATATAAAAATTAATACGTCTACTTAACAATGAAAATATTAATTGTATTATTTTTGGTTCTGCACTGACAAAGTAAAGAATATTAAATTTCAATACAGTGACGTGCAAGAGTGGACATACACTACAATATATACGAAACGATGTAAAATCTTTTTTATTCAGGTGAAAAATTTTCGATATTTTGGGCAATAGCTAAAATACAGGAAAACACGTTTTCGCGATTATATCGAAAACTTTTGTTGAGAAAAAAATAAGGCCCTTATTATGAGTTGCATTCGATATTAGATCCTCGCTGGCTACCGAAAATCGAGTATCGAATGTCAAATTCGCATTATGAGCTGGCAGCCCTATCGAAAATTTCGGTGTGCAACGAATTTTCAATCGAACACAATTATGCTTTCGACGGTTTAGTGTATGTATGTGAGAAATTGTTGAAAATTTAAGTAGTTTGCAACCGTTTTTTGCTTTTGTGCGATGAAGTAATTTTAAACTATTTTTGTAAATTTTGTGCAGATACAATGTCGTGAGCGCCAACAACAACTAAAAATGCTAGATTCACTGATGGAAGAAAATTTAAAATTTTCACAAATTGATTTAATTTCATAAATCTTATATATATGAAATCATATTATTTATTAGTTTAATAAAAGAAACAGATATAATTTTTAAGTTAATTTTTTTATTTATATGTAACTCAATTTGCAAAGAAATTGTATTTAGTTTTAGTAACAGCTGATAGAAACGTACTATTGTGAACAATGACAATGAGTGATATTCACAATAGCGCTATTCTTTATCGAATGTGCGTCATAATACCAAACGAAAATTCGTTCGATCAGCATTTTCGATCACACTAGAAGATTGAATATTGCTCATAATAGGCACCTGAATGAATGAATAAAAGCATATTAATACAAGTACGCTCACAACTACAACAACAAAAACTACAGGCATTTTGTTTTTGTATTTTCTACTGAATTGTGAAAAACTATATAAAGAAGAAAATAAAAAAATTATTAACCCTTTCAGTACGCCTGTGCACCATATTATACACATCTTACTATACCAATAAAAATACAATATTAAACAAAAATTGTTGAAACACATTATATATTATATAATTACCAAAAAGTAGCAATATGTATTTGAGGGTTTCTTAAGAAGAGAAGCATACAATTTAAATCTAATTTCTATGTTTGTTTAACAAATTTTGTGACCACAGAAGATAAATGATTGACCAAAATATTGCTAATATATAATATGTATATTTGCGATGTTGTTAACGTAATTTTCGTGATGTTGAAGGTGGTAAAGGGCAAATGCTGTAATTAAAATATTTGTATTTAACAAGAAGTTATAAAAGGGTTAACAAAAGAAAATAAATAAAATGTTTACATATGTAAATTTTATAATTATATTTTTGGAAAATTTTTACGCGTAAAACATAATGCAGATTTTTATTAAAAGTATACTGATAAGCTCAGTACTCTGTTCAAATTTGCGAAAAATGTTCATCAACATTAGTATTTTCAGACGAAAAATATGACAAGTAACCAATGTGTTTGTTGTAAATTCCACACGAAAAAAGTGGTGCTTATATTATTTCGCATGATGACTCAAAATGTTGTAGATACATTTCATATGTTTTTTAGAAAATAAACAGAGTACTACTTCTGCAACAATTTTTCATGAAAAATTCGTGACAATTTTTTTATACGAACTTTTGACAGCAGTTCGCACGAAATGATGAACGAAGTACCATGCTATAGCACAGAATATGGAACAGAATACTCACTTTTGACAGCTAAAAAATGTTCTTCTCATGTGTTATGTAGTTTTAGGCCCCTTTTATATATGAGACATTTCTTGCCGGACAGAAAAAATATATAGGCGAGGGGAAGAAAAGGTCGAGAGTGTAGTACACGACTATCTGTACTGGACATTTTTCGCTTCTGTTTTCTATTTTTCTCAATACATACGCACATCAAGCCACAATACTAACACAAAACACACACATAAAGTAAACCAATCGGACATTTCTTGACGAAGTGTAAAATCTTCAGGCAAGTTCAAAAGGGAATCGAAAAAATGTCTGGCAAGAAATGTCTCATATGTAAAAGGGGACTTACATGCATTTTGTTGTTTTTACTAAGATTGTATGAATGAGATAGTCAATTAGAAACGACGTTAGAAAATAAGATTTGCTTCCTCTTTGATACAATCTTCGTAATGTTGTTGTATAGTGACGGCTCTAGTTAGTTGTCTATGACTGATGGATAATGTTAACTGACAGAATTGGACTATGCAAGAAATACAAAAATCCGTTCAATATCGTGGGAGTTATAAGCAATTTAAATTGCTAAAAAATACAGACACATATTTAACTTAGAATAATTCAAAGTCAAACTATGTATCAAGTTTGAAACGTGTGAAGATGACTTGAGAATAGTTGCGAATAAACTATTGTACCTTTCTAAAGAAGAAGAGCAAATTTGTTCTCAAGTTGGAACGAATATATTAATTTTTTTGAAATTTTTTCAAATGTAGAACTTAAAAAGTATAAGTAGTTTTAAAGAGCTACACTTTCACTTCTTTCAAAGCACAACACCATTCACGCATTTAAAGCAAGGCTAAATCCATACTAGGCTTCAAGTTTGTGAAAGATGTCGAACATATCACTGATTATTTCGTACGAAAAGTTTTACATGAACCAAATATTAAGTAGCCCTTAAACTATGCTACAAATTCTTACGTTTGTGAAAAATTCCATCAATTAGAAAATTTTTATAAAGCGTCCCATCCATTATACAATATTATTGAACATATTAGTGTGTTTTGACCTATACTATGTAATAAATGGCACAATAATTTCAAACAAAATATTAAACAATTTTTCTGATAGTGAAAAACGAATCTTAACAATGTTACCAACACTACACAATTTTCTTGATTCTGCAACAAAAATCAAAAGCCTTTTTATTTTGGCCAATATATTGTGCCATCTTCTAATATGAAATACACATTGACGATATTATTGTACAATATGAAAAATTGCGCAATTTTATTGCAAGTGTGTGGGGTCTTAAGCTTAAAGTTTTAGTTTTTTGCTTCTCCTGTAAAAAAAATAAAAGTGTAGTTACGTCCGTTTGGATTTAATTTGACGGTATATAAAGAGAAAAATTACCAGAAGCTATTATAAATTAAATGGATATTATATGAATTTATACTCATATATAATAAAAATATATATTTAAAAACAATTTGTTTCAAAGAATGTATTTTATGTTTGCTGGGTATAAGCTGGAAAAAGAAATTAAAACTAATTTGACAATTTGGTAGAAATCAGCTGATGTTAACCAGAATGAATGAATGAATTCATATTCGCGTTTAGTGAACTCAAATACCCTTTAAAAACTTATTTTTAAGGTTCATTGTTTTTTGCAAACTAGTGTATTTCAATCACTTTTTTGGCTTGTAAAAGATTATTCAGATTTGTATTGTTTGCTATTTTCAGCAAAACGATATGTTTTGATTTTGGAAATGTTTCCTTACATCAAATAATAAAATTTTAAACTCGAAAAAGCGTATTGGAAACTTTAGGCGGGATCGACCTCTTAAAAGCGGGATAGACCCGCCCAAAGCGGGATGTCTGGTCAGGTTAATTATTATGCAAACTATTTAGTTATTTTAATGATATTAAATCGACTGGAACATGTTGGACTCAAAACAAGGATTTTTAAATACTTCTGGAATTTTTAATAGTCAGCGCGCTTATCACATCAGCCACATCATCATCTATAATAGTGAGAGTATAGATGTTGATTTTTTTCCTTTTTTAAACAAAAATAACACGTGCCTCAAGTAGATCTAAGTTAATTTTTTTATAAAATCTTAGGTTTCTTAAATATCTTTTAAAGTAGACGAATTTGAGAAAAAGTGACAGTAGCAATTTTGTCGGAAATTAAATTCTCTACAAAAAATTTCTTAATTAAGGCATATAAGTAATTTTTCTTCATTAAAAAAAATCATTTTGGATCGGCTTGCGGCATGTTTTGTTTTGTTTAAAAAAAATCAATTTATATATTTTTTTATCGAAAGCAAGGGAAATTTTAGCATATAACGACCACTCTAATATACACACAGAAACAGCTTTGAGAGCAGCTGAAAGAGTAAATGGCCTTGGCCAAGAGGATTGCGGAAGTTGAATAACATGTTTATTAATTATCTAGATGTTGTTACCAATTACATCCAACATAATTGTTGATACATACTTTGGAAGCAGCTAAAAAATTGTTATTTAAAAATTACCAATATTTTTCACTGAGGTATAAATTAATGTTGATAATGTAAGAAAATGACGCTATTTCCCCTGTTTGTGCATGTGGCCTTAAACAATCGGCGATGTGTATAGATTTTCTGTACGTTGCTGCAGTATTCTTTCGATTGCAAAGATAATGCGGTCCAACAATGAATTAAATTCTTAAAATGTACAAGCCCACCAATAAAAAAATATGTTATTAAAAATAACAAGACATCATATTTTATCATTTATGGATGGTGTCTGATTGTCATCTTTAGTTACACACAAGATCAATTGATCGATGGATCGAAATGTTTTATTGAGTTTAAAAGTTGGGTTATTGTTTTGTTCTTAATATTTGACTGTTTGTGCAAATAGAGAGATCCCATCAATAATGACTGAACAACAATTTATATTAGAAGTATAAATCTCCAATTTCAATAAAGAAGATATAAAACGAAATATATACACAGAAAAAAAGGAATGTAAAATCCATATGCCGCAATTTTGATTGCAAATCATATTAAATTTACAAGAAATAATTTGTCGTTTGAGTGTGTTAGTGTTTACTTGCTTTGTTAATTGCTACAATTCACTATTCTACTTAGTTGTGTGACTTGTTGTTGTTTATTCTTACATGTGTTGTCTATGTATACGACAAAAAACGAATTACCAGCGAATATTTACTGCTGCTGGCTTAAAATTACCCTTGTTTCATATTAATTTTAAACGGAAAATAATTAATCTAACCTTAAATCACCGTTAAAACAATTTTGGTATAAACGTTAAGTTTCATTTTCAATCGACATGACTATAACTTTCATTTCAAATAAGTTTTATGTTAAATAATCATTTAAATCATGTTGAATTAAAATGAAATGCATTTTACATACGATGGTATTTATTTAGTGTATAAGTAATTACTATCACGTAAGTAAAATAATTAATAAAATAGCTACATTAAAGTCATGTTGTTTAAGCTTGATATAACTTTAATTCAACATGATTCTTCGTGTTGTTCCAATATCAAATTCACGTTGTTTCAACTTGAAATAACTTTGATTCAACATGATTCTTCGTGTTGTTCCAATATCAAATTCACGTTGTTTCAACTTGCAATAACTTTGATTCAACATGATTCTTCGTGTTGTTCCAATATCAAATTCACGTTGTTTCAACTCGATATTACTTTGATTCAATATGAATTTTCGTATTATTTCAGTATCAACTTCATTTTGATTTAACTGTACTGGAATATTAAATCAACATGAAATATTGTTAATTCAAAAGGAAAAATTTTCTTTCAAGATTATTGTAAATCACGTTGATTTAACATGAAACACCTATGAAGCAAAATCACTACCGAAAAATGTTTAGTTAACCTGATTTTCGACGATTTTACATGGAAATTTTTCTGTGTGTAGCAGCAAAAAATTCATTGAGACGACAACTGTCAAAAACTCATATACATAAGCATTAATAAACTAAAAACAATTATGAAGTGAGCGAGGTGGAAAAAATCAATTAAATTTTAAATGTTAAATTTTTTATGATTTGTCATGAAGCGTTTCAAAAAGCAATATAAACAAATATGAAATTTTATTATAACAAAAAAACAAAAATTAATTGAAAAATTAAGTTGGTGTTAATTTTTCCCTTGTTCCTTGGAATATTAATCATACCCAATTCTTTCTGAATATAACGTTACGAACCTTAGCCTAATAATCAATTTAGATTCACAAAGCAAATACGTTCGAAATAATTCATATTAATAAACAATTAGCTACTGGCTTGAGCTTTTCACATGTTTACATGTTCATATATACTTAAGTATAAAATCAAACCAAAAAAGTTTGTCTTGAGTAGAACAAAAATCAGAAAAATGGGAATGAAGAAAAATAAACCAATGGCAACGCAGGGAAAGTGCACTTTAATATCAGCTTGAGAGTTATTTAATTCTCGTATTCAATTTTCACGAAAAAGTTGTATATATAAGAATTAAAATCACATTCAACAAAGCCACCTGACAAATGGTGATAGCAAATACACGTGAGCACTGATGATGGAAGTGTAGCGGCTTCCGAAAGTGGCGCTACTCTGTTCTGCTGTGTACGTTGAAAAATTAAGTTGGTGTTAATTTTTCCCTTGTTCCTTGGAATATTAATCATACCCAATTCTTTCTGAATATAACGTTACGAACCTTAGCCTAATAATCAATTTAGATTCACAAAGCAAATACGTTCGAAATAATTCATATTAATAAAAAAACAAAACGTTGGCAGAGTCGTTGTCGAAATTTTGTTAACACAAGCACCCAGGCAGAAATTGCCAACTGTACAAAAATTGTAGCACTGGGAAAGCACTTTTACAGAAGATACCAAAACGGTTTGCCAACGTTTCAGTTTACAACCTGAAAAATGGTTTGCCAATGCTTTTTAATAAAAAAAATTATTTTACTTTTTATTTGTTTTTGTTTTTATTTATTTCAATATGAATGTGCATGGGTATATGTATAAGTTATTTATGTAAAAGAGTGATAGCAACTGTATCGTTTTGAAATTTAGTAAGAATACACTTAACATCTACCATCTTTATGTCTATTTCTATTGTTTTCTATCTTTTTCTATTTCCTTGGATGACAGTGGATACTCAAAAAAATCAAAAATTTTGCTAAAAATATTGCCTTTTAGGTAAATATTATCACATTTGTATATAGAAAATTTCTGATACAACCATAACATTTTGATTATTTAATAAACAAATATTATCAGGAGGAGCGGCTGTAATTTTATATCCATCAATGTTAACAAAATGTAGTTTTTTTCGATGCAACTGTCTCTATAATTTTTCCACGTGAATATTTTCTATTTTTAACAAGCGGATATAATCATGGGATATTATTTGAGGAACTATTAGCAAGGAAATGCAAGAAGAACCCATTAAAGTTGCATATATGTACATGCATGCATATGAATTTACTTTTAAGATTTAAACTTGAAAAATAACTTAAATAATAAGTAGTATTAAAAATATGTGACGTATTGAATTGGTAAAATATATTATTTTTCTTTATTGGCATTTTGTAGAATGAGATACTGGGAAAATGTTTTACTAAACAAACTTATAGTATTGGGGAAATATTCTAATTAATAAAATGATGATATTGCTAAAGAACTGAATTTGTAGTTTTCACAATGATTGGCCACGACATGAAAAACAATCGGCCAAGCGTGGATCGACGTTATCATTTGCGTGTTGGCAAAACTCTTTAAACGTTGAACGCCGTACGTTGGCCCCATTGTATTTTCCTGAATGGAATGATGTTGGGAAAGCACTGAATTTTTAGTTTTCGCAATGCTTGGCCATCAACATTAAAAACAGTCGGCCGAATCTGGATCGACGTTATAATTTTCTTGTTGGGAAAGCACTTTAAACGTTGAACGTGTTACGTCTTGCCAACGTTTGAACCACATTAGAAAACGCTTTGCGAACGTTGGCCCAATTGTATTTTTCTGCCTGGGCATACATGCGAAGACGTTGTGGTTTTTTGTACCAAATCACACTTTTTGTCGCCGAAAAGGCGGTTTGTCACAATTCGTGCACTATTTCACTTAATTTTTATTAAATTGCTTTTATTTAATTAAAACACTCATATTTCTCTTTATTTTTATATTTTTCGTCTAAAAATTCGAAAATTTTTAGTTTTTGCAAATATATTAACACGGCAAACAGTTTGCTTATGTTTTCATCTAGACAAATTTGCAATAAAACTAATAAATGCCGTTATACCTGATACATTTTTATCTTGATTACGATTTGACGTTTATCATCATACAAATTTATCAGGAATAGACCATGGTAGAATAATATAACAGGTAGCCTCATAACTAATACAAATGTACATACATTTTGGGATAAAAAATTTAAAACATTAATAGAGGGGGTATGTGTGTGTTTGTATAACAGAAGCAGCAAACATACGTGTGGTATTGTGTGTGCAACGAGTTATTTCACATATACACAACATTTGACAGTTCGTACCATAAAAAAAGCAAATAAAAAATAATCAGCTGACGTTCCAGGGCTACCTTGTATATTATTCTACCATGCAATAGACTGACTGTAAGAGATAAAATATATTTCAAATACAAAATTATTTGATCACAGGGCGGGGATGTTTATGTATGTAACTAAAGACTGATTTATGTAAGTGTTTCAAACATGCGACTAAGAAACATGCAGTGAAAATACAATACATAATTGTTGGACTCAAGAAACATATATCATAAGCAGCGTTGTCGGTTATTTTTGGTTTTTAACCAAAATTGGATACTTTTTTCTGCAATGTGTACTAAAGTACTTTTCGCTTATAGTCTCGACCTTTAGTTGCACGCAAATTGTGTACTATATCGCTAATGTGACTATAAGCCTAACTGTCATATTAACCATTCGGAGGCGTATAACCAAATTCGCATACAAAAGTTAATAACTAAGTATTTCATCCCTGGTACAAAAGCCCATAAATAATATTTTCTTCTAGTGAAGAGTTGATAACAGAAATATTAAATGATTTAGTGCTTTCATAGTTCTTTTTCAAATTGTTTGTGGCTTCAATAACTAAACAATTTAGTAAATTTTTCTATTGTGACTATAACGCACATTGTATTGTGACTACAACGCACATTGTTTATCTTTGTGAACCGCAGATAGATGGCATATATGCCAAATGTGCTTATATCGATAATTGGACTATAGCGTGAACATATTCTATGCAATTTTGTAATGGAGGCAATAAATTCATATAAAATGGACTATGTCGATAATGTGACTATACAGCCCTGTACAGACGGTTGTCAGATCTTACAATATTGTCAGATCTGCCAATGTGCTGACGATGACCTGACAATAAAAAATTGTCAGGACAACGTATATTGTAAGTTCTCACGGTTGTATCAAAGTTGTTAGAAAACCTTACAATTTATTGGCAGACAAATGTCTGACAATAAATTTATCTGACAATATTGTCAGTAAAAAAATTGGCAATTCACACGACTGTCAAATGCAAAAATTGCTAGACCTGTTATTTGGCGCTGCCAGACTCAGATCATTTGACAGAAATTATAAGAGTCCGACCGCAACCAGTTTTTTGAGGCCGAACCCGAACCTAATATTCGGCAAAAAGGCCGAACATTCGGCCGAATCTGAAACTTTGCCGAAACTTTTTAGCATTAACTGATATTGACATTTTAAAAACTTAACAGAACTGAAAAGTAATTTATTTTATTAACGGTCCTTTGCTCAATGTGATTAAAAGTTAACGTGGTCTTTAACGGCAAATTCGGCATACAAAACTCTGCGTTAAAGTATACGTTAGCTTTTAACGGTACACTGTGAAAAAGGGCGCAAGAGTATTTCTACATACATACAGTGTCAGTCAAAGAAATGGTAGAAATTGATTATATTTCATTCCACTGAGCAAATATAAAACTTAAACATTTACGAGCATATGACTAAAAAAACTTGGCATGAAATTAGCTTAAATGATGAATAGAACTAGAATATTGTTTTCGGTACACATACATTGAGTGTTTTATCACTCTATTGGTGACGTTACAAGAGCACCAATCAAAAAGTTGTGGCGGGATAACTAAAAAGGAAGTTTTTTTGTTTAAGCCAGTGTTTCATCGATCATATACACAATAAAGAATTTTTCTCGATGGTATTGAATTTATCGTGAAGATTGAAAATGAGCTTTTTCATATTTTTGAATTATTTAAAAAAATCTATTTTAAAAAACAATCAATTTCAGTGAAAAATTGTAGATGTAAATTCGATTGAGAAAATCGATTTTTTATAACATAAAATAGATTTTCGATTGGAATCGAAATCGTTTACCATTCCCTAGTTTATGCTATTTATTTTGGCAACAAGCAGTTGAATACTTTATGTTACTATGATTATTTTTCGGTTGCGCTTTATAAAACTGAGTAAAATTTTCATTCAATTTGAAAAGATATTTTGTACAAGAAAAAACAGATTCATGGCGGTGACATATTTGGAAAATACTATTTCGATTAACTTCCTTATTTATAAAGAATAAAAAGTTTCGGTTTCGGTATTCGGCCAAAAAGGTTGGCCTAAACCGAATATCAGCCGATACGACAATTTTGGCCGAATCCGAAACCGAATATTCGGTCGGACTCTAGAAATGATCAATTATTTATCATCTGTTTTTGTGTAAACTTTAAAAAGTGAAAATATAAATTAGTATTAAATATAAAGAAGAAATTTTAGATGCATAGTTTTTACTTTTATTTTCCTTTTTCCTTAAAAAAGATGTGTGCAGTGCTGCCAATTTAAAGAAGCCTCTGACAATGGCGCTTAAACGGTAGTGACCATGATCTAATAATACAGGTCTATGCACCAGTACAACAATACAAAAAACAACAGGCATTTTGTTTGTGTATAACAATCGTAAAGATGTCAAAACCAGCTGTCTACAACAGCAAGAAAAACGTGTTTTGTGTATATTTTCTCGTTCTGGTAAAATGTAAACAAATAATTATATAACCAGAGTGCGAGGCCGATACATACCAGTCGGCGGCGGTGGCTGTTAGCCGGCTGAAGCCGACCATTCTTTAGAAGAATTACTAGCTATATTTTTTTTGACAAAAATTAGGCGAAAAAACTCCAAAAATGGGTTATGTAATGTAAATGTAAAAACCGTCATATTTCCGAGACTTTTTGACCATAAATCGCCTAATCGTCGGCGGCGGTGGCTGTTAGCCGGCTGAAGCCGACTATTCTTTAGAAGAATTACTAGCTATATTTTTGTCGACAAAAATTAGGCGAAAAAACTCCAAAAATGGGTTATGTAATGTAAATGGAAAAACCGTCATATTTCCGAAACTTTTTGGCCATAAATCGAATAGCAAAAAAGGTTGCATTTTATTTTTAGATACATGGGAAAAATAATGAAAAAAATATTGGGACCTACTTTTAGCCCTCTACCGCAGCATCAAGATTTTAAATATGAGATCAAATCGATCAATTTTTGAAACATCATAGATGCAACATTATATATTCTTTATAGCTGTAATAACTCATTACACTCAAAATATCCACTATTTTATACATACAAGGTCAGATTTCAGACAAACTTAAGCAAATTTTCGAATTTCTAAGTTTTTGTAATATCTTGCAAAAAAAAAAGCATTGAGGTCGCTGAACACGAAAATTATATTCATTTATTTTTCTTAATGCGCGCTTTCCCGATATTCCCGAAAAACAAGTTTTTTGTTTTTTCGTGTATTGGCAAAAATTCCGAGAACGGCTCATCTTAATAAAATAAATTGCACACTGTTGTATAGATATCTCTCTATTCTTTCATTCAATACACTGATTGTGCCGATCGTATAAGAAATGTATAGAGTTACAGGCATTAAAAGTTTAAAAAAGTATATTTTTAGACCTTCTCCAAAAAACTATCATTTTAAATTGCTCCATTAAGATGAAATAATATACTAAGTATATTTTTTCGGGCTGTATTTCAAAGATAGTTTTGTGACGATCACATGATCGATGTAATCGCTAAATTCTGATAAAAAAAATAAGAAGGTTATTAGCCCTTAAGCGAAAACAGCTATATTATTTTTTAGTTACTTTTAATACAAAATTAATTTAAATCAGATTGTATTAAACATATTTTTTTTGTTTGAAAATAATTTTGTATGTGAATTAAAATCAGCTTTTTACACTTAATGGCTTAAAACATTCTTATATTTTGTCGGATCTCCTCGATCTTCAACTTTTTTCATTCGGTACAAAATTGTTTTTTACGTGTAGCCTTGAAAAAATTATTAAAAATTTTGTTTTATATTAATTAAGCCAATTAAAATAAAATTCATATACGAAATTAGCCGCTAAAGTCGGCGGCGGCTAAATAGCAAGAAAAATGATCGGCTGCGGATGAGCCGCGGCTATAAGTCGATCAGCCTCGCTCTCTGTATATAACAGCAACGGCGTCCAAAAATATAAACAACTTTTGACAGGATATCTATAACTAAGGTTACCGCAACAACAAACAGTCAAAATAAAATAGAGTGATAATAAACAAGTAAGAGTGCTATATTCGGCTGTGCCGAATCTTATATACCCTTCACAAAGTAATATAAAAGGTATATCTGTGGTCACAAGGTATAACAGTAAAGCGAGTTAGGATAAAGTGTATTAATCATTATAATTTTGTTTATTTCTCTTAACTTAACTGTTGTTTCATTAGCTTAATCTAATTTCCGTGATTTTACACAGCGATTTTAAAATTCTCACTAGCCAAAATCGAGTTTAGTCGTTATTCCTTGTTGACACAGATACATGTACTTGCAATTATACACGAAATAGCTATGCAATAATTTCCAAATTTTATATATATATATATATATATAGAATATATATATATATATATATATATATATATATATATATATATATATATATATATATATATATATATATATATATATATATATATATATATATATATATATATATATATATATATATATATATATATATATATATATATATATATATATATATATATATATATATATATATATATATATATATATATATATATATATATA